>VYZM01013577.1:134073-176916 GCA_013398915.1 Dromas ardeola
CTGGGAGAGCTGAGATTATCCCAGCTGGAGCACCAGTTCTCACATTGGTCTGGTCCTTGGTTACTGTATTCAGGCTATTTTCTCTTTTCACCACACACTCGCCCACTCATTACTTTCTCCTGCCTTCTTCCTTGCTCCCTATTTTTATGTCTTATATCTTTCCACTCTTTTCTGCTTGTCCCTGACAACTTGTGCTGTCAGCCTCCTCTTGCAGTTGTGTATTCTCTCCTCTTTTTCTCCTTACCTTCCTCTAGTAAATTACCATTAGTTTTGTTTGCCTTGATGTCTTTCATTTCACGCAATTTCTCAGTGTTCTCCTCTTTCCTTCTTCTGCTTGTTCTTTTTTTTTGGTTGTTGTCCTGTTTTTCACACATTGAGTGATCTGTCGCTGGCCGCCCCTGCCACGCTTGCTTACCAGTTCCCATGTGCATTTCCCCTGGTGCTTTTTACAGAACTGGCCATTGACCACTGGTTTTATAGAACCTTCTACCCCAACGTAATGGAAGCTCTGGCTGTCTCCGTGCCGTGTGGTAGCTTGTGGATGGTTGGTCATTTCCCCCGCTGCAGGGGCTGCTCAGGGCACCACATCAGAAAGTCAGAAATGGGGGGAGTAATGCACCCTGTGCCCCCACCAGTGCACGGCAGCACCTCTTCTGCCAGCATCTCCGCTGTGGTCTGCAGGAGGTGATGGCGCTAATTAGCACCTTCCAGCATGATAGTACTGCCAGCTCTGCTCACCCTTTACAAGGCGGTTTCACAGGTTGACATGGTGAATGATTTCTTGCCAAGAGACAGACTGAGGGGAGAGCAGAGGCCATGGGAGGCGAATGGAGGATGCAGGAGGGAAGGGTGGTGGAGGACATCCATCGGGGTGTCCTGCCTGCAGGGGAGAATGGGCTGCTCTGGACTCTTACTTCAGACAAACAGAAAAATGACAGTGTGACTCTGATGCTGTTTATATAAAAAAGCCAGTAAGGTGCAGTTTTACTGCACAGTATGTTGGATACATTTGGACTGGGAAGCCAAGCAGCAAGACATTTCTACTGGAGATGCGCAGAACTATTCAGCAGCATAGTTAGGGCTTCATGAAGTTTGCCTTGGAGAGATGTGTTCCCCCAAGGAAGACACCTGCAAACTGGTCTGCCCACTGTGCAGGGCAGCTTCTCCCTCCCATTCCTGGTTTTCTTGACTCTTTCTCTACCTGTCTTGACCTCTACCCTTTGCAGCTCTTCCTTATACCTTACCCAGGTTGCTAAAGATGAAACGCTCTTTCATATAACCCCGTGCAAATGCCTTGTGGTCTTTTCCCTTCTGGTTGTTGTTTCAGATGGAGCGGACATGAAGCCACGGTGGGATTTTCAGTAGAATTGAAGTGCTGATAGAAAACTGCAGAGCTCGCCAGAAAATGTTCATTGGCTTCTGGGCAAATCTAGAAGCAGGATCTACCAGAAGATTTCAGTCTGCTCATGAATTTGGCCTGCCACTGAAATGGAGATTCTTGTTTCTACACCACAGTGAAGGTGACTGTGACTGGTAATGGTGGAGACAGGGAAAATGGTATTTTTGGCATGTGGTAGCCTCTCTTATTAAAACCTGTGGATAGACTGGGGTTAAACTTGAGATGATCACCTAAATCAAAGCCAGGGGATGTTGTCTTCATTAGTATTTCAACCCACTCTCTGGCAGTGTGTGGCAAGTACAGACTGATGTATGCATCTGATTTTCTAACATCTTAGCAGAGGCAGGTGGTCTTTAGATAATTTTTTTTTTCCAAGTAGCTTTCTGCTACTTGATATCGAGTTTTTAGAGCTGTTTGTTCTGAAAAAATAATGGTAGATTTGAATATGAGATTTTACCCGTTCCCACTGTTTTTCATTAAATCTTTGATTGAACTCTTGTTAAGTCAATATAGGAACCATCTTTGGTATTGCTCCAGCTGTTTTTTATGAAAACTGCTTTGTGTTTCCAGGCTAAAGCATGAAGTGATCCTGAGTCATGCTAAGAAGTCTAAACTGCCATCATTTTAATAAGATTTCAAGGCATTCATCACTTTACCAAGATTACTCAGTAACATAAGAAATATTTACAGTTTTACTCCAAAATTTCATAAAACTGCAATAATTCCTTCCAGTGATTTCCTAAGAAAAACACCCTGGAGCTTGTTCATTTGTGCTCGAATCCTGGCATTTCAATATTCTTGATGCTGTAAGTCCTGTCTGCCCCAATTTAAATGTGGGAAAAGTTTCAAATTTTACCCTGACAGCTTGGATCTTCCAAGTACAGTCTCTCAAGGAAGGTGAAGCACTTTAGGGTTTCTACAAGGCTTGTATCTCTGTCACCCTCCCCGCCGCCCAGGAGTAGTTGCAGAGAGCCAGTTGCACAGGTTACTAAATTCCCAGACACATGGAATTTGTTTCTGACATATGCAAATGGGACACCAAGTCTTCCTCTTGCTGATCTCCAAATCTCACTGATTATTCTGGAGCAGGCTTAGGTCCTTGGTAATTAGTGGGTATTTTATAGCACCAAAAATGATCTGCAAGTCCCATCAAAACATCAGTTAAGGAAAAATGTTATTAAACAGAAATATCTATTCGTTTTGATGGCTTAGTGTAAACTTGCCTGTGTCTGCAAAGTTTGTCATGTGATTGTGATATTTTGTATTCTAAAATCTGGCAAATTGAAAAATAAAGTATTTGAAGGTTATTTTGATTTTCAGTGTCTAGCAAAATTTTTACTGAAGAACAGAAAAAAATATGCTTTCTGAATGGATATAAAGCAGGGTCATAATGCACTTTTCGTCTATCTATCTCCCCTATTTCTCAACAGCCTTTGTTAGTATAGGTAGATTTAAAAAAAATGTAACTTTGAAAGCAATTTCATTTCAGTGCTCTTAACTTGATGAATTTGCCATGTCTTTAACATGAAACTTTTCCCTTCAGTGTGCACATGAACGGCAGTGCAGAAAAAACTGTTACTCTTAGTAGAAATGCTTTTGTCATCCTGTACATTCAGCAGCTGCTTTAAGAGCCTTTCTGTAATTTCTTATTCTGAAACAATAATTTTTGTTTTATTTCTGAGGTGCCCATCACTGTAGTATCTATAGCACCATAAAAAAAAGAGCATGAGGTGATAAAGTCCATGCAAGGAGTGTGTTTTCTCACATTTTCTCACATAATTTCTTAAAGCAGCTGCAGGAGGCATTGAAAGAGGCTGCACTCCAAATGTGACTTGTCTTGTGTTTTGAAGGCAGCAGAAGCTGCCCATCAGTCACTTGTGCTGCTGAGTTTACCATTTTTGTATTCAGTTTTTGGGTGGTCATGGGTGATCACGGTGTTCTGCTGAGAGGAGAAGGTAGTGCCGATACATGTAGGCGTGTATGACTTCTCCTGGGAGGAAGGATGATCTGGCAGTCTGACTGCCCCAAAAGGATTATTGTGGCTTCTTATCCCCACTCCATCTCAACAATAATAATCATGAAGGGGTAGGCAATGGTGTTTTGACCTAGGCTTTGGATAGGTGAAATACCGCTGTCCCAGAAGTTACTAACCATGAGGTGGGCACACACATACGTAGTACTGCACATCAGTAGGAATTATCAAGTCACTTCTGTGGTTTGTAAATACTCCCACTAATAGGACTGGATCTGAGCTAGCTCTTAATGAAAAAAAAAAAACAAAAGAATAGATTAAAAAAGTAAGAAAAATGCCAGGCTAAAGAGTGAAAAAAAATCTCCAGATCATCATACTAACCCATAAATTCATGGGAGACTTTTATCTGGAATACTTCTCTCAGTTCTGGTAGTCCTAAAGAAAAACCATACCAAAACTTGTCAGTCGTTTACAGTGGAGTTGAAGAAAATTATTTAAAAGGATGGAAAAATTTCTGTGGACACAAATGGGACTTTTCAGATGTGGATTGCACAAGAAGGTCATAGTGAGAGTGCATGGAAAAATGGGTTGCAAAGAGAGGCAAACTTCATCGAACCTTCACCAAGAGGAATGTGACAATGCATTGTATATAACAAAAAAGATGAGGAATACAGTTCCCAATCTGGCTGTGTATTTGTAGCATTGCATTGTTGATGAAAAGTCTCTGTCGTCGGTTTATAGAGGTTTATATACAGTGTTCATGGTGTATGGACAACAAAATGGGAGGGAAGTGGTAAGGAGGAGCAAGGTCCCACTGTATCCCTTTGCCCTCCTGTTTTCTTGAATGGCTGTTGTGAAATCAGAGCAAACGCTGCCCTGTTTTGACAGATGTTTGTATGAATGTACCTGTATGTAATTCATTCTAAGCTCTTGTGTGTCTTGTCCTTGTACTGGCTCCTGCAGCACTGGAAGTCCCCATTTCGGCAGGTATCCCTGACTGCCCGTTTGGGAGATCATATCTGATGTTGACCTCTTGCTGGAGAAAGGCTAAAGGACTATATGGGCCAGCAGCAGGATCCGTATGATGGTATGATAAAAAAAAAAGAAGTGGAGATGTGTTAAAACGGAAAGCCTTTAATCAAAATAAATATATTTCAACCAAACTCATTCCTGTTCCTAATTGCAGCCAAGCCTGGGCTCCCAACGAGCTCTTCTGGGTGCACGCGTGCCTGTGCACGCAGGCGTGTAACATTCACTCGGCATCAAGCAAATTGCCTTGGCAGCATCCTGTCAGCTGCGGTCCTCCTGCCTCTGAGGCTAGGCAAGGAGAGTGTTCTGTGTGGTAGCATCAAGGGTAGACTTCCGTTAGTTACTACTAAAAATATCAATGGCTGCCTATAGGTTACACCTGACTTTTGTATTCAGCTGTTTTTTTCCTGGAGTGGATGCTGGCTGGGTTCTAAAATAAGTTGTGTTGCACATTATCTAAGTATCTGTGTATGGGTCTCTGAACTGTAACTTAGCATTTTCTAAAGCGTGATTCTTTCTTTCTTTCCAATGATGAGAAAGCTTCTGTACAAAAATGATAAATAAAAATCTTTTTGAAGCCACCTTGAAAAATAATTTTTCTTTCCTAGCTTCTATATTTCCGTGTTCAGCCTCTGCACCTGCCAATGTATGCATAATGTAAAAGCAGCGTAGTATTAACAGCTGTAGGCAGGAATGCAGAAAGCAGAGCTAACAGCAAAGCGCAGCTACTTGCTTGCTGACCCAGAGCTCTGACAAATTCTTTGTTTTCCTGTGCTGGAGGAACATATTTCTAAAAAAAAAAGGACGAGATTCACCCATAAATATTAAATAAACCAACAAAGTCTGTCTCTTGCAGCCTCCGATCCGGCACTGTGCACATGTACATCCCTGGTGTAACAGAAGCTGGACCCCAGGCAGCTGCGGGACAGGCAGTGCTCAGCGCCACAAACCTCTCTGTCTTCACACCAAACATCTTCCTCTTTGCTTCTGCTCACCAGCTACACCTTCCCATCCACCTAGCTTTCCTCATTTCCCTTTTTCTCGACAATTTAACTTCAGCCAGCACTGAGGTCTCCAAGGCTTTTGCTCCCGTTGCACTTCTGCTTCCCCACTCCTGTTTGTAAAGAACATACCTGGAGAAGGGTGAAATGAAGTCCCCAGTGCCTCTCTCCTCCCTCCTGTCTTTCTCCACTCTCCCTCCTCCTTTTCCCCCATGACAAGACCAGTGGGGTGAGAAGCATCCACTGGTTTGATCTCTGCCCTGGTGCCTCCCAGTGTCGCACAGTGGGATGGAGCAATGGGGCGAGATGTGCTCAGGCTGTGGGGAGCCACAGCCACCCGGCTCCTTGCCTTCGCTCTGGCATTCTGGTGGCTTGCAGGCAGCTTGCTTCCTTGCTGGCAGTCCCCAGGGCCAGGCAGGGAGCCTTCCTTAGCTGACAATGACAAAGCAGTGCCTGCAAGGTACTATCTTTTTTGAAAAGTTAATTAACATCTTCCTATAGGGAGTATTTTAAGCTACAGTAGCTGCCAGGTGACTCTCAAAGCAGTTTAACCTTCAGTGCTGATGGGGATTGGGATGTTCACTTTAACGGGCCCAAAATACCACCTTCTGCCTATTTGCTGTCACAGAGCTCCGCTGCCCCACAGGTATGGTGGTTGTTTTGACGCTGATGAACACAAAGGAAAGGAGGAAAATTATTGTTTCTGTATGTTTTTTGAAGGGTTTTAGTGCAAAAGAGGAAATACAAGGGAAAGCTTCCTTTTGCTGTTTGGTAGTGTGCCCCCATGGCAAAGAATAAAGACGTCCTGTTACCAGGCTTTTCCAAAGCATATGTATGTGATCGTGGGGTACAGAGGTTGAGAGGAAAATATTATTAAGAGACATAACATGGGAAAAAACTCAAATCACAGTTCCTCATTTAAGCGTAAGAAAAGAAATTAGAGAAGGAGCTTGTTGAATATCTTACCTAAAATTGAGAATCTGATCAGAATTACACCTGTCTGAATATACAGCTCAAGCAGAAGAAAATTACATCCCAGGAAGCCAAACAGCAGCGTACATGTCTGCCCGAGTATGTGTTATTTTTAAGCAGCCAAAGACTCTACAGGTACTAACTAGCTCGTTCTCTACGGCCACTTCCTATGGCATGTTGTCCAGCTGGGATGAAACGTGAAAAGTGCTTTTGGGAAGAGCAGCACATCTTCTCTGACTGTCAGGGTTGCTCCCTCAGAGCAGGGATGAGGGGATTCTCTGCATGGAGAAGCGATGTGCCGCCTGTCCACTTGCCCTGTGACACCAAAACAAACCAGGCTGAAGCTGAGCTCCATTTATACCCCAGCAGGAAGCCTGCCCGGCAGCTGTCCCTTTTGCTTCTGTGTGACAGAATCAATTTGATGCGTGGGCTGAACGATCAGATTTAGATTATGAACGTTAGGGATGCTCTCTTCTGTGCGACACTTGATCAGAAGTGAAAGATGATGGGAAAGAGTGAACGGCAATGCATTCAATAGCTTATTGCGGTTCTCCTTTGGGTGACTTTCTTGTTAACCCACTTAAGTGTCACTCCATCATTCAGCTCTGCTTCCTAAGGCACCTACCAAAACCATTTATTTCTCCTATTAAAACAATGAAGACTTGTGAAAACTGTAATCTGGGGGCTTTTTGTTCCTTAATGCCAGGCAGGAATTGGAGTGCTGCAATCAGGAAGGGTTTGCATATATCAAATCTGCAGCTGCTCTTGGAGCCAAAGACCTATAAATTGTCTCATAAGCTTTCAACTGCAGAAATTTAGTGTGTAGTGAGAAATAAACTCTTTGTCTTTTGTGGTCCGGGTTTTAACCCTGGCTGAAATGGCACTTGGTGACAAACATGTACCATGCAGGGGTATATACAGAGGTGATTTAGGCTGTGAAAAGGAGCAGAAGAACCTTCTCAAATTCCCCACACCCAGGATGCTGCTGGCAGTTCGAGATGTCAGAACATGAAAACTGCTGGACTTCTCAGGGTCAGCAGATACGCTGTGTGTTCCCCTCCCACCGACTGGGCTAGACGAAAGCCTTGGTGTGATGGGCTGCCTGCCTATGGCCTTGTCTACATAAATGATGATATGCCATCAACATCTACACGTCCATGTTGTCATGCATGTGTGTAGCAGCGGTTGTTTGTCCTTATGGGCTTCAAACCTCTTCGCAGGCTGGGGTTTTGCTTTTCTCTGATGTAATAAGTTTGAGAACCCCATCATGGGTAATTACCTGCTGGTGGGACAGGCCAAGCCTCTACTGACAACTACTGGGGGACAGAGCTGGACGTGTGGTGGAAAACATTACCTTTCCTCTGACTCAGAGGCTCCCCACATCTGTGTCTCCTTTCTGGATTTTCAGCTCTGGTAACACACTGTGGTTCTCTCTACCAAACATCATCTATTTTTGACATCAAAATGATACCTTGCTCCCTTTGTGTTTCATCCGATGAACATTAATGAAATAGGTAACGACGAGGATTCTTGGCAGCACTCAGTGCCCTGCTGCGGTGAATGGCTTCATGTAACAGAGCTGTGGTGTTAGTTATCTCCATCTGTGCTTTTATACCTATCTTAAAGAATCCAGACAAGAAACCCTATTTAAGAATAGGGTAGCAACAATAGTTACTACATGGAGCACAGATTTTTTTTACCTGAGCGCAGCTCATGGAGAAAATCCTATATGTAAACAAACCGCTGAAGAAAATGCTTTCTTCTTGTGGTTCCTGTCCTTACAATGGAATCAAATTTTTTTGGACAATGTTTAGAAAAAGCACTCTGATTTGATTAAAGGCCCAAATTCACACTTTCACATGGAGTAATCTGCAGTAGATCAATGTTACAGTGCTAGAACAGGGCACTATATTCAGAACATCTTCTGGGGTTAGTGGGTCACCACCAGTTGGGACACCAGCTAACACATCAAATTTGCCTGTTTAAGTATTTACTTCATGGTTTATCACAACCTTAAAGGGAGATGCTGAACTTCCATGGATCCAGTTGAATACAGTGCAAATTACAGATACTCAACATTTCACGAGATTGATCTTTATGACTGGCACATATATAATGCAGTTTTGTCTTCACACTGTTGATATGCTGTTCTCTTTTTGAGTGCCAAAGCATAGAGCAGACCAGTAAGCGCAGAGAGCAGTAAGCATTTGGCTGGTCTGTGCTGTGAAACAGGTTGGTAGCATAGATAAGGCATTGCTGAGAGGTCTGGCCTCTCTTCCCAGCTGTACCCTACCTCAGCTGTGCCATTTTGAGCAGCAATCTTTCTTTGTGCCTGCTGACATGAGAGACAGATGATGAGGTTCACTCATACAGCCCCCAGCAGCAGGAGTAGGGGATGTCTCTCCAATCTGTGCTCCTCACTCCATGCTCTTTGACCAACAGCTGGCCTGGGCTCTTTCTCTTAATGGTAACAAACCATTTGTATCGTTCTCCTGCATGTTTTTGTGCGAACTCTTGATTCCCAGCACTTATGGCTGAATGAATGGTAGCAGGGCTAAAACAGCCCACACACAATTTTGAGCCCGACTGTGACAGCAGGCAGACAGTGTTTCCCTGCGATGGATGCACAACTTGTGTAAAGTGAAGTATTGCAAAAATTATTAGAAATTTTTATTTCCTGGCCAGGGCAGTGGCCCCATCTTGGCATGCCCAAGAGAGAGTAATATCTGAAGATAGATGGAGGCTGCCAATAGCACTGGAAAGAAGAATTTAACCTAGGTAATTCTAATGGTGTGTTGAGTTGTTGTTGCATCACAGGAAATTCTCAGGGGAGTGGGAAAGGCTTGAACCTGGCCAGAAACCCAGGGAGAAAAGTGGTATGTCAGGATGTGTCCTGAAGTTGTGATCACTCTAAGATGAGGGTAGGCCTAAAGACTGAAAGCTGTGCAGGTTTTGGGGAAAACAAGGAGGAAACGCTGGAGCCGAATACATGTGTCTCTAACCCTAGGAAATGTTTTGTCAGTCTTCAGACTGAGGTAGGTAAATTAATTCTTTACTTTCCCATAACATTAATCTACTGCAAAGAGTGATTTTCAGGGAAGGTGACAACATAGGATTTTGTATCCAAGAGTGTGGTGAAGCATAGGTAGAAGAAATAGTCTAGTCTCACATTGCCTATCACTCTTGCACAAGGTCAGGCGTATTTCAGGGTGAGAACAGTTTTCCTCTAAGAACCAGCACAGGTCAGCGTGGAAGCTAATAATGTGTAGCATCACTTCTGAAGAGATGTTTTCCAATGACAAGCATGAACTAGACTCTCTCTGACATTTAGCAACATGGTGAGAACTGTTCCTGACCTCTGAAACTCCTTTTTACCAGTTTGTGGATGAAAGCCATCAAAATATGCTGTAGCCAATAAAATCACTGGCTTATTCATAACAACATGAAGAAGTTCTCTTGAACCTGCAAAATTTTTAAAATCTAAATGTATTTTTTCAGAAATTACAGTCATATTTCATTTTAGTAACTGGCATAACTGACCTGTTAAAATATGTACATACACAGTTACTTGGTAAGGGTGATAATATTTTACTAGAGCCTAGGGTTTGTTGATATAAGTGAAATTTAATTTTTGAGACTTAGTCTTAAAAACAACTGCATAAAATGTATTTTCAGAATAATATTTTCTTACAATGTCAAAAGCGAATAAGACGCTTTCCAGAGCAGACTGAACATTTTTTCCCAGTGAATTTATGAGATCACGTGTCACGGTGGATTATTAGTGTGATGTGCAGATGAAGGTTACAGTATAGATAATCTCCCAGATCACATGTACACCTTGGTACAGTAACTGAAGGAAACTTTTACTCCTTTTGTAGTTTTTGTGGGCCTCAAGGACACGTTCTTGAAGTTTCATTAAAGATAGAGGCACTGCTAGCGTGTTACACAGGCATGCACATTTAAAGCTGGATCTTGCACTATTTATCATGTTCTTCTACTGGTGCAACTATGTGTTGGATTGAAGGTACTGGATGAGTAAGGTATCTTTGGATCAGAGCTCCACAGCACTCAAATGCAAACAGTGCGGTCTTGTGAGACTGGAAAACTCACTGTCAAAATTGCAGTTCAGTTAATGTAAACTTAGGGAGGCAGTTGTTTTGCTGATTCTTTTGATTTTGTGAGCCTTTGCCGTTAGCAACGTCTCTAATGTATGGGATAGTCCCTTCCAAAGACTGCACTGGTGTGATCTGATGAAGAGTACGGCAGTGCTTAGCAGACGAGTTGGATTCCTCGTACGCATGCATATGCTTTGTGATTTCTTTGAGCAGCATCAGTATTGTAAGTGTGCACGGTAGCCCCATCATGACACATTTTTCCCTTTGCAAAGAGAGCGCCTCAGGCTGTTCCTATGAGACAGCAAATCTGTGTTAGTTTTAAAGCATCTTTTTGAACGCTGCCAAAGCTCGCATGGCCTTCTCAGCACGAAGTTCCTATCAGTCAAGAGCTGTCGGGGGGACTGCCTCTTCAGCTGGAAGTAATTTAAACAAGCAAACAGGAGATGCGTGCCTGGGCCTTGTAGAAACTTTATTTCTATTTTTAAATGACAGCTATTTCTCTCTTTCTGACAGGGCAAGTTCAGAAGTGAGGCTCCCGCTGTGAACGCATCCTCAGGGGTCTCCAGCAGAGCCTGGGAAGTCCTCTCAGGCCATTGGTGGGCTCCTGTGGGGCTTGGGGCACTGCGGGCCAAGTTCAGCTGGAGTGCAAGGAAGAGCATCCCTCACTGAGACCAAAGGAGCAGTGTCTACTCACTGCCCAGCTCAACGTGGCCCACCAGCTAGGAGCCCTGGAAGGTAGCCTGGCTGGGCCAGTGCTATCTCCTTTGCAGAGCAGAGAGCTCTCTGAAAAGTGATTGCCTCTGCTGTAGTTTTGAAAAAGGGATTTTTATCCTCATAAGTCTTTATTCTGCATTGTATGTTATGGAGGAAAACAACTTTATTAGTGACTGTGGGCATAAAGTAAATTGCTAAAAGGAGGAGACCTCTGCAGAGTGCTCCTTCTCCCCTTCCATCCCTGCCTCCCCTGGCCTGAAGCACAGAAGAACACTGAAAAGCCTTTGTGCCTCCTGGGAGAAGCATGCGAATGCACCAGCCACCTCAAAATCCCACAGATTTCTGTGAGTGTCCAGAGCCCTGCAAGTCCTGCAAATACAGGCTGGCCACCAAGAGGTCTCCACGCTGCGGTGTGCAGCAGGCTGAGCGGCAGGTGGGAGAAGGGCTGCTCCCCATCCAGCAGCAACGGGCTCGGAGGGTTTTCCATCCTGCAAGGGGAGGAACGTGGGTGACAGCTGTATTTTTCTTTTGTTCAGAGCCTGTTATTCCTGCATTTCAATTTGTTTTCTTCACAACGAAGGGAAAACAAAGATCTGATGAAACGTTAGAGTACCCCTGAAAATGAAACAGTTTTGACAAATAACCCCAACCCCTTGTGCTGATGGAGATCACTCTCATTTAGCAGCATAAAACTGAATGTTGTCTTTGCAACAGAGATACAACAGTGAAAGATAGGAGGCAAAGCTTGGGGGTTAAAGTTGGAGCTTGAAGTGCCCTGGGCTGCTGTTTGGCTAATGCCGTATACTTTTGGGTGTGTGAGATGCCCATGGCATGGTGTGGATGCCCAGGATGGTGTGAGAGCCCATGTCCTGCTAGTGGCCAAAGACCTTATCTGGGGGCTTGGTAGAGACCATGAATCTCCAAGTAGAGTGAAAAACTCCAGCAGGATGTTGTGTTGGTGACACATGGTGACAAAAAAGAGGCCAAAAGGGAGGATCTTGCCACCCTTAGCTGTAGACCCGTGCCACAAATTTCCCACATTTCAAGATGGCTGTTAACTTGGTGGACAGCTTTGCTCACTATGCCTGTGGCACACGAAGGTATCTCGTGGGCTGGGGTACAACACAGTATTAGCAAGGTGCATGCAAGGTGCAAGACCTGGCAGTACATATGTCTTGTTTTCTGGAACACAGGATGTGAAAAAACCTGCAAAAAAGCTCACAGGTCATTTGGAGAGCCTAATAATAATTTCCTTCGCCCTCAGAAATTCCACATTTCCTCCTCCTGGATTATTTTCATTATCCATATGTCATTAGCTGTGGCAAGAGGGGGTAGGAGCCATTTGAGGTGCCAGGATTAACCTGGAGGAGAAGTGCAAGGTGACCTGAGTGGTACAGAGAGTGTTGGCCATGGCCATGTGGATGGAGGTGACCTGTGCTGACTGGGAGCCTTCTCCAGCCCATCCCATGGTGATGGGACCTGGCAGAGTGGAAATCCTTCCCTTACAGATTAGGCTTGTTCCTCCACAACTCCCTCACTGACAAGACAGATGGACAAATCTTCAGATCCTCATCCTGACATGATGGGACATGTCATGATGAGGGACCTCTGCTGTGCCTTCTGTTTACACGGAGGGGCTTGAGCATCCGCTTTTGCACATGTCTTTAACATCCTTCTTTCTTTGAGATTTTTGCCTTGCAATCTTTTCTGGCTTTCCAGTTTTGAATACGAAGTCGTGAAGAAATCATTCAAAGGAGGCTTGTCAGAAATGCCCAACACATTTCTATAAAGAGTCTCTTCAGAACAGACCCTTCTGAATAACTGGTAAATAAAGTGGGTTTCCTACTGAACAGCCCTGCATTTGTGCTGATATTTCAGCCCAGACATTGTATAAATATACATCCAGTGGAGGCTTCTCTAATGAATTATTTTTATTTCCAGATGAGAAACCTGTCTCAGGAACTGATTTCTACTGTGACCAGCTGAAAGACTATTAAATACTGCAATAATGGCCTTTAAATGACAGTCTGTGTTGCGGCTAATAAGGTGGATTTTCTGTGGATCGAAATGTCCATTTTCAGCAGGTTTGTGCTGTGCCCGTCTGGAGCAGCAGGCTC
Organism: Dromas ardeola; assembly: GCA_013398915.1. Lineage (NCBI taxonomy): Eukaryota > Metazoa > Chordata > Aves > Charadriiformes > Dromadidae > Dromas > Dromas ardeola. The sequence continues at coordinate 147,393 of VYZM01013577.1, forward strand.
TGGGGGGTGTTCTGAAAGCTTCATTAAAAAATGCTTTATGAAAACCCTCTGATCTCAGCAGCAGGCAGGAGGGAATGTGCCTGTATAACCTTGCCATTTGTACAGAGCAGGGGGTGAGCACCTCTCCCCCTAATGTCCACTCCTTTTAATGCTTTAAATAGCTCTCCTTGACACATGGCAATGAAAATGGCTTGCTGACAAGTTTCTCTTAGCCCTGTGGCTATAAAGTCTGTTCTGTAAAGAAAAATAGACGTGGAGACCATTTGGCTTAAACCCCCTTAAGCAAGTGAATAAAATTAATCAACTGTCTTTTAACTCTGATTCATTTTTCCTTTAATTCAATTTACAAAAATGTGCGGGCAGAGTCTGAGCCTCTGGGTATATTAGCATTAATAAAACACAATTAAGCAAATGTTATTATGTTGCCAGCAACAAAAGGAGTGCCCCTGAGTATACAGCTTCCCCTCGCTGTAATAAATATGCAGACACAAGAACTGTGTCTGCAACCCGTTGCTTAAGCTGATTTAAAGAAACCAAATACTCACTTTGCTTAATACAAAGAAGCTATCAGGAACAGGCTGAAAGTTAACACACCAAGACATAGTCTCCTGAAGAGGAGAAATGAGAAGGACAGGTAGGAAAGTTTTGCCTTTTGTAGTCAAATTTAAAGGTTCGGAATTGATTGATTAGTCTGAGTTGCAGAGGATTTGCCCGAGACCTTTGAGAATGAATGCATTTTCTCATTGCTTCTACAGTGTGCACAGTCAAAATTCCACTCCCAGCATGAAAAACAGAGGAATAAAATCTAATAAGGTCAGAAATCAATCACATTAATAGTCAAAAAGGAAAACTGATGAAAATTAAAAATTACTGGATCTTTTTGGTGAAAACTGACTACCTAATGTGATCAAAAATACATATATTCATGTATTCTGCATGTTTGGGAATAACCCCTGATAAATCAGGATATATAGAAGAAAGTTAACTTCTCATGTGATAATGCAGACTTTGCAGCTGCAGAGTAGTTACACACATGCTGTGTAGGATCTAGAAGGACCCTGATTTACCAAACTCAACAGTGAAGTCATAGAATCATAGAATCACTCAGGTTGGAAAAGACCCTTGGGATCATCAAGTCCAACCATCAACCCCACTCTACAAAGTTCTCCCCTACACCATATCCCCCAACACCACATCTAAACGGCTCTTAAACACATTCAGGGACGGTGACTCCACCACGTCCCTGGGCAGCCTATTCCAGTGTCTGACCACTCGTTCTGTGAAGAATTTTTTCCTAATGTCCAGTCTAAACCTACCCTGTCGCAGTTTGAAGCCATTCCCTCTTGTTCTATTGCTAATTCCCTGTGAGAAGAGACCAGCACCAACCTTTCATAGTTTTACCCCTCTTCAAAACACTGAATTAACTGTTGCCAGGTAATTGTTAAAAATACCAATGAAATGCAAACATCTGGTCAACAGCATTGAAGTTGCTCCTTTGGCATTTCATTATGAATTTGGAAGTTCACGTTTCAAAAGACTGGGTTTCACAGCTTGTGTGGTGCAGGGAATATTTTCCCAGCGTTTTGACCCCAGGTAATGAGGTTATCTATTATTTGTGCCTTTCTTGGACTCTTTTCCTCATTTTTTGTAGCTTTGCCAAGTTAGGGTAAATGTTTATGCTAATCCACTCTGAGTCCTTTTATTATTTCATCAAAAAAAAGTGATTCATTGTTCCTGAGAAAGGACTAGGGACTTTGTTTTGCCAGGATGCAATCCCTAAAGGCGTTCAATTGTGATTCTTTAATGAGTTAGTCCTTTGGGGAAAACAAAATTAATTTGAAAGAGAGGTGGTGCATTTTCCCTTATGATCAATGTGGGCCAAGTTGTAGGGCTTTTGGGTGCTCCTGCCCGCAACCATCACTGTTGAGGGTGGCCGAGAGCCACCATGGTCTCCTGGTGCTTTGTGTTGGGCTGAGGTGAGAGGGACGTGTCCCATTTGGACCCCAGAGGTCCATCTGCAGAGAAGTGGTGCCCATTATCTGGAGGATAAACTGGCCAGAGCAGATGTAAAGCCAGCCATAATGCTGTCAGTTTTGGCACCTTTCATTGCCTGACCAGGTGGGGCTGCAGAGCTAGAGATAAGAGCCCACCCAGGGTCTTGTCGCCTCAAACTCAATGTTTGTCCTTCGCTGGGGTGAAACGGGCTCTTGGGACATGAGAAGGGTCAACTCTGCACGGACACCTCTGGCCTTTCCTGGCTCCTGGTTTTCTCCTGATGCAGTTTTCTGTAGAAAGGCCAGCAGTGGTGAATGATCAGTGACAGGAACAGCATCACCAGGAAAAGGGAGGTGAACCCAGAGGAGGACAGGAAAGAAATGAGAAAGGTCATCTGGGTCCTGCAATGCCTGGAGAAGTGATGGCCACAGACCTACAGTTATCACTGCTGACTTGGATTGGGACAGTGCATTTATTCAATATACAAGGCAAGAAGGAGTGTAAGGAGTTGAAGAAATAATACAAAAGAAATAGGAAGCAATTCAGTGAAGATGCATGAGCTATATAAGGAAAGCCTGAGAAAAGCTGGAGTTATTTACTCAACAGAAGACTGACACATGATAGCCATTTTCAAGTACGTCAGAAATTGCTAAAAAAATGTGCATCGTTCTTTATGACTGCTTCATTACAGCATGCATAATCGGAGCAAGGGAGGTTTAGGTTAGAGATTTCTCAATGTTTTCTAATTGTTGGGAGAGCCGGGCAACTGAGCAGAGTGCCAAAGGAGGTTGTCTACCGTTTGGGTTTGGAGGTTTTGGGATACAGGTAAGGTGTTATTGATCAGGAATGATTTATATATAATTTATCTTGACTCAGTATTAGGGATGGACTAAATGACTCCTTGAGCCCATTCCAGCCCTATTTGCTGAGATTTCTACCTTGTATAAACTCCAGCGTAAAGCAAAACAAAAGGCTTACAGAAGTGGATGGCAAATTACGTACTGCAAATTAAAGCTTTAAGTAATTACGCATGGCCTTTTCACATTGTATTTATACTTTATGAATGTTATTTTAGTTCACTGCGTATAAATAACAAGTTGAGAATTGCGATCCTTAATTGAAACCATTTCTACTTTTCTATGAGAGAGATTACCATCTTTAACAGACTCTTTGTGATCCACTGGAGGATTTTTTTGCATTGTTGCTAGGCAGCTTCCTCCATGCCAGCAGACAGAAACTGCTGGGTATGTAATGGCTAATTAAAAAAATCTCTACATTTTTGAGTATACAGCAGCCCAAGTTTTTAAAGCTTGCTGCTCGGGATAAGGACAATTTAATTGGTATGGGGACTGATGAGACAAAATCATAGCAATTGTGCAGTGTTCTAAAATAATTTGTTGTTTACAGTCCCCTGGATCCACTGGGTGAATGAAGTGGCGAATATCTAAATATTATTTATTTGTAAGAAAAGAGCATTGTGCTGAACTATTCTGACATCAGTTTTGTCCAGGCAATTTCAAAGAATCAAGTATCACATTCAAATACAAGAATAATAAATACAAGAATATTTAACATGGAAGAACTGGAAATTTTTAAAGGGGCATAAATTGATTAATTTCTACAATGTCGTTTGCAGTTAAAAAGCTGCTCCAAGTTATGACCATCTCCACAATGGCCATTTTTTCAGAAGGTTAGCCAACAGGCTAGGTAACAAATGCCTCTGCAGAATGAGCTGAGGAGTTTTTATAGCAAGATAGGTGACTGCTAGGTGCTAAGCAAGAGCAAAGGGGGCGGCTCTGCCTGGATGGTCCCTGGGCAGGGGAGGTATGGTATGTGTCCCTGGGCACGGGAGGTGCAGTATGAACCCTGGGCAGGGGATATGGTATGGTCCCTGGGCAGGGGATACGGTATGGGTCCCAGGGCAGGGGAGGTACAGTACGGTCCCTGGGCAAGGGAGGTATGGTATGCTGCTGCTGCACTGCACATCACTGTAAACCGTCTTGTGCAGGGAGACAAGGCTGCCTGGTTCAATAGATTTAAAGCCTTAGGTAGCTTTTCTTCTGGTGACTTACACAGGGTATCAGTGCGTACAGTTATCAAACATTAGAGAAGAGTCTTTGTATGAGTTAAATGTGCACGGGATCAGTTACGATTGCTTTGACCTCTGTACACCCTCAAGAGAGAACCAGAAACTTATCATTTCTGCAAAGAGGAATATAGGCCAAAGGATAAATCTTCATTTAATCTCTTAGGAAGTTACCATTTTAAAAATTATTGAATGGCAGGCTGAAGTACAGGGATTATAGAAGCTGAGGACACCTGATACAAATACGGAGATTTATCGGAGGGAACAGATTTAATAGGTGCGTGGGTTTTCTTTTTCTTTGGACGGATTGCTTTTAATCTGGATCTAGTTCAGGGAAATGAACAGACTGAAAGAAGCTTTAAACTGCTTCTGCAGCTACGTAAGAATTAGATTTGTGGGGATCTTTGTGGAAACTTCTGAACTCTTTACAGATGTCTTTTACGTAAGGGAAGCTTTGAACTGGCAATGGAAGCTGCCACCTTCTTCTCTACTTTAAAACCTTATTTTACCAGTTTGTTTTTCTTTGCCCCATCCCTTCTTTCTGAAGTACACTGTATTTCTTTTACCTGTTAATGTAAAACACAGTTTTGAAGGAGACACTGGAACTTATCACAACTGTATGGCAGTCGGTCTTTGTGCCTGGCATTTCTTCCAGGGATGCAAGTCTGGACCGGTGACCTTTCTTTCTTTGACAAAGGTAGATTTTTAACTATTGTGTCTGCTACTGGCCTCTGAGAGAAGAAAGTTTTGTTTAATCTCTATTAAAACAAGAAATCTATGTTGAAGCAGAGATCTTGTTGGTTTCTATGGAATCCCTGATGCCTTTTAAAAATAGGATTCATGTGAACTGTGTCTATAGAGAAGTGGTACATTCAGTCCCAAGCCTGGACTGGCCATGACTGACACGGAGATGACCTGAGCAGTGGCCAACACAGGGAAGCTGAATGCGATGAAGCTCATGATGAAGTCACGGTGGCTAGCTGAGAAATAGGAATAGCCATAACCAGTAGAGCAAAGGATTGATGTATCTTTTAGTTAAAAAAATGAGTATGCCCTTGCTTGATCAGTGGTGTTTTGGAGGAATGGTGTGTGTCAGGCTGCTGTCAATGAGGAGTCTCCTCTCTCACGCCAGCACTGCTATAAAGACAGCATGGTGCATGGCAGTGCTCGTACAACCCAGGGTGAAGGCATTTACCCTGGGAGCCCACTGAGCAATTTACAAGCCATTGCATCCTGTAGGACCGTGATTATATTCGTTGGGCTTGAAGGATGCTCTGCAGGCACCTTCAGGATCCGATATAGAATGTCTGTGGTGGCCAGCGCCCCCTGGAAAGCCCCCTCTCCGTTTGCAAACTGTGGCAGCGATGCAGGAGCTGGCAGCACCGGGGAGGAGGACTGGGAGATGGGGCCAACGGAGGGGTTCGTTCAGAAAGCCTGGTCTCTGCTAGGGGGAAGTTTGGGCTATTTTCTGTGCCACACAATACCTCAACAAAAATCCGTGGTGGGAGAAGGAAAGGCAGATGGAGTGGAAAAGTATAATGGAAAAGACCTGTGCTGGTTCAGGATTCTGCATGTCTGTTGGATTGTCAGAAACACTGAGAATATACCGTTCCAGTTGCCATGAAGAAACTGTACTTATAGTCACTATTTTTAACATCTGAGGAAAAAGCGTTCGTACGATGGCATATTCCATTTTCCGTGTTCCTACAAACATTCCTCATCTACCTCCACCAACGTAGGTAATCTGCTTAGTGTTTATGTTATTCGTTCCTTTGAATTCTGCTTAAAATGGCATCTATTGTTGCTTTCCAGTACTCCTCCTCTCCTCCTCAGATACTTCTGTCTCCCCTTGTTGTTCCTATGGAAAAAAGCAAAACAACCCTGTTTTGTGCTGACATTATTGATTCTGGATTCTTGCAAAACTCCTTTCTCAGTGATGAGGCTGAGACTTAGGAGCTGGAGGATTGTTTCTTGACCCGCAGTTGCTAAGGCACGGGGGATTTTTCATGCGGAAGGATTTTTTTAAATAAATGTATAAATCCTTTTAGTATCATAGTACTGCAGAAAGTGCTCTCAAGTTCATTTTAGGGCAGTCTCTGAAGATCTAAATCTCCCGGCAGGGATCTTTCACTTAGCAGGTCAGTCTATAACATTTTGGAACTGCAGTGGCTCTCCTCTATTGCTTCTTCTCAACGCTGCACGCTGGGCATTTACTCTTCAGAAGATGCTTCTGAAGGAGAGTTGGGTGGAACTGACTTTCTCCAGCCTCCGAGGACGGACCCCAGAAATAACGCTGACCACAGCAGTGCTGGCACGGCTCTGGCAGTGCTCTTGGGATGCTGAGATGGAGGAGGAAGGTTAAGCACCCCATCACTGCCAGCCAAAACAGTATTTTCCCTAATTCTGTGAGTGGAATGAATCCAGCACTGCAGCCTGCTACCGAAGGGGTGTTTGTTGTCCTTAAAATCTCAGAAAGAGGCAAAAACGTAACTTGATTATGTTAGGACACAATTCAATTACAAGAGGAAAGCTGTCCAAAATCAAAGATTGGCAATTCTCAGTACATTTATTTAACATTAAGGTCTGTTACAACTTTCACTGTGGAGTGAAGGATGGGTTCAATTAACTGCCTGATTTCTTGTGTTAAAAGAAATTAGATTTTCTTAAACACTGTGGGGGAAAAGGCTATCATTTTATACGTCTCAAGAGCAGTAAATTATTCATGTGAATTCCATTTCGATCAAAACAGAGGTTTGCCCAAATTGGAGATCAACTCACTTTTTATGCACTTGCCTGTGTGTACTGGGATGCATCCGATTGCGTTATATACCCAAACAGACCGGTATATTTAGGCAACCAGCCGTTGCCACTTATTGCGGCACCAACCTGTTTGCTGATGGCCGTGGAAATGCACGGACCACAAACCAAGATTTGGCAGGCAGGGTTTCCACGTGGAATGGCATATGTGTGTATGCAGTCCAAAGGCTCCTTCAACAAGGAGGCGGTCTGGACTCCCCTCTAAATGACAGCCCCAGGGAATATCCTCAGGTTTGATGTTTGGTGGCTTGTGAAGCAACAGCGTGATAAATATGTGTCCACCAGCCACTGCAAGTGAGCTTTCAAAAATTGTTCCATAATATTTCTTTGCAACAGTATGTTCAAGGATCAAACATCAGAACTCAATTTTTCTATAATTACACAGGTTTATGGAGCTGTCATCACCATGTCAAGACAGCTAAGAAATTAGAATTTGGCTTTTATTTCTTAAAAACAAAAAAGTCTTTTAAGCAGAATGTTGCCTTTCAAATATTTAAAAAGACAGAGAACGTGGCCAGGGTAGAATGGAGTGGCAGTTCTTTTAATGGCTTGATTTATGTTTAATTAGCTACTGGTAAGAATGAAAATGCTGCGTCCAGATTTTATGTGAGTTAAATACTTTTCTCAGCCTTACTTATGCCTTTTGCAAATATACAACTGGAATATATTAATTGCAGCTTTGTGGCATTATAATTTGTGATACAGAAGCCTGTGTTTTTGTGTATTGATATATCACTGAAAACTTTAACGGCTGATGTCCCATCATAAAATGGGAGCCAACTTCTTCTTGTATACCAACCTGTATTTGCACTTGGTGATAGCACCAGCAGGAGGGTGAATGTTAGAGATAATAAATAATTCTCCACTGAGCTGCTAGTTTTATTTATTTTTTAAAAATGCTTTTGCCACATTAATGAACACTTTGAGGAAGATCTTTTTTCCTCATTTTCTTAGGTTTTTTGAATTTTGCAGAGAGGATCATATAATTTAGGAGAACACTTTGCTCCACGTTGAAACAGTTTAACTTGTTGAACTAGATCAAACAGAAAAAAATCAGCTCTCCAGTGTAGTGAGGGTCATAATTTGAGTCTGATACACCCACTCTTCCCTATTATCAGTGCTCCTTGATTGATGGTACGGTAATTATACTGCAGCCTTTTCCCTCTTCTTTTTCTTTCTAAATGGCTATTGCAGTGATATTTACAGAACAGTAAGATGCCACGTACGTGAAATGCATCCCAGGAAGGATACCTTTGTGAAAAGATGCAGCAGCTGGAGTTCCTCAGCTGGATGTGGTCCACTGGTTGTGCCAAGCAGTGGGGTTTGTACCCACAAGAATCAGAAAGCCTTCACGTCCTTAATGATAGTGATGTGAGGAGAAAGAGAAAAAAAGAAACAGGAGAAAGAGAGAAAGGTACTCTTATACCAACAAGTTCCTCAATTAGATGAAAGCATTTGGATCAGGAGGTTTAGTAGGGTGGCAGGCCTATGTGGAAAAGTGACAGGGATCTTTCTGTTCTCCCTTCTCTCCCCATTTCCAGCCTGTTTCTTGCTGTTATGTGCTTCTGCCTACCTCTGGGATGGAAGATGCAATGTCAGATGGTTTTGGAGATGCTGTGACTACCTCACTCCGTCAACCACTACCCAAAGGCTGCAGGACCACAGCCAAAGCATACCTCATCCTCTCAGGACCTGCTAGTCCTCCCTGCCCAGCAGTTCTGCTTTGCCCTGATGCACTGCTGGGGAGGACATGGCTTGCTACTGCAGAGCCAGGAGAGCAGGAGGTCCTCTCTGGGTCTTCTCCTTCCCCACTGCCCTGACAAACGAGGCTGTGCTCATTGGCCAGAGTAAAAAAATGCAGGAAGGGAGGAGGTGCTGCAGTTGGGCAGGCATTGGGCTGAAGGCACTGACATTGCAGGAGCTGCAGTGCCTCACAGTTTTGGTACAGTTTGGTATCATGTCCCCACAGAGTCTCAGTTTTGCCGTGGATCCCCTCATATGCTCTGCCATTAATTCCCACACCAGGAACATGAAGGAGGACAGGCACAAGTTCAGTTTCACAGGCACACACGTAGCTGAGTTTTCAGAAACGCGAGTGCATAATACCACAGCTCATAGTTATGCTAACAGTGAAGTAATTAAATAAATCTTTCTGGTTATTTGTCTTGCTGCTTTTTCTCGCTACGTCTTACACCCCAGTTCATGGAGATGCCTGATTTAGAGACAGACCTTTAAGATGCTGCCAATTTTCATGAAATTGTTTTCATGAAAAGAGATCTGTAGAGAGATGCTTTAGCAGAAGAGCAGCCGAGCAATGGAGCAGTGAGGTAAAGGGGAGGGCAGGGGGGAACTGAATGAAAGAGAGGATCTGAGATAAGAAGGGATAGAAAAATACTTCTAGCACTGTAGACATGATGGCATGTGTCAGTGGCTGCAAACTGCAGTAATGCTAACATGCTGCTTCAATACCCAAAGGAAGGGTAGCTATGAACCACAGACTTTGAGTTTACTAATATTGTAGTCAAGGGCTCCAATATAATTTGTGCAAGCAAAGCTCCTTAAGAGAAAGTAATTAAAGTAAGGAAATGAGAGAGCTTAAAGTAACATGTCAGTACAAGAAGACATATTAAGAAAGTCTTTCATTAAGGGAGTGGTCTTTATGATGTAAACAAGGTATTTTTCAAGTACAAATGTATGTTTGCAAAGGTACCAATAGGAGTTAGTAACAGCATCAGCGCATGTTCCCATTTCTTTACCTTGGTCAGAAGAGTGATTTAAAAAAGCTGTGGAAGTGGAAGCACACACTTTGCATTTGTGTGGGAGATCCTATGCAGTCATATTCCCATCACGTACTTGTCTGCCTATATTTTCATGCCCTGGGCCATGGAATATGCCCCGTGAGCATTGCCTGCCACCCAGGCACCCAGCTCCGGCTGCTGAGCTCCTGCATGACCTTTTGCAGGTTGACTACAGTTGGCTTTTCAACAATACCCCCAGATATCAGCTGCCAGATGTCAGATAACATGATCTTATTTTTCAGAAATGCAGATCCTCCTTGCCCGTGATTTGTAGTGTCAAGAATAGCCATGAAATCTGGAACGACCGTTGAACTGAAATCCAGCTGGAGCCAGTGGTTGTGGATGGGTTTCACAGCCTTGGAGGTTAAAATCAGTCTTTTAAGATTGATTCCCAGAATTACAGCCATGTAATTAAAAAAAACCCCACACCAAAACCCCAAATCCATCAGAAATAATCTTAGCTTTTCTTCGTGCTTCAGCTGCCTCCCCAGCACCACAACCTGCTTTGAGTTTTATTTGTTAATGCTTGTTCACTGCCTCCCAATACCTAGGAGAGAAAAAGCCTTGAAAATTATGAGAACGGTAACAATGGAGTTATTTGCTGTTCATTTCAAGTATCCCAAAACATTCTGCCAAACAATACATAGGAAATCATTTAATTACCGATTCACACCAATTGCTGTAGCCTACAGGAAGATTATTTATCTCTTGTTACATAGAGTCTCTTTCTCATGGGTCTTGCTATTGGATACCATTAAATGGAAGTCGGTACTGAGGTGCCAGACTGTCTTTAACCAGGCCACTATATCCCAGTATCCCAGGCTGTGTCTAATCAGAGTAATGCGATGCTCCTAGGCTAAACTTCCTGGTGCAGTTTCAATGGAATACTGTTTTCCTTATGTCTAACCCTGATTTATCACTGAGTGTCAGGGATGCTGCAGTCCCTTGATGTTCGTTGGCAGGATGAACGTGGTGGGAGGAAGACAGATTTCTTATCAAATAAAGCCTAATGTAGTATATGACTTTTTAAAAAGCTAGCAGATTACAGCATGTTAATTTAGAAAAACATGCATGATCCTTAGCTTCCTATAAGAAGAGGGCAATAGGAAATGTGCTAAGATGACAGGTACTTTTTCAACAAGTAAACAAACTGATTGAAATAGGTCACTTATGCAAGGAAGGAATTAGACTTTTGAAGCACTTTTCTTCTAATTGTGAGTTGTGTAATGATATGTAATGAGTGCATCTTTAAAAAAAATACATGGGGCTAAGACTTGCTCCAAGCTTGTGTATTTTTATAAAAGAACACACACTGGTGATGTGATTCCTCCCCACATACTGTTTTTTCCTGAAGGATGTTTGCATCTACCACCTTTGCAGTGAATTTTTTCTTTCTTTTGTTTATTATTAATAACCTAGTGATTGGATTAAACAAACCTGAGTAAAGCAAGCTGCTGCTTCTAGATATAGAAGCATGGCTAGAGGTATCTCTAATTATTGTTTTATATACGGTTGCCATGGAGACTTGCCTATGAGTCTTAATTTGGCGTGATTGGTGTATGAATTTTAGGATTTCAGCCCTGGGCACAGGCAGGGCTGAGGGCTTGGCTGAGGCCAAAGCAGAAGGGATGCTGAGCCTGCAGACCCGGGTCAGTGAGGGATGTGGACAGGCAGCGGCATGGCTCAGGCAGGGACCGAGGCTGAGGGCCTGAGCTGAAAAGCAGCTCCTGGCTGAGGGGGTGGAGGCCCCAGAGGGCTGATTGCAGCCCCTTCTCTCGTAGCTGATCACCCCATGGCTGATCCCGTCAGAGCTGCCCGTGAGCACAGGCAGACAAACACAATTTCGGGGAGTGGACATGGCCACAGAGCCCTGACACGTCTCTGGTTTTGCTCATGCAAGAGCTGAAACCTGCACATGTTGTCAGCAGCCACTCTGGCACCCGTAGGCTTCTGAACTCCCACCCTCTTCTCGAGTGAGAGCTGGCCATCCTTTCCTCCCTCCCTCTCCCCTCTGGGAAAGGACATGTCTATTTCCATAAGCAAACTGGAAAAGCAAAACTAAAATAAAACCTGAGCTCTGGGGAGATTCAACTGGTGGGTGCCCTGTTGGAAGGATGGGATTGTGGATGGGTCTGGAGGTGGCTGGATTTTGTAGGAGGAAAAGATCTGGATTGAGGGGGAGAAGGAAAGGAGGAAAACCCATGGGCAGGAAAGTGGAAATAAACTGACTGCTAGGGAAGAAGGTAGTGACTCCTTGGAGGATTTGCCTGAAGCTCCCAGATGACTGAGGTGGTGGGGGATGGCGATGACGGGCAGGTCCAGGTGGGTCTGGTCCCTCCCCACCTGTCTAGTCTTCAAACAGAAGCAGTGAGTGATTCGTGGCTGGATTAAAGACCTGTGTGACAGTCCGATCCCACAGACTTCCGGAGGAGATGAACCTCCAGAATTTGGTGGGCATGCTGGGCTGCCTGTTTGGTGGTTGTGCTCTCCCGAGGTATCGCTTACCATACTGCGTAGTTACTCTGTATTTATATTGCTTAAATGATATTACAATTTGAGCTTTTAAAATTGTGCTTTGGTCTCTCTGGCTTTAACAGAGAAGGAGAAAAAAATCAGGTGAAGGTTGTGCTATTAATGTAAAAGTCCATCAAGCAGTAGTGGAGAACTATAGCAATTATTTTCCAAGCAAAAGAAGAGAGAATTTAGCAGCGCGATAGTGCCATAGTACTTTGGCGCTGTATGCAACAACAGAAAAAAGAAATAAAACACCCCAAGACATAAAGAGATGATGAAAGATTCTAGGACTTGCTAGGAGATATTTTTCATTAATAAAGTCAGTAATCCATCCAAAGTAGACTTGATCATTTCTAAACAGGAAAGAATGGTTTTATAGTTGAATAAAAAGTCCCGTGAGTTTCATGATCTCAGGTTAATTACTTAATCTCTCTGTGTCCCATGTATTCCCTTTGTGCTGAAGAGAGATTTCATTAAAACTTTATAATCTCTATGGTAGAGATAATATTTACCTGCTTTGAAGAAATGCTCTGGAACTAGATTAACAATTTTGTAAATAGATTTGAGACTACTGAGAAAGCAGTGTTAAGATCAGCTCTGTCAAACTCACTATTGACTTTAAGAGGTCTTAAGGCTTCATTTTTGAGGAAGTTGGTTTCTAGGGAAGATTGAGCTGGGCACTTGAAATTCTTGGTCTTAATTCATGAGTGGCTCCTAAATATTGTTATATGCATTATGAAGAGGTTATCTGCTTCCACCTATAAATTCATTTTAGAGAATGCCTGAAAATTTGTGCTAGGATAATGGTGACCAGAAACGACATGCATTCATCATGGTGAATTTATCACATCTACAAAAACAAAATTTGTAATCAATACCAAATACTAGTAAATATGTTGCAATGGGAAATGCAGATGTGGCAGAGGGAGAGGAACATTTAGATACCTTCCAGATGCAAACTATCATGCTACTGAGACATTCCCAAACATGTTCAGATAAAGATGAGCCAGAAACGTTGATGGAGAAGGATGAGAGAGACCAACAGAAGGCAAACATTCTTCTAAGGCTTTTGGAAAAGAAAATTGCTTCACAAGGAACCCAGGAAAAAAAGAATAGCACAAGCCTCAAGGAGCTGGATACGTTGCTTGAAGGCCGCTTTAGAGTGAGCAGGGTGGTACTAATCCAATTGCCCTCTTCATGGGCAGGTCTGTAAATGTGGGACTGGAGTGGGGTGTATGTCTTTGTCTGGGATGGGGAAGGATATTGGGGCAGAACAAAGACTCTGTAAAATTAGCCAGAAAAAAAACAGTCCTGGAAAATAAAGCCCTTAAAATATGTCTGGTAGCATCCACCCCATGGGGAAAACAGTGTTATAAACTACAGCCTCATGAGCAATGTTGGATCTTCCATGATTCCATGGGTCTTCGAAGACGAAGAAGAATGATCTTGAAAAGTCATGTTGATATGGTAGTGCTGCTCTCCATTGCAAGACAAATATTGGGATAGGCAATGAGGAGAGTAGGGAGAAACGTTGTGAGTAGCAAGAGATCCCAGACTAGTTTTATCAGAGCAGATACTACCACAGGCAAGCATCTGGTTTTGGGGTTGGCTTTTTTTGGCAGAGTGGGGATGATGATCAGCACTCTGGGCAAGTGGAGAAGCACGTGTTGCCCTCCACTCCTGCACCGTCATCAGCACAACTGTTCATGGGCTCTGCCTGGTCAGACGGAGAGTGGCCAAAAGAAGAAGAGGTGCCGAGTTTGGTGCAGCAAGAAGCAGCATCTGTCGCCCTAACTGGCCACGGCAGCACAGGCAGCTGCCCACATGCATGTGTGTGCTGCCAGGGCTCAGCAGCCCATCCCATGCCTAGCGACACCGGATTGTGGGGATTTATTGGAGTCTCTGGAATTTGATTCACTTGTTCAAATTCATCCTTAGGATAAATCCACCAGCCTCAGCTGGGTTATGTAAGAGCTGAGTTTGGCTGGGCATCTGAGGAAATCTCGCTTGCAGAAGTAATTCAGACTGGCTTTTATATGAGCAGTTTGCAGCTTCTTGTTGATTGAAAATTGGCTGAGAAATTGTAAACAATGTGTAGTGATTAACAGCAGTGAATCAAGCCGCAAGGAATGGGCAAAGAGACTGGAGTTTCATCTTCCTCTACATCTTTAATTGTAATTAAAACCAAACATTTCAAGGATTATAAAGTCAAATTTCCACACGATATTCAGTAGGTATTGCATTCCCTTACTAACAAAATAATAAAAAGATGAAAAGGTGGGCCAAAAATTAAAAAGGATTCATGTCTGAAAACAGTAAACTGGCACCTGGGGAAAACAGTTTGAAATGCTTATTCTTGGAGAGAAAGAAAACTTAGAAATGTACCATTCACCAAACACCTCCTTGCTGACAAAAACCCAACATAATTTTGGCCTTATTTATATATATATATATACACACACCCCTCATATAGAAACAAGCATACTTTTATCTGCAGGGCTGACTGGCCTTCTGTGCAAGCGCAGGTGAATGGACCCTACCTGAGGTATCAGACCTTCCTTGTGTACTGCTGGCTAGCTGAAAGAGTGGCCAGGCACTGGAACAGCCTGCCCAGGGAGGTGGTTGAGTCACCATCCCTAGAGGTATTTAAGAAACGTGTAGATTTGGCACTTCAGGGCATGCTCTAGTGGCAGAGATTGTAGGGGGGTTTTTTGTGAGTGTATGGTTGGACTCGATGATCTCAAAGGTCCTTTCCAACCATGAAGATTCTATGATTCTATGGTTCTATGATTCTCTGCACAAAATCATTGTGCCAAAGGCACAACGTAGGAGGCACAAAGACTGTAGAAGATTGGCAGTTGAATGAGAAATTGTGTGTGTGTGTGTGTAAGTCCATGTACATTTGGTTTTAAAGCCCTGCGTGGTCACAGGCTGCGTTCCAGTGCATCACTGCTTTCCCTGATTTTCTGTTGTGATATGTCCAGAGCACAGTGAAAAGGTGTAATGAGTGATCATGCAGTGCTGCTTCGTGTTTCCCAGGTGTGTTGTATGAAAGCTGAAGGCTGCAATACCAAATGTCCTTCAGCTGGCTGGCTTTCCCCAGCCGAGGAGAAGAGAGCTTGGACTGCAGCAGGAAAACCTGCGTGTTACACAAATGAGGGCTGCAGGAGATTTCTGCTGCTCGGTGGGCGAGCCAGTGTTTCCTGGCGTGTTTTCTGCCGTCCAGACTGCATGTCCCTAGCTACAGGTAAACCCCGACATCTCATTGCACAATCCTGAATGAATTTATTTGAAGAATGACTTGTGAAAGGTCAAAATTAAAATGGAAAGTAAAGGGTAAAGATGGCAGAAATCCAAATGCTTATTCCTGGCTGCTGGGAGTGGGTGGAAGCTTGTCCTCTGAGCCGTGCCGCTTCGTGACTTCAGTGCCTGCATTTTCTCTAGACATCTGGTACCAGGCTTGTAACTTGACGTGGCGCTGCAGCACACGCCTCATGCACCTATTATCTGCCTCTTTTTCTTCCCCTCCCCAGTGTGCAATCCATCTCTATCTTTTCTTCTCATTGCAATGGATGGAAATCGACAGCCACATGCAAACACCATCCGTGCAGCAGCGTAGGGCGTGATGTGAAGTGCCGGTACTTATCCATCCCCTGCGAGGAGGCTTCAGTTGCTGGCTGCTGTTGGCAAAGGAGGGAGGTACAGCAGGCGATGGAAGAGGAGACATTTTCTGATTCAAAACATGTAGGAGACACAGTGGTGTCACCACTTGCACCCACCTTGCAGCGCAGTTCCATTGGTGAGTGCAGGAGTTGGCTGTGGTCCCTTGGGGTTTGCCTTGACATAGGCGCAGGAGGGGTAAGTGTGGTAGGTCAGCAGCATCTTCTTCAACAGCAACTTCTGTGGCTGCTGCTGATACCAGATATTTTATTTTCAAACCACACCCCTGCCCTCTCTCCTGCTCTCAGTTGCTGAATCTGTCCCCAGCCATGACTGTCACCCTTGGTGCCCCTGATTTATCTCCTATGTCCGCAGTGTGGAGAGACCAGACCATGAAAGTGTTGAGAAGACAGACATTGGCAGGGGTGTTCAGGGTGCTGGAGAGTGACACTGGCAAAGGAGATGAGGAGCTGGGAGGGGCTTGTGGACGTAAAAAAGAAGGACAGTGTGGGGACCAGCAGAGAGGAGGACAGGGAGATGTAGGGATGGATGTGTGCAGCTAAGTCAGAGAGCCAGTGAGGATAGGAGAGTAAAGCTGGTGCAGGCATTGACTGCTGGTGAGGCAATGCTGGGAGATGGGATGGGATGGTCAGTTTAATGCTATAAGGACAGAAATAGAAGAGCTTCTTAAGTACCAAAGTGATGTTTGGTGGGCATGCCCCAAGCCTGGGGAGGTCCCACCTTGGCCACTGCTGGGAGAAAGAGCAGACGGAGATGAACACCATCCAGGCAAGAACCTTGGCATGTTGTTTTCCTTTTTCCTGTATTGAGAGACCCTCCTCGGTGTCTCTGGTGGGGTTCAGGGAGCAGGTCCTTCTTGTGCACCCCTGGGCAGCCCCCGCAGAGGTGCTGGAAGGTGCTCGGCAATGCTCTGCTCTGCCCCAGCCTGGCCTGCTGCTGCCACGCAGGCTCTGCTGCCGCGCTCCCACAGCAGCCCCGGCCGGGAGTGTAAACAGACAAATCAAATCTTGATAAATTGAAAGGAGAAGGGGTTTTCAAACAACACAATTATATAAATGTTGTAAAATGAGCTTTAATGTTGTGGTTCTGTGACCTCCAAAATGAATTGGGCAAATTGCTTTTACACCCACCCATGGAACGAGACTTGATTAGTTACAACTCTCTTCTGTTTCACTAAATATTATGATTGTCAACAGCATGAATAGAGCTTTTGTTTGATGAAGAGATAGCCAACTAGAGAGAAACATTTGCTAAATACTGAGACTTAAGAAGATTCATTTTTTTCAAAGCCCGTGGTACTTATGCACTGGAATTAATGGTTTTCAGGTCTAATGAATATGTAAGGTTTCCTGCTGGTGGAAGGATGCTGAGATGTGCTGCTGGTGGAGCGTGTACATTTGCAGCCAATCTCCCTGCGGTGTCCTGGCAATGCGCTAGGCACGACACTGCAGAAAAGCACCGTTCAAGGGTATCGGCTGGAAATGGGAGTACTAAAAAAGTGCTGTACTCAAATCAGCTCTAGCAAGCAGGCTCTCTTCATTGGTTGTAAAGCCAGGATTCAATTTATACCTGTAGTATGCACTAGATTATATGAGAGTATCATCAGTTAGAAAATAACCGTACACTGTCCCAGCTTCTCTTTCCCCATGCAACCCTTCTTGTCACGCATTTCCAAATTACCTGTTCCACTGTAAAGTTGGCTAATGGGACTTGCTTTTTCAAGAAAAAAGCCAGACTCTCCCTGATCTGAAGAACAAATCCATCAGGCCTCGCAATCTGTGGGTCTGGGTTGTGACTTTCTTCCTGGCAAAGGAGAAGTACCGATTGTCTCCTCTCTGAATTTCTCTTCTACTGAACCTCTGCCCCGAGCTGTACTCTGTAATCTGCACCACAGAGGGGCAAGGAGGGCTGTGCTGTGCCTGCCACTTACGGGAGGCTTGTGGGAGGTGGTGAATCCTCAGAGATACAGGAGGAGGCTATGGGCTGCCCTACAAGTACGTGATGTGGAAGACTGATTTTTTTACTGCATCAGATTTGTTTCATAACCTTTTAAGTTGGTTTGTTGTCTGTGAGAACATTCTGCTCCATGAAATGGGCTGCATAAGGCATGGTAGGACCATGGGATTTGTGACTGAGTTTTCCCATGACGTTATGCTTTCATGGGTGAAGTTCCTTAAGATTCATATGTTGTCCTCTTGCATCCCTTCTTTCCTCTTTTGCCTTTCCTATCACTCCAGCTTATGACATATTAATATTGCTGACACTACTGGAGCACCCAGGACCTGAAAATCACAGCTCCATTTTACTGTCCAGAAATAAAATAAAACCAGAGTGGTACCATCGGCCACTGGTACATCACTTACAGTGGAGCCCCATAGCGCTCTCCCTCCCAGCAGGAATGCCTGTACTTCTTGGTGGGACTGCAGCATGGAGTGTAAACCTGCATGGGAATTCACACATTTACATGTTTCACAGACTCCAGATAATCATATTACATCGATAATTTGATGAGGAAATCAAAATGTGTAACAAGGGCAACATGAAATGATGCTATATTTCCAGTGCCCTAACTTGTTAAAATAAAAAGCATTTGTTCCAGTTGGACGGTTTTTATTAAATTAAAAGAAAAAGGAAAAAAAACCCTCCTTTAGTTTCTCTGCAAGGAAGGTTAAAGCCTCATTGAAATTACACGAGACAGATATTTTTAACAAGTAGAAAATTTCCTGTTTTTAAAGGCAGCAGTGCAAATTTGAAGTAAGACAACATAAACTATAGAATGACTTCAATGAGCTCTTTTGTGACCTTGTGCTTTTCAGAGCTATTGAGTTAATTGTGTTTCTGGTGGGCGGCTCTACAGTGGAAATGAAAGAAAATATGTTGTGGAGGTGAAGGTGCTTGACTATTGTGATACATAAGTGATGATTCAGGGTCAGTGAGGATGTTCATGTTGCTTTAGTGATGGTTTCCTTGGATTTTTTGGTGGCATCCACAAGAATTTGGATTGGAGCTGGTGGGATAGGATATGCTGAGCTGCCAATCCAACGGTAGGGTGTGGGCACAGTCTTTTTATCCTCTTGTCACGGTTTCAGCTAGGATGGAGATGACTTTCTTACTAGCAGCTGGCATAGTGCTATGTTTTGGGTTTGGAATGGGTACATTGTTGATAGCGCACTAATGTTTTTGGTTGTTGCTCAACAGTCAAGGCCTTTTGTGCTCCTCACACCACCCCACCAGCGAGCGGGCTGGGAGTGCACAAGAAGCTGGGAGGAGACACAGCCAGGACAGCTGACCCCAATTGACCAAAGGGATATTCTATACGTTACAATGTCATGCTCGGCGATAGAAACTGGGAGAAGAAGAAGGAAGGGAGGGACACTGAGAGTGACGGCATTTGTCTTCCCAAGTAACCATTACACATGATGGAGCCCTGCTTTCCTGGAGGTGTCTGAACACCTGCCTGCCCATAGGAAGCAGTGAATGAATTCCTTGTTCTGCTTTGCTTGCGTGCATGGCTTTAACTTTACCTATTAAACTGCCTTTATCTCAACCCACGAGTTTTTTCTCACTTTTACTTTTCTGATTCTCTCCCCCATCCCAACAGGGGGGTAGTGAGCGAGCACCTACGTGGTCCCAGTTACTGGCTGCGGTTAAACCACAACATCTCTGCTGAATACTTCTGGTTGCTTCGTGTGACTCATGCTCAGTTTAGTTCATAAAAACTTCTGTTCCTTGAAAAGTCTCCATAACTAACTCACATGGGTTTTCTTGGATGGGGACTTGATGATGCAATATGCAAACCCAAGAATTCTTGTGTTTATTTTGTCTTTAACAACTTGTCCGAGCCAGCAACCAGCATTTGCCACTTTTTGTGTCTGCATGAGCAGTGGTTACCTGCAACATGGACTTGCTGGCTCCTTCAAGTGGGTGGACATACCCTGATAATGGACAGACGTTTCAAACAGAAAACAAGCTATTTTCTCTGGGCTTCTTTTCCTTCATGCTAAGGATTTGTTAGCCTTTAGTGATGCTGGAGAGCAAGTAAATCACCAGAAATTCTCTTCCTTCCTTTGCGTTCAGAATATCTCATCATTTTGCACCCCCTGTGCCAGCTGTGTTGTGCTGAGAGACCCCATGGAGAGACAAGCACCTGCTGAGGACCGATGACACATCTGGGGGCTGGCTGTAGGGGGGCCTGACTGGGGTCTCTCACAGCTCATGCCCCAGACTGAGCTCCATTTGAGTCTGCTGTTGTGTTCAAATACAACACCCAACTGCCCTCTCCCCCTTGAAAAAATAGAAATCAAAGTCTAAGTGCTGGCTTCATCAGCTTGAAATTTCTTTCTTCAAGAGGGGCACCATACTGCTGCCAGCCCAGGAGAAATGACCTGACACAGCTGAGGTGGATGGTGGTGCCAGAGCTGAAAGAGCACATTTGATTCACCCCACAGCCTAGATGGCCAAAGCATGGTGGAGTCTTAAACTGCTTAGAAAATTCTTCGTGTAGATGTTACCTCCGCCAGCATCTCTTTTTCCAGTATATTACCTTATCCCCAACATCCAGCTCCATTTCAGCTCCTGAGAAATCCCTGATTTAAAGCACAGGGGCTGGTGTGGGCAGTCAGTGCAGATGTGCCATGAGCATGGGTTCACTGGCATGGCAGAACCAGGTGCCTGGTCCCCAGAGGTGGGGTGGCAGGAGGGTCCCGGCTCCCCGGGAGAAGCAGGAGCAGCCTCAGTGCCTGAGGATTGCTGTATCCCAGCTCGCTTTGCTTATAAAACACCCAGCTCTTGGCTATTGTTAAGTAAGGAACATTTTTCAAAAAGACTTACGTTGTTTGTTTTAAGCTTTTAATTGACTGCTGTTTATATGATTATACATGAATGAAGGAAGAAAAAGCTTAAAAAATGCCCCAGGTTCACCCTCCACAGCATGGAAATATGTCTCGACTGTTTACAAGTGCTCCTTGTTTTGCGTTCAGAGTCCGGATCTTTCACTTCCTTTTGGACTATTCTCCACTGGAAATGAGTATTCGCTGCCAAAATAGTCCACCTTTTCCTGAAAGATTTGGTATTAATAGTTTTGACAGAACATCTTGTTCCTGTGTAACACAGGAGTTAGTCTAGCAGTTGGTCCTGAACAGGGGTACAAAATGCAGTTTGCATAACTCCTTTATTTTGAGATGAAATATCTGCAGTTTAGTAGAAAAAAATTCTGAACTAACACCAGTGTGCATCACCTGAAGTTAGGAGGAAAATGTTGGTGTTAATGGTGTAGCAGATTGCTGTGCTTGCTTTTGTTTAAGGAAACTAGTGATTTTTATTAAAATGCAGTGTGTGGCTTGGGGTATTTCAGAAATGCAGATGCGGTGCTTCAAGTCCCCAGAGAGGACTTTTCTCATCCCCTTGCTCCCTGTGACCTGCCTGCGTGAGCAGCCCCAGTGCTGGCTTCCTGCTGCCCCAGCGCCACCTGCCTGCCCCGGCCACAGCTCTGCCGCTATGGGGACCCTGGGGACCCACCTGGGACCCCCACCTGCCCTCAACGGAGGACCTCTGCAGATGCCTTTGCTGAAATATCGTCAAGCTTAGATGCTCTTGACCAAGCACACATAATAGGAGTGATCATCCCAGACTTGGCTAAAAGCTCCTTTGGAAAGGCTCGTGACATCTTCTAATTTATTCTTTCTTGGTTTCCATTGTTTGATTTCGGTTGCTATTTTTTATTACCAGTCAGTGTAACCATGTGACAGCGAATGAATGATCTTTGATAAGGGTTATTTGTTTCTTGTGGTAGGCAAAAAAAATGCAATTTATGTTCTTGCAAGACTTTTCCCAAGCAGAGCTCGGTAATTAATGCTGTAGACTGTAGGGCACTAAGTGAAATGGCATTTTGTATGCTGTGACACCAACACCTCCTGAATGTTTTCAGGCAATTTTACTTTGCTCTGTACCTGTGCTTCCTGGGTGGCCATACACAATTATTGCTTTATATTATTTGATTTTTATAGCAATTAAACAATATTGTAATTTATTCTGCTAGGCAAAGATTTCTCTGCCTGTACACAAAATGCTGTATATATGTATATATCAGAAATGTATCCCCTTTCCTCTTCTGCATTTTACAACACATCTTACACACAAAGGATGAAATGTAATAGCAGAAAGGGCAGTTAATAATGGCTTTAGTGGAATATCATTTTTACCAGTTCCTGTGACTGATAAAATTCTACAATGTCCTTTTTTACATTGCTGCTTAACTTTCGCTAAATTAATGGAGTGGACTAATTGATCAGTTCAGACAGACTTTAAACTGCTACTGGTATGTGTTATAGAAAACTGGGCAAGATTTTTAGGATTTGTAGAACTTCATAATTTTTGTCACTCTCTTTTTTTGAGACCTACTCACTTTCTCAGTGCCATTACCAGTTTGGGACTGGGCTTCTGTTCTACAAGTAAAAATAAGTTCCTAAGTTGAACAGAAACTTCTTTTGTACCTATTGACTGAGCAAAGTCAGCAAGAAGATACCTGGAAGATTTATAGCTGAGAACGTAACATTTGCTTTAACAACACAAAGATATAACCCTTTTTTCCTATCTTGAATTTTTATTTATAGAGAACCTTTTCTAAAGAAAACAGCCTGATAACTAATAAAAAAAGAAAAGCATCAAGTGCTATTTGAGAAGGGGCATAAAGCAGATAAGGGATGAGGGTAGGGGAAAAACTGCGCTCAGTTCTGCTGGTAGCTCTCAAGTTGTTGTGTTGATTTTGACCTTGTTTCTGAAGAGGAGGACAAGGGGAGGTGAATGCACACAAAGCAGAGACGGACGGAGCACAAAGCAGGAGGCTGCGCTCTGGTGCCGGTGTTTGCAGGTCGGTTGTTGCAGCTGCAGGAGGATTATGATGAAGGCTGCGGCTTTGCAGCACAAATGCCCATGGCCCCCCAGTTCGCTGCCCGGGGGCATGCCCTCGGTGCCATCTATCCAGAGGTGTTCCAACTGATTTGCAGAAATGCAGAGTGACTGCAGGAATGACAAATTTGTCTTGTCAAAATAGGCCATAAAAAGCATATTTCTCCAAGACCATCCTATAAATCAGGTGGAAAGCAGGGGGAAATCTCTTCCCAGGAATTCATGATAGGGAAAAGAGAAGCTTTTACAAGTTTACTCATGCATGAAGAAGTGGCATCTATTTTTTTTTATAGTGAGCAGCACCCAGCAGAAAACCAGCAGTTTGGGGCTTGTAGCTTTTTATAAACTAGACCTCTGTTTGTAGCCCTCTGTACATTTGTCTTACCTTTTCTGTCTCTGCAAATAGCTTCTGAGCAGCACAGTGCCAGTGTAGCCAAATGGTTTGTATGACTCTGCAGAGCACCCCACTCCGAGGAATAAGAGCACATCCTACCGCTGATTTCACTGGAAGCTGGGCTGAGCCCAGAGAGAAAACAGCAGGATAAAGTAGATCTATTATATAAATTATATAAATATAAATAAATTTTATAAATAAAATAAAAAATAAATCCCAGAAGGATTTCATTGACTGCAGTGAGTGCGTCTTCTGCTGGGATACGGATCTCCTTCCCGCCCAGACGGCAGTGACATTAGCCTCGTGGAGCGCATCTGGGAGTGATGCAGGCTCCAGGACAGGCTCGCTCTCACCCACCCCGGCTTCCTATGGGCTGGGTTTCTGCCTCAGACAAGGCTGATGGAGAAACACATGCTTCCCAATCCACCCACCCGCAGCAGCCCACAGCAAGGCAGCAAGAGTCCCGGGGGGAGAGGGACATTGGTGCAGTAGGTGGCTGCAGCGGGCGGCAATAATTTCCATCCAAGTGCTGCCGGTGAATTGCACATCTGCCTTAGTTTTTAGAAGTATTCTTGATATCAAGAGATGAAGTCTGAAAGAACTCATAAAACCCAAGAATCTAATTTTTCTTTTTTTTTCAGTAATTTTCAGAAGCATCAAAGTAGCCTCTGGTAGAACCCTGTCCAGCTTCCTCGCGACATCTCCTCTTTAGCTAAGTTGTTTTCCACAAAGTCAAATTCAAGTAATTCTTTTCTCAAAGCAAGGCTTTCCCTCAGTCCTGAATTGGCTAATTTCTTTTTGTTCTTTTTCTAAACAAAGAGGTGAAGCAAGCTAACAAAACTAGCAGCGCATAACAGATGGAAGGAAATAAAGCGAGTATTTATTTGTTAATCAATATACAAACAGGCAGAAGGATGATCATTTTATTATAAAAGTGAATGTTTCAGCATAAATGTTAGCCAAAACTCTTTGGTGTCTGCATTCCCAAAGTACAAGTAGCTCTGCAATGTGGTTACTAGGTGATGCTGTTAACAATATTTTTATTTACAACATTACATGGAAGATCTCTCTGGTTAGGACCTCTTTTGTTATAAATACGGAAAATAAATGCAGGCTATTTCTTTCTGTTCTCAGTCTGGAGGGGGATGTTTTTTGACATCTGCGTGGCCCTGCTCAGGTGGGTGGCAGATGCAATCCCAGCCCACAGGGCTGCGAGAGGGCACAAGGCCACGAGCACTGCTTGGTGATGGTGATAAAGCTCACCCTTACTCCTGAATTGTCTGCAGAGGAAATGCTTTTCCACCTCAGAAACAAGAAAACCAAGTGACTAAACAATCATTTCAGACTCATGTCATAGAATCATAGAATCATAGAATGTGTTGGGTTGGAAGGGACCTTTAAAGGTCATCTAGTCCAACCCCCCTGCAGTAAGCAGGGACATCTTCAACTGGATCAGGTTGCTCAGAGCCTCATCAAGCCTGGCCTTGAATGTCTCCACGTCGTCTGTGGGAAGTTTAAAACTTCCAGCTAAAGTTGAGAGAGGGAGAAAGCACACTATCAAATGCTGAAATTCCTCTTGTGGTGGTAAGAGGAGGTGGTGGTGTGCCTGACACAGGAGGGCTCCTTGTTCCTGGGCACTGAGCTGTGCGAGGGCTTAAGGAATGCAGAGGGAAAGATGCCATTTTTGTTACTGATCCATGCTAAATTCATCTCACTCAGCGCAGCAATACCTCACCTGTCTTGTTAATTTAAAATCTAATTTAAAATGAGGCTGAGTGCTTTGGTTTGGGGATATAACCTCCACACTCCTTGCTGGTGGCTGTGTCTTGCCAGAGGCCCCAGGTTCCCGTCTGAAACCAGTGAAGGGGGAGCCGAGCTGCTGCTGACTCACCATGGAGGTGCTCGATGAAAGCCAGGGTTGCAGGGATGCCTTTTCCACTAATCCCATGCAGCCAGAGGAAACCCGCAGGCAGGATGCGATGAAGGTGGGCAGAGCCCACGTGTGCCTCCACTCTTAAGCTGTAGTGTGAAAGGTAGAAGTTGGCTCAGATACACAATGATCTTGCACAAAAAACAATGCAAAGCTGCTTCCCCAAAACGTGGGAGATATGTGCACATTCTTTGTGCGCATCCAGAGCAGGTGGATGAGCATCCAGATGATAAAGACTCAGATGTTCTGGCTCTTCTAGATTGAGATGAGCAACACGGTGAAGTAACCACTAGATAGCAAAAGTGAGCCTGTCTGATATCATCAGCAGAAATAGGGGCATATTAGTGCCCGTGTGCCAAGCCCTTTGAAAGGTTGTTGAAATACCAGGGGCTGTTCTGATCCCATAGCTCAAGTGAGAACTGAAAGAGGAGTGAGGATGGAGGTCGGATGCTCAGCCACACTGGGGCCAGGAGGTGACAGGGATGCTGATGCTGACACTGTCCATAAACAGGTTGGGGAGGACAGTGAAAGCCAGTTACTTGGGAAAGGACAAGGCTGGCCCAAGAGCTTCTGTGTATAAGCTGCTGTAAATAGACTAGACTATGGTTTTGAAGGATGTTGGTAAGTATCAAAGCAGGAAGCCTAATCTGTTCTAAGATGCAACAAGAGTTTTTGCAAGGATCCCATAATGATCTCAGCTGCAGTGCAAGGAAGTAGACTTGCTGACTTGGTCCCGTTCAGTCATACAGTTTATGTTTCTAAATTTCAAGTAATTCATACAGATACACACTAACTATACACGTATATATTTGCATGTACTACCATCCAGTATGTGATTGCATCACTTGCCCTCCTATATGTTAATGTGTGTATGGATATATGCATCCATCTGTGAAGAGAGGAGGAGAAATGAAGGATGTTGGAGCTGAAAATGTTTACATGTCCATCACAATTTTAATTCCATATCTGCTTCATTAAGTGTCTTTCTTTTAGCAGTAATAAATTATTATTTTTTGTAACACACTGTAGCTGAGAACAAGGAGAGGTGACCACATCCTGCATGACTTTTAAACAGCGCACCCTGGCAAGCGCTGCTGAACGCTGTGGTTTTACATCTGTCAGCCTCTGTGAGCTTTAGATGCTGTAATCAATAATTACTCTAATGGGTCACTCTCATTTCCTCATCCAATCTTTTTTTTTTAATTAATTTTTATTTTATTCATACATTTACTCCTATTGCAGGAGTGGACGCTCTTTTTGAAGTGTGAGTAGAACCCATAGCCATACTTACAGAAGTGCCAGTGAGGAAAGACGACGACTCTGACTCCAAGTTGAGTTTTGCCTCACAGATGTTTTATGAAAAATCCTTCTGTTTCTGTAGCAGGTGCTGGAAACTCAAAAATTGGCAGAGAACCCTATTCTACCTCATCTCCTTTGTAGCTGACTGGTGGAAAATGCAGTGTGTTGGATGTTTGTCATATGTTATTTAATATATGGTTTAAAACCACACTTCTCCAACAGGTGCTGAACCCTCCTCTCTGACTACTGTCTTAAGGACCCTTACCCACGAGTGCGCTGGTGAGAGCCTTGCAGGGAATCACAGAATCACAGAATGGTTCAGGGTGAAAGGGACCTTAAAGATCATCTCATTCCACCCCCCCTGCCATGGGCAGGGACACCTCCCACTAGACCAGGCTGCTCACAGCCCCATCCAGCCTGGCCTTGAACACGTCCAGGGATGGGGCACCCACAGCTTCCCTGGGCAACCTGTTCCAGTGTCTCACCACCCTCATTGTAAAGAATTTCTTCCTGATCTCCAATCTAAATCTCCCTTCTTTCAGTTTGAAGCCATTACCCAGTGTCCTATCATTACACTCCCTGATAAAGAGTCCCTCCCCATCCTTCCTGTAGGCCCCAAACTCTTCTCGTATGGCATAAGCACTGTGCAAAGAAAGCACCGCAGGTCTGAAGGTGCCCGGGTGCTTCTGGGCAGCTACTGCCCTAGGAAAGCCATCGCGTTCTTGTCTGGCACCATGGAAAGCATGGAAGGAGATGAAGTCGGCTGCTTTGCCCCATTGACCCTATATCATAATCCTAAATCAGCGAAATATTTAACAATATCTGTTACCTAATGAGCTGTATGCAAAAAAAGACTAACAGGATTTAAAGATTAAAATTGAAAGTATCAATGTCTGGAAAAAATGAAGGTAGGCTGGTATGTTCCTGTTTGGAGGAGAACAGGGGGGAGAGAAGGTGAAAGAAATAACTTTGCAGTGAATCCCTCACTTTTTGTAATTGCCACTAATTGAGTTTTTCATTGATTCAACTGTTGCAGATCTGAAACGCAATATGTATCATGCTCATCTGCTAAAATTAGGTTAGAATTGAGTTTGTTTCCCTGCAGATAAGTATTGAGTACTTACATGGTTTGTTTTTTTTCCTAAATAAATGAAAAAATGATGACTTCTGAATGGTTGTGTGGTTCTCTTAATGTTTGGATATATTTGTTTTTATAACAACACTGTTGATGTTTCTGTTATTTTTATTCTTCCAGTGATGTGTTACTCCTCTCCTGCTATTTCCTATTTTGTCAGCCCTTTCCTGGAGGAGGTTTCTCTGGAGTGTATTTATCTTTCAATTAACAACGCTTTCTCTGCAGCCCTACTGATTAATTTATTTTGCCTAAGCATAAACCAAGTTGAATATGTAGGACGGCAAATGTAGGAGTGAAACAGCAAAGACACTTCAGAACACTTTTTGAGCATTTTTATCCCAGATACGTTCCTGGATTCCTACTTTAAAGCCTTTTGCACAGTTTTCCCGAGGTCAGGTTGCTGGCTCTGTAAATTTGGTGATCTTGCACCCTGCAATACGTGCTGCAGTGCAACCTCCTGCCTGAGAGCTGCGTGGAGCCATTGTGACTCTGTCTGTAGGCATTGCTTCTCCATCTCACTGACAGGCATATTAATTGCAGCGTGGCCACAGGCCAGTTTTAAAAGCACATTTTGGTGTCTAGGTGTAAGATGTGAAAACCCCCGTAAGTCCCTACACGTCTCACTCAGGTGGGGACTGGGGTGTGGAGGTGCTTTTGAGGGGTTCACCCCAATCTTTAGCCGTTAGTCCCTTGTTTTCTGTGCTCAGCCCAGGCAGTGGGGAGCCAGGCTGCTGCACGGCCACACGCAGCAGCTCATTCTCTTGGATACTGCGTGTTTTGACTCAGTCACACATTTGAGTGATCCTTCACTTGTTGACCCAACCTAGTCCTTCAGCCAGGACTTCTGCAGGGAACAGGCAGATCTGTCATCTTAAAAAGTCAATGTTTACCCATTTTTTTTCACAGAATCACAGAATCACAGAATCATAGGGTTGGAAGGGACCTCCGGAGATCATCTAGTCCAACCCTCCTGCCAGAGCAGGGTCACCTTAGGGCAGGTTGCACAGGAACGCGTCCAGGCGGGTTTTGAATGTCTCCAGAGATGGAGACTCCACCGCCTCTCTGGGCAGCCTGTTCCAGTGCTCTGCCACCCTCAAAGTAAAGCAGTTCCTCCTCACGTTGAGATGGAACTTCCTACACTCAAGTTTGTACCCATTACCTCTTGTCCTGTTGCCGGGCACCATTGAAAAGAGCCTGGCCCCATCCTCCTGACACCCACCCTTTAAGTATTTGTAAGCATTAATAAGGTCACCCCTCAGCCGTCTCTTTTCCAGACTAAACAGACCCAATTCCCTCAGCCTTTCCTCATAAGAGAGGTGTTCCAGTCCCCTAATCATCTTGGTAGCCCTATGCTGCACCCTCTCCAGCAGTTCCCTGTCCTTCTTGAGCTGGGGAGTCCAGAACTGGACACAGTACTCGAGGTGTGGCCTCACCAAGGCAGAGTAGAGGGGGAGGATGACCTCCCTCAACTCTTCTTTGCAGAGGTAGCCTTGAAAATGCAGTCTGATCGATTAAGGATGGCAATCTGTGTCTGTGGGATCTCTCAGCACCCCATTTTCCTTTAGGCTGCTCCTATAGATGAAGTGCCCACGCACAGCTTTGGTTCCCACGGCCACTCCCCGCCCTCCTTCCAGGTCTTGTCTAGGGCATCATTTCCATATGCTATCATTGAATAATTAAAAAAAGATTCTCCAGGTCATCCCAGGGTCTGTGGTTGCCTTGCTGGGCCTTTCTTTTACACTCTCTCCTTTGAGCCCCTCTGGGCAGCCACAGCATTTCTGAGTCTCATTCAGATGTTGTGCAGCTGGCGCAGTGTGGCAGCGTGGTGGGGCTGTGCTGGGCTGTGCTGGGCTGTGCTGGGGCTGTACTGGGCTGTGCTGGGGTGTGCTGGGCTGTGCTGGGGCTGTGCTGGACTGTGCTGGGGCTGTGCTGAGCTTTGTGGGGCTGTACTGGGCTGTGCTGGGCTGTG
>VYZM01013577.1:177729-197422 GCA_013398915.1 Dromas ardeola
CGGCCGGTGCTGGGGTGTGCGTGGGCTGTGCTGGGCTGTACTGGGGCTGTGCTGAGCAGTGCTGGGCAGTGCTGGGCTGTACTGGGCTGTGCTGGGCAGTGCTGGGCTGTGCTGGGGTGTGCTGAACTGTGCTGGGCAGTGCTGGGGAGTGCTGGGCTGTGCTGGGGCTTTTCTGGGGCTGTGCTGAGATGGTGCCCGACGGTATGCTGGGTGTGCCGGGCACATGCTGAGGAGAGGTTTAATGACAATGATGCAGATATTGCTGGGGGGGGTAGAGCTCTCAGCAAAGAGTCCTATGGGAAGTTTTGGTGAAACTGAAGTTGCGTGCTCTGCCTGGGATACACTTGAACACAACATCTCATCTTTTAAATGCAGGTGCCTGCAAAGGCAAAACTTGTCGCTCCCCCATAGCTACAGGAGTAAAAATCCCATGTGATAGGCCAGAGTATTCTGTGCCCGATCTGCCATGCTCTTAGGAGCAGGCTCTCTGCTGAGGATGGGATTTTGAAAAGTGCCTGAGCTGCATCACAGACAGCTTTGGGTCCAGGATCCTTGGTGTCGAAACCAGAGGTTTTACCGGCGAGATCCTTCAGCTGTGATCTGTGGCAGCTGGCCAGTTTGTTATTTTTACTTACAGTAAGTATCTTCACTCCCCACAAGACATGAAATGTATCTTCAAACAAGCAAGGCCCTGCTGGGAAGGATGGACACTGAAGTCTGTGCTAGCACTGCAGTCAAAAGCAAATTCTGGCTTGCAAGCGGATCTTTTCAGGGTCATCAAAACCATCACAGTCCTACCTGTCTGCACGATTCCAGTGTAATCACCAGCATTTATCATCACCTTTATTTCCGTCCAGATTTATTATAAATAGTGGTGCTCCTTTTCTAACGCAATTTGTATTACTCCTTGTCTCTGCTTCAAAGGCATTTTGAGTAAACAACCTTATTTTAACAAAGCAGATGGAAACCTTTTTATAGCTGTCAAGGCACTGGCAGAATGCACACCCCTCAGCTAGCTCTGTTCTGCAGCACTGCTCGCTGCTGTACTAAGGAAATGTCCAAAGTCACTGAAGTGCTGGATCTAACCCATTCCCCTTCAGGGAAGTTGGATTATCAAGGTCATAATATTGCTGAATTAGTTTTACAGCTTCTAATTGTATTGATTTCTCTTGGTTCTCAGTACGAGTTATTTGGAAACTGAAAGCAAGGCAAAGCCATCAGACCTCCTTGAGAAAGGCACTGGGAAGCATGGGCACTCAGGAATCATGTACATGCCCACCTTGTGTTGGTGCCTCTCTGCTGGCCTGGCCATTGCATGTTCCCATCCATGGGACGATGCTCACCTTGTGCTGGAGCCTCAGCAGCAGCACTTGGACAGTTGCTGCTTTTGAAGAAATGTCCTCTTTCGGTGCAGGACGTTCAGCACAGGTGCCAAGGAGGTCCCAGTCTCCCTTTTTTGCCATTTCCCCCCTCCCCGTGGACAACTGCATGTTTCTGACCCTCTCCTCCATTCCTGCACGACCAAATCCTGGCCTTCAACACAAGGAGACTCTTGCTGGGTGGATGCATTACTAAACATGTTTGGGTGGGTTATTTTAGTTAATATCTGTCTCATTGCACAGGTCCCTCCTAGGTAGTTAACATTATTTCTAGCAAAAAGACCCAGTAAGGAATACTCCTCATTCCTCTATATCAAGTCAAACATTCGTTTATGCAGCAGATGTGCTGATGAAAGGCTGGCTTCAGAGCTGCGGTGTGGCCTGGGCTTTCAGAGGGACACTCAGCTTCAGCTTGGCTGGGTAAGTGCTGCCCTGGATGCCTGCAGATCCACCAGGATCCACCAAGCAGCACTTGAGTAGGTTTGTAGCCCCCCAGTAAGCGGGAGCAGGAGCAGCTCACTCACCTTGTGCAAACATTGTCTGTTCTTCAAAGGCTGCACCAGCCTCGTGAGCCTGGTGCTGCCGTCTCTGAGCTGGTGCTGTGCTTCATACCTCCTGGGGGCTCACTGGTCTTCTCCTGAGGCTGGATCCGGCATGTGCAGCCCCCTGTTTCCTCAGTGCTGACAGCTGGTTTGGTGGCAGAAGGCTCTTCTTGTTGCACTGAGATGTAATTGTCTGTGCTACTTAATCATGAGCATCCTCCCTGGCAGGGCTGTGGCCCATGCCAGCTATCGCCTGGTTTGGGGGGTGATATGGTGACAGCATTCTCCCCAGACTCCTGTGCACAGGGGTGGGCAGCCCGGTTCCTGGGATTCACCCTCTTGCCCAGCGTGGAGTCCCTTTTGTGCATCCCAGAAAATGCTCAGGTGCCATTCTGAAGTCGCGAGAAGAGTTTATATCATTACTGTTACATGTCAGCACCTACTTAGTGGCCACTTTTAAAGGTAATTTGAAAAGTGGGGTAATTGTCCTCTGTACACATTCCACGGGCAGTACAGAAACGAAGGGTCAGGCTGACAGCTAGGCACCCCCGTTACAGGCGTCTGACAGTGCTGCTCTGGCTGTGCTTGCTTCCTCCGGAGCATGTTAATTAGGTGAAATGTCATTATGTGGCGTCCAATCACCCTTCTCTCATCAAATTCAATTTATAGGAGATACAACTGACATTCAAGTTCCTTCTCATCAAGCTCCTTCAGCAATTTGAAGCAGTAACTTCAAACCCTACGAAAGAACCGACGTGCATCCCTGAGATCTCTAAGTGCTGGGCTGAGTAAAAAGGAAGGACCTTCTGCTTCTGGGCCCAGGCTTTTGAGTGCGAGCTAGTCACCTGGCCTGCACTTGTGTGAAGAGAAAAGACAAAGGGGAGGATGAATAAAACATTGTTATTCTGTCATGTGAAGTGGCTTGAGGGAATTTTAACATTTGGTTTCTTGCCCACCACAGAAGCATTCACGAATTTCCAGCTTTGTCAGGAAAATATTACTTTTTTCACCGCTGATTACCCTCCTGGTGTGAACTGCATAATTTCTTACTCAGAAGATTATCGTAGCCATTTATTTTCTGGTTAAACTGGTGTAAATAAAACAATTACACTGAAATGATTGAATTTTCTCTTTAACGCATGAAGCACAGATGCAGAATACACAGTTCATTAAAAAAAATTGTCCCACTCCCAATCAAATTTATACTAGAAAATTATCAACAAAAATATACTTTTTTTGCTATTTGTTTGGGGAGAAAAACATAACAAGGCCATATGCTGTATATGCATCCACATTTTATAGGGAATTCATGCAGGCTAATGAGCTTCTGTTCTGTGCTAGGAGACATGGGGTTGTCCCTTTAATCCCACCAAGGGGCTTTCAGTGTTCAAGCTAATTATTTCCACTGATAAGGAACAACGAGGAAGGCGAGCGGCAAGATGCCGCAAGGGTTGTATTGCTTCTTTTTTCGGGGAAATTTGGAAATGAGAAGGGGTCTAGGTAGGCACATGAGCAGAGAGCGCCCAATCCAGCCACTGTGGGGTTGTGGTGAGTGAGCAGAAACCTAACTCATTTTTGAGCACACAATTACACGTCTGCTTTACTCCTTTGATGAAGGCTTATATGGCTCGGCTGTGCTTCTTTTGATGTTAATTTAATTCTCATCGGCCTTTTATTGTAGCTCAGGGCAACAGACATCAGTTCCTTGCAGGATGATAAATAGCAAGCAGCCACTCTCGCTGTTGTGCCGAAGTTTCCTTTGCAGTTGTGGCGAGGCTAAAGATGCAATCCCCTGGTTTCTTATGGGGCAGATTTCCTGTAGTGGGGAGAAATATGGAATCCATTAATATGTTTTGGACCCCTCTTCAGTAAATCAAGACATTAAACTGACTGTTGGTGACAAGTTTCTGGGTAGGTGAAAAGCTGGTGACATTTTCTCTGCCTGTTAATTATATGAAATGTCTTCTTATCTTAAATTTTGCCAAAGTGTTTATTGGTCTCTGGGGACTGCAGCTTGAGGTGAGCTCTCCAGCGAGCAGCGCGGATGCCTCCCTAGTGTTGAAGAGCCATAAATGATCAATTCACTCATGAAATATTTCTCTGTTGGTCACCTGAGACTGATTAATGTGAAGTAAATTCAGTTACAAAAGAGAGACACAACACATCTCTTGCCTTTCTACTTCATTGGCAGAGTATTTTGGGTCTTCCACCTGCTCAGTGGATGACACGGAAACAAATTGCCATTTATCCTTCTTCTTGCTATAGGCATTCTCTCTCCCTGCTCTCCAGCAATATCATTTGATTTCTTGCTTTGAGAACTAGAAAAGCCAGTTCTGAGTGAAGGGAAAATGTTCAAACACGGTTTTGCCATTACTAGGTGCATCATTATTGTGTATTTTTCTTAAAAGCTGTAATCAGCTCGCATATTGCTCAAGAAGTTGTACACAAAATATGTGAGATAATATGTGACATATTTAAGCACTGCTTGTGTCAGGGCCTACCGACCTATCTGTGGCCTGGGAGGCCAGTGTTGGAGAAGGGTTGGACTGAGGAGCTTTCAATTATTATTGCTCATATAATTTTTTTGTCCTTTTCTCTAGCTGTATCAGAAGAGGTAAATCTGGAATTTCAAACCAGATATTTACAGGGAGGTGTTTCGTTACTTTCAGATGCCATATTAAATGGAATTATTTTCAGTGAATCTTGTTAATGCCAATACATTTCAAAGTGCAAATATGCAAAATGCAGGAAAGGAGCTGGTCGGTGGCCATCAGGGGACAACATGCGGCTCCCTGCAGGTCGTGGGCTTTTCCAGCTGCAAGGCAAGACCATCCCTTCATTCCTCCTCTTTTATAACTGCCCGACTCTGGGTTGGTTGCAACCATCTTGCTTCAGTCACAGCAGCAGCCACAGCCTTTCCCTGGACTGCCCAAAGGGCTGTGGAGGAAGGTTGTGCAGATGCATTAAGAAAGAGAAGAATAAGTTATTGTTCGCTTTGGCCAGTGAAGCTAGCTCTTATTTGGGCTCTGCTCTGTCAGGCAATTAAAATGATGGATTTAAGTGTTTGATGTAAACTCTGTTACTTACAAAGAACGTACACATGGGCTGATTTTTCCCAAATGGAGTAGGAATGAAACAGAGGCCAGTTTTATTGCTCCTGCTCCCAGGTCCTACTCCTTCCCCAGACAGCTCTTCAGCCTGAAAGCTTCTTTACTTTGTTTTCTCTCTTCAGTATGTTCCCGGGTCGCCTTCTTCTGCCTGACCTCCTGATACCACTCTCTGACTGCAGAAATCCTCCCTTTTCCTAAGGCGTTTCTCACCTGCCTGTTTGACCTGTGTTTTCATGTGGGTTCCTTGGTTTGGTTATTGGAACCCCACAAGATGATTTTGATTTCGTCCCACATTCAGGTGGGATGAAGCCTTGCTCTCACGCAACAAGGTCTCAGCCACAACAGGCCTGCAAGCACAGGTCTCGTTTAGAGTCGTGTTTACCCCAAAGCAGCAGGGATTGCTCATTTGTGTAATGGGTGAATTTGAGCTGCCCGCCTGCCTACACTGGCAAAAATATAGCTTTTTAGGCATATTGTCCTTTTGTTTCTTATTCCCTTCTCTCCCCCATGCACTTAACACATTTGCTGACATGCTTCTCTCCATCCTTTCTCCAAAGGCTCCCACACACCCGCTCCTGGGAAGCCACCAGCTGCTCTCCATCCAAGCGCTGGACCAGCCTGTGCACCTTCCTCTTGGCCACCCACCCTCAAACCTCCCTCCCCACCCGCTCCCCATCCCACCCTTCACACCTTCGCCTGCAGTCATCTCTGCCAGGCAGTTTACTTACTCTTCTGCTGTTCAGTAATTACTCGTTTCTCTTTTAAACCCCTCTGTAAACAGACTTTCCCGTGGCGGGTTGCAGAGGCAGAACATCGCACACTGAATACATTTTCACCTCCCCTGAAACTACACTGAAAGCTCTACCCCTTTCCTCTCCAAATCAGTCGCCATCCAAGTCCCAGCTGTATATCCTCCACAAACATACCACCAGCACTCCTCCTCCGCCCCCGGGGAGGCAGGCTGCCTAAACCAGGAATAATAATGCAAGAAAAGTAGGTCATCTGCTGTCTGAGAACATGAAATACAAAACTCAGCCACTGAGTGCTGGATGAGCGCAAATAAGAAAGTTAAATCAACTCTCAAATCAAACTGATACAGAGCAGAAGTTTCCCTGAATTTTAACATGAAGAGCTCTTCTCGCCGCTTGTCCTGCGAGCTCTGCCTGCTGCCAGCAGCTCCCCCCTGCATCTTCTGCATTCTGCTGGCTGGACACAGCAGCAAGGGCTCTATCACTGATCCGCATTCGAAGGCACATAATTAGACTGTATGCTACCGTTTTTCACCATTGCCAAATACCTTTTGCGGCTCTTTGCCTCTTAATTTTGCTGGGAAGCAAAGATATAACTTATCTTAAATGTGGCCAGAAGCCATTAAATTTTCCTATGCAGACACAGGTACAGAAAAGGGAAGGGAATATGAATACACACAAATTACAGTTCTGTTCCAGTACCGTCTCTCCTGGGTTGATATGCCTCTGAGAAATGGAGAAAAAACGTGAAATAGTCAGAAATAGAATAATCTGTTCACCAAGAATGACACTTTCTAGCTGCCATTACTTGGCGGGGACTTATGCCCTAAAGCTTGAAGCTTTATTGAGGTGCATGTGCAAAGAGCTGGAGAAAATTGTGCTGCCTTTGACAAAGCTTCGATTTTACAGCCAGGCAGAGCGAGCACAATGTCATCATGTCTGGCCAAAGAGTCCCAATAATATTGAAAGACATTATTATTAGTGAATCAGTGAGCACTTCTTCGCTCTTAGCCTGCTGCGAAGCTTCTGAAAAGCATTTAATGGACTTTGGAGATGGATTTCCACTGCTGTGTGGTTGGTGCCTGCCTTTCCCAGCACGTTGCTCTCTGCCTGCTCTCCTTGATGCTCCCTGTCCTTCTCTAGGCAGAGCAGGCACATTTCTCCACACCTCATCTTTGTGCCTCGCTCACGCTCTGCAACCTTTTTTTCTTTACAATGCCCTCTGTGTTTTTTCTAGTTTCTACCAGACCCATCTCCTTTTTGAAATGCACGCTTTCTCCCTTTCATTGAGCTAAATCCTGAGGAAAAAAGGAACATCTGATGTGATGGCTCGGTGTTGTAATAGCTGAGGAGACGTGAACAGTGTAAATGATCAAAGATGAAAGGGGAAGAGAAGCAGTTGGCCTTATTTTCATGCTTTCATCAAGAATGTATATAGCATCTTTGACTTTGTATTTTCCTTGGGAATTTTGTAGAGAAATGTCAATGGCATGAATGAAGTTACAGTTCTTCTGTGCAAAGCAGGAGATACAGGAGATAAAATTAATGCTCCCTGCATCAAACATTTGGCTGGAAGGTTAGTGATTCACAATTTTTACTTTTTTTTTTTTTTTTTTAAATCCTAAAGGAATGTAAGCACAAGGCATGCTCTAAGTAGAAACCGTCATAATGCGAGAATAATGCAATTCCCTGTGTCTTCAGAGATGGCCAATACGCTGTTCATTGCAGGTTGCCATAGAGATGCAATAATATTTTCTTAGCTCAGTGATGTGTACCGAATTCTAATACTTTTATAGGAGTGGTACAAGTTAATAAAAGTCAAAATAAGCTTTTCTTGCTCATCCTTCAAATAATGTTTGAAAACAAGGGTTTGTCTAATGCACAGATTCCTCCAGTTTTACTAAAGTGTGGTGACAGAATAACATGGTTACATCTATGCAACTGTGTTTAAATGTCCTGACACACATTTTGACTTTGCTTATGAAGGATGCTGTTGCACAAAGAAGCACTGGCTTCACTAAAAAGGGGAGCAAAGAGAAAGGAGGAGCGAGAGCGATGGAGAAAACAAACCTGTATCTTCCCAGACCAAAAATGTTTGCAGTTCCTTCCACATGGCCTGATACCATGGATGGCCAACCACTTTCCAAAAGTCCCTGAAAAATATTCAGTTATTGATAGGAGTCTCAGCACTCCTCAGCAGGTGTCTTGGGTGCTAGCTGTGAAACTGCTCCCTGAAATTATGAGTTAGTGGAAATAAAACCCGCTGCTGCTGGAGAGGAGGGTGCAGGGGCAGGCGCAGTGCTCTGGCCAGGGCCATGCGGTGGCACGTACATTGTGGCAGTCAGCAGGGATGAGGCTGAGATGCAGAACTCCAGTGCGGCTGCAGATGTCAAGCCCCCTGCCCTCACCTCAATGAATAATGAAGGAAGGAAGGAAATGGTCATGACTTGTCGGAGCCAGAGCTGTGGTTTGGATGTGTTTCTGGTGGCAAATCTGAGCGAGGGGAACGTGCAGAAAGCTCAGATTGCTGAAGGAGCATCTCTGCGGTCTGGTTTTGTTTGTTTGCTGGGGAAGATATGGTTTGTTTACTGAAATAAAGCACACTGGCTGAACATTAAGAGGCTATACATATCTGTTGCTGAAACTATGACTTACCCATCTGCTTGTCCCTCGTGGATTTGTTGCTCAGAGAAGTTCTCCGGACTGTTTTGCACCACAGCCGTGATGGTTACCTGTACCTGCAGCTGCCCAGGGCAGCAGACCTTGAGCTAAGTAGTACTAAATACTGATATTTAACTTGTCAGGAGTGATTAGAAGAGGTACAAAATGAAGTTTTATATAACATTGAAGTCACTGCCAGAGCCTGAAATGCTGAAACATTTTTTGGCAAGAAAAATCTGTACATCCTCGAGCAGTTCTTTGCCCAGAAAACCACCAGTGTGTGGTTGTTGGCCCCTTTCCTATGTTCTCCAGGGATGGAGGATGCTGCAGGGAAGGGGGTGCTGGGCCTTCCCACTGGGCGAATGGCTGGTAGGACCCCCCTCCTGGCAGTCTGCACATCTGTCCAGAGGCCAACTTGCAATGCAGAGGCCATGCCCACTGCCCAGGCAGTCCCACACCACATGGCCAGGGCTGCTGTGGGAAGGGGAATCCCGGTGTCCACATACCCTGCCAACATGCCTGCTCCCTCCTGCGCACCCCGGGGACAGGGGGGACAGCTGAGTGTGACGAGGAGCCCGAGCCCACCTGCCCCGTGCAGCTCACAGCCACAAACAAAACCTTTTGCTCCTGGCCCTTACCAAGGGGTAGCCCTGTCTGCCGAGGACAGGGTGTCACCTCCGGGAGGGATGACGTGCTGCTGGCCAGGGAGGCAGTTTCCAGAGGGGGATGTGCAAGCACAGTAGTAAGCCAAATTCTCCCTTTGGAGCCTGTGAAGCAGGCGGCTGCTGGCGTCTCTGGATGACTAAGGTGCCAGGGGAAGGCTGGTGCATGCTGATGTTTATAAGGCTACTTAACAGCTCCGTCTGAGCTTTCCTTGAAAGCCTGCTATGGCTGGCCTCCGTGCTTAAGGGCAATGCTAAGAAGTGAGGTTGCAGAGGAAGATGACCTCCAAATGTATCATTTTAAAATGGCAGTGGCTAAGCACTATCTGCACTCTAAAATCCAGCCATTAGATTTTCCAGAAGGTGTTCCCTGGGGCTATGTTTTTATGTTTCACGGGGCCAGCCTGTAGCTGTTCCCTCCAGCTGCCACTTTTCCTTGAGAAAGACCTGCCTGTCGGTGCTGCCAGGCTGCCAGGGGAGCTGCTTGCCCTCGCTGCCAGCGCTGCCTTCCCTGCTGCACTCATCAGGAGCCTCTGGTTCATGATCCAGAGCAGATAGCTCAAAGGACGTGATATCTCCCACCACTTCCTCCTCTGGGTCTGGCATGAGCTGCCCCTGAGATTCCCCTGGGGACTCCACGTGGCTGTCTTCAACCGTTGCGGAGTGACTGGCTTGGTGGTCTCCCGCTGGCTCTGAGCTGTCAGGGATGGGGATGCTGTGTCAGGAAGGGTACTGGTGCTGTGTGGTGCTGCACGAGGGACCCTGCTCTCAGCAGCATCCTCATGGTGGGGGCATCCCCGGGGCGCTCCTGGGACCCTTACCATCAGTCTTCTGGTGTTTTGGGGAATGCTGCTCTGTGATCCTGCTCACATGAATGTTCATTGTGCCATCTAGGTCACTGTGCTGCTTTTATGCCCACTTCCTCATTTTTCAATGTGTGCAATGATAAATAGCAGGTGACAACGCCTTTGTACAGTCCTGGCCTGAAAAAGGGTGAAAAAGGGTATTTCTCTTTTTGTGTGGGAAGAGCTTAATGCATGGTTGAGGATTTTGTGTGGTGGGTTTTTAATGCTGGCAGACCTCTCAGAGCAGGAGCCGCAGGGTCGGGAATGCTCGCCTGCCTTCGGTGGCAGCGCTGGGGTGGCAGGTCCAGCCTGGGGCTGCGCAGCCCGTGCACACACTGGGGCAAAACTCCAGCAGAGCTTTTGCCGAGGCTGTGCTGCTGCCAGGGCTGGCCCCACACGTGCTCTCAGACAGAGATTGCTTCGGCAGAGTGCTGCCTCTTTCGTTAGCGGTGGGTGGATAATGACCCTTAAAACATGAGAGGCAAATGCAGCCAGAATATGAAGGCAAAACACCCTGCCAACACGGATACTGCTGTGTGACGCGATGGGGAGCTGGGCTGACGTGCATGATGCCCTGAGCCGTGCTAGCAAAGAGCCCGCAACCCTTTCAGCCCTGTGGTAAAGCAGCACCTCCATGTGCCCGTAACATCTGGGCAGGTGTCAGATCCTTCTTGGAATGCGTTCTTGAACTCGTGCTCTATGCAGTTTTTATTGTGTGTAATTAGAGTAAGATAGAGAAATTAGGTACAGCCCAGGACAGCAGATTTGGA
This sequence comes from Dromas ardeola, assembly GCA_013398915.1. Taxonomy (NCBI): domain Eukaryota; kingdom Metazoa; phylum Chordata; class Aves; order Charadriiformes; family Dromadidae; genus Dromas; species Dromas ardeola. The sequence continues at coordinate 188,448 of VYZM01013577.1, forward strand.
TTTTCCTATACGTGGCTAATTAATGCCTCTGCCATGGAGCTCAGTGCTCTGCATGATTTATGAAGATGGGGAGTGTCCCATATCACACCGTGCCACAACCAGCTATTGCTGCAGCCTGGCCCTGGGCTTTGAGACCATGCTGGCAGCTGGCCAAAAGAGAGGAGAAAATAAGTGTATTTTTTTCAAGGTCACACGAATATTTTGGGAGTTACATCTCACTTGCCTGTGTCCCAGTCTATTGCTCTCTTCCCTGAGTCAAACTTTCTTTCTATAGTTGAGCAGACAGAGTCCATGCCCTTATCTGAGGTCCAGAATGTGCATATGAGGAAAGCCCCATCTTCAGTTAAAAGTCAATGGAGAAGTTGGGTTTGTTTTTGATGTCCATGTGTTCTTGGTCATGAGAGCATTATTTCACTGTATTAGAACTGTTGTCATTTGTTTAACTGTTTATATACCAACTAATTCTCCCGGTATTTATTGGAAGGATCCTAAATGGTTAAAAAGTTGGGCTTAGTCTAGACTGTAAGTGTAGATATGATGGTAGGTTTCCTGTTTCTTTAAAAAGCTTTAATTTGTGTCAGCTCGTTTGACTTCCTTTGCAGATAATATCAGCCCACTACTTTTTACATAGGGAGTGAAACATTGGCAGTGCCTGGACACTAGTATTACTTCATATTAGATTGCAGAATTTGTTTACATTTTCTCTTGTGAAACCATCTGCTAAAAGGATTCTTGACTTTTTTTTTGGTAGTAATCTAATTTAAAAGGATGGGGCTTCACAAACTTGAAACCCCAAGGTGGTAGTTGGCATGTCTTCACTACAGGGAGTTAAATTCAATAGTGCTCCAAAGGGTTATTAAAACTGAAGTATTTTAGGAATGCAAACTCCGGCTTATGAGCCCCACATGATCTAGCAATGTATTTTTCTTCTTTGCAACACACATTTGCAGAAGCCAGAGCTGTACTTTCCCCCCCGGAGCCTGTGAAACCTCCAGCAGCACATGAGTGAGCGCAAGACGAGCTGTTTCTGAGGAGCTTTACTATGGAAAGAGGTCCCTGACGAAGGAAGCCCCAAGGGTAGGAGTGTTCATTCTTGGTGTGTCACCTGAGAATTTGACCGATTGGATTTTATTTTTCAAGTGAGCCCATCTTTGGGACCCTTCTTTCACCATAACAAGTGCCCTCACTTCTCACTGTCTCTGTGGGCTTGCAAATGAGCTCAGTACTCCGCAGTGGGCTCTGGAAGCCCAGGGCAGGACTGTTTCATGGTGGATGGGTGTTGTAAAGTGCTTGCTAAAACCCAGGGTCTGTGCCAGGCGCTGGGGGCCGTGGCTTGCCCCTGCCTGCTGCGCAGTGGGGCTGCTGGAGCCCACCAGGGTCTGCGCTGGTGGGAACCTGCTGCAGGCTGCGGGGATGACTGACAGAAGCTTAGGTCTGATTTTTTAAGCTGACTTAGCAGCATTTGCTTCAGTCTCCAGTGTGTGTCAATAAAATCAGTCAGGCCTTAATATCTGACCTAAATCTGTGTGACTGCTGCAGAACTGGTACCCGCTCGCATCAAAGGAGCTCTTGCACTGCTGCATCCACTGGAAAGGTCCCAGATCAGCTCAGAAGCCTGAGCACTTGGTGCTTTAGATGCTTGTGGATAAGATCCAGATGGTTTAAATCCTGGCGTGGCTGAGACTAGGCACCTTGGCTGTGGAGAGTGACCTGACCTCCTGCTCTCCCAGTCCGTGTCCCTCTGCAAACCATTCCCTGTGGAGTCCTCAGGGTGTGCACCTGAAGATCTCCACACTGACCCAGGAGTGCCCACACTGAGGAGATGGGCACCTCTCCCACCTGAGGTTTTGTTGCTGTTCTTTGGGTAGGTGGCAGTTGAGCTCCAGTTAAGCCCACTGGGAAAAACCAAGTGAAGTTAAAAGCATTTTAACTGTGGTTTTACCTGTGTGTTCAATGGATAGAGCAATGACCCAGGGAACAGAAAGCCTGGGTTTTACATTCAGGAGTCTTAATAAGACAAAACCCCTTGCTCGTAGGTAAGCAGGATAAGATCTCTGTAATTGCATTCCTCCTTGTAGATCCAGCCACACACACACCGCAAAACAAGAGTAACCTACCCCAGTCCTAGGGCAAAACTGACAACTTCATATCAGTAATCTCTGCGGCTGTTTAGAAACACACCTAAACGCTGGCTTGACCTGTGGATTCGCAACCCAAACCAGAGCATGGCACTGCTGTGTGGTGTTAAATCTGCCTAACACTTTCCATTAAAGCATCACAATTTCCCTTTTTTTTGACCTTGCCAATTTTTAACTGTTGGGCCAAAATTTTGCATACCAGCTGTCTGCCTCAGGCTGAGAAAATCTGGAAAATTTCAGCCAAAACTATGCGTTCATTTGCAGGGACAAAGTAACAGGAGCATTCAAGTGAGCTGCCCAACCAAGAAACTCTGGTAGTGTTTTCTCTGAACAGCTCCTACCTCCCAGGTGTGGGAGCAGGGTCTCCATCTCTGCCATCCCACCACGTGTCAGGGATCAGCTTTCTGCCTGCCCCAGGGACAAGGACTCAAACGAGGGCAAGTCCATGCAGACACTTCTGTTCCAGCAGCTGAGCTTTCCCAAGCGTGGTGGACACCTGCCTAACTCTGAGGCTGGGCAGTGATCGACTATGTGTTGCCTTGGGCATCCCCAGTGTCCTGAAATGAAGGAGGAGAAGCTGCTTTTCCGTTCCCCTCACAGCCTTGATGCAGTGCCAGAAGGAAGGTGCTGGTCCTGGAGGAGGTGCAGGAGATGGCGAGGAGGAGGTCAGACCAGTGCACCGATTTGGCTTTCAGGACTGCCAGAAAAAGCACTACTGTTCCTCATCCTGTCCTTCCTTCCCCCGGGCAGCATGTGCTGTACCCCTCAAAGGAGAAAACAGAAGGTGCAGACATTGACCCAGGACATTGATGGCTCCTGCCCCACCAGCAGCCTCAAGCCCATGTCCTGCTTAACTCCTCACTCCACTCCCTGCCTTCCCACTTCCCTGTGTGCTGGGGGAGGTAGGTAACTGCATTCAGGTGACAGAGAGGTGGCAGCTTTGAGCCTTCAGATGCCAGGGAGCACCACAGGTGGTGCCCGGCCACCTTCTCACCTCCTTCTGTGCACCCATGTTGTGAAGAGATGATCACCTACCCCTTGCCTGTGCACCCTATCTGCAGTTACTCTGCTTCACGGGCGCTCAGCCAGTGCCTGCAACTGGCTGGAACAGTGCTACGGGTACGGAGGAGAGCAGGAGAGATGTATTTCCTAATATAGATTAAATTACCAAATCAGATTAATTATCATTATCAAGTCAGACTGGAAAGTCTGCCAGCATGGATAGTAGTTTAACAATAAGTGCTTTTTGTTTGTTTGTGTCTTTTTTTCTTTCCTGTTTCCCTGTGATTATATCCCGGCTGCAATTCTGTGCATTGAGTTTTGGGAAACTTCATTAGTGCATCCAGCCAGACACAAAAGCAGGTATGGCCGTGGCAGCTGTGGGCTGTCACCAAGGGGTCAACCCAAATGCCCACCACCAGAAAGCGGCAAAGATGCAGATCGTCTCGGAGGATACTGAGAAGGTGCAGCACTGAAATGAATGTCTTCTTTCCCTGCATGGACACACGCAGCCCTGCATGTGCTCCCAACTCCTTCCACTCTATGTGAGGCTGCTCAATACTACATTAAACCCAGCTGGGGAAAAAGTGGGCCTTTCTTCCCCAGAAGGAGAGATCATTAGAGTGCCTGAGGGTTTGTTTTCAACACTGTGTGTGTTCTCACCTTCCTCTCTGCTTCTTTTTGATCTCTTGTCATCTTCTTAGGCTGCGCTCTCAGACCAGCCCTGCTCATTCACACGTTCCTAGTTTATTGAATTAAGTGAGGAAGTGCAATAGCCTCTTTTCTATCCACTGCTAAGAGCGAATGCCAGAGGAGAGTGTGTGTGTGTATGTGTGGCTAGCAAAAGGGAAAAAATTGTAACGAGTTCTGTTGCATGAAAAATGTAGATTGTCTGTCTCTAAAATTGTATGGTAAATTACAGAATACGCCGTGTAAGTAAGAGCGGGTAGGAGGGGGTTCCTACTGGAAAGACTGTATTTAGGGAAAATAAATTGTATTCATTAAAACATATTCATAATATTTTTTTTCTTTTTTGGGGGGGGCTGAGTTGCTTACACTTTCTAACTTGTTTCTACCCCTGCAGTGTAACTCTCAGGCATAGATCCTGATCAACTCATTACTTTCAGAGTGATCCCAAAGATTTCCTGGTACAGTCCTGCTGTTTTTTCTCGTGCTGACCACAACCTTTAGGCATCACCCCCCACATCCCAGTGCAACACCCGCCTGCCTTAGTGCCCCCTCTCACTGGCGCTTTGCATCATCACAATCCTCAGCTTTGGGTCCAAAAGCTGTTAGGGGATGGTAAAAACTAAAGCAGCTTATCAATTCCTTGACTGCACTTTAATAGCAGTGCTGATCACCAGAACTGAAATCACTTTCCAAACGCAATTTACCTGCTGTGTATTGGCCGTGCTGTTGGCAGAGCGGCGGAGCGTCATGCAGCCCCGACTCTGGAATTGAAGTGATCATACCAACCTTTGCTTTTAATCAGTTTCTAAATTGCTTCACTTCTGGGTCTCAGGGCTCCGTTCTCAGCCCAGCTGTGCTGTTAACAGTGCCTGCCTGGGGCTGGAGGAGATTTTGATCACCACCACATTGGCATAACGACAAAAAAAGCTGAGGAGGTGCAAAGCAATAAACCCAGGGGCTGAAGCTTCTTCCCTAGGGCTTTCTTCTGTCCTTCTGCCTCTGCTTTGCTCTTCTCCACCACGACTCCCGTGGTGGTTGAGGTGCACCCCGCACTTGCCCCGGTGCCTTCTCCAGAGGTAAACCCACGTCCCCACTGTGCATGGGGGTAACCTCACCAGGACATTGCAGAGACTGCAACTCGGGGCAGAAGTGTCACCAAAGCTCCTTTGAAACTGTCCACAGAGACCTCCTCCCTCTGTGCCTATCACAGCCCTGGCTTATTGGGATTATCCAGCTCCTCTGTCGTGTTTTCCTCGGGGCTGGGACCTTTCCTGTTAGTAGCCAATGACTGGAACAGCAAACTAACATATCAGGGGCGTTGCTGCCTTCCCAACTCAGGTCGCAGGCTTTTTAAGCTGCTGACTCCAGAGACATTCTACACATCTCATAGCTTGGGAAGTTTGACACTGCGCTGGTCAAAGCTTTATGGCCATGGAGCTGCAACAGATACTTGGTGATTTCTGCCATCAGTAGGATTATAAGTCTTTCTTGAAACACATTAACGACAAGGGTTGGCTAGGAGAGATCTCCAGATCTTGAAAAGGCGCAAGAGAAAAATCCTGGTGGGATTTTTCCAGTAAACCTTTGTAAGATCTCTTACTAAGTGCACCCCAGCGTAGAGAGAGGTGTAGAAAGATAGAGCTACAACTCAGAGGCCTAACATAGAGCTATATAGAGGTATATACATAGAGGTACAACATATTGTAGCTACATAACATATAACGTATCTACATATATATACACATAGAGGTATATGTACACCCAGTACAGAAGAAGTGTGACTTGTGGTGTGATGTAAACGAGGAGACAAAGGGGAAGGTGACCTTTTGGTTTTATTGTTCTCCCAGCTGCCTGCAATGAGCACCTTTCATTTCCATCTTATGGATTGCTCACTTCTATCTGAAAAGAAATTGAATCTGAAAACATGTAATTGAAAAGCTGGTTGCTGGCTAGGTGAAGTCTTTATGCCTGTCACCTCTGAACAAATAACTCAGCTTAAAAAACTAAACATTAAATACTTTGGGAAAAATTCTATTCTCGAAAATCATATATTCTTTTAGGAACTAGTTTTTTGTAACAGGGAGTTAAAAATAATTGTGGGCAGAATTTAGATGATGGTCTGATTCGTGGGTGACAGTGAGAATTTGCAGCTGTAGGAATTAAATCCAGCAGACCAAAAATGAGACTTACAAAAAACCTAATCATCTGAAGCAAGGACATATATAAGGAAGCCAGACAAAGGCTGGGATGAAAATCAGATTTCATGTTTGATGACATCTTTAGACTTCTATCTTTTTAAAGAGAGAAGGGACTAATGAGTGCGATAGCAACTGATAGCTCGCTCTTGGCCATTTTAAAGTGTTGTCAAGCTCTGAAGCACTTGAATGAGATTTATTACATCTGCCAGAGTAATGTACAATGGATCCTCTGCTGATGCTTTACATGCCTGTGACCTTCAGTGGAATATTTCTTTAGTTACACGGTCATCAAATTGTTAATAGAGACAAAATGCTACCCAGTCAAAAGTAAACACTTTAAACTAGCTCAGCTATTGTTGAGAGATTTATTTCAAAACATGTAATTTATCACTTAGGGACTATTTTGTTTTGGGTGATTTAGCATCCACAGCATGCTCCCTGATTCAGCAGGAAGATCGGTATCAGGATCTCATTTTGGAAAAGCTGCGTCTTGAAGAAAACAAATCAGGTGAAGCAGTAGACTTCATTTTTAAGCAGAAATTGCAAATATAGTAGAGGTTAATCTGACCAAGTGCTGGACGCTGCTCTAAAAATAAGGGATTTGGGCTAAAGATGTATCTTGTCAGAGCTTTGGGATACATTGAGAGAATTATGTTGTTAGTTCAAGACTTGCCAAGTATTTTTCAGACCAATGTTGAAATTCTCAAGGGCCCTGTTACACTCTCATCATTTCAAACACTGAAATTGCATATTACAGATTTGAAGGTGCCTTCAATCTGATGAGTCTCAGCTTTTTGGCTTCCTTTGGTGTAAAAGTAGCCTGTCTGGTGTGCCCAGCACCCATCGCAGCACTGCTGCATCTCCCCACAGCAGCCCTTGCTGGGAGGGGGAAGATCACAGAATCACAGAATGGTTTGGGTTGGAAGGGACCTTAAAGATCATCTCGTTCCACCCCCCCTGCCATGGGCAGGGACACCTCCCACTAGACCAGGCTGCTCAAAGTCCCATCCAGCCTGGCCTTGAACACTTCCAGGGCTGGGGCATCCACAACTTCCCTGGGCAGCCTGTTCCAGTGTCTCACCACCCTCACAGTAAAGACTTTCTTCCTGCTTTCTTCCAATCTAAATCTACCCTCTGTCAGTTTGAAACTGTTACCCCTCGTCCTATCACTACACTCCCTGATAAAGAGTCCCTCCCCATCCTTCCCGTAGGCCCCCTTTAGTACTGGAAGGCTGCTATAAGGTCTCCTCAGAGCCTTCTCTTCTCCAGGCTGAACAACCACAACTCTCTCAGCCTGGCCTCGTAGCAGAGGTGCTCCAGCCCCCTCATCACTGAGATGCACAGCAGTGCTGGGGAACAGGGGACCCCTCTCTCTGCCCAGCAAGCTGATAAGCCAACTTGCAGCTCAGCCCTTCTCCTCTCCATGGGGAAACCCAGCACTGGGTTTAGGTCACATCAGTAGTTGGTGTCAGAAGGTGCTTTATGTGGTATTGCAAGATCCCAGCTGTGCGTCCTGAACGGTCACTTCCCAAAAGAGGCCTAGGGCTGGAACAGAAATATAGACTCTCATGAAATGATTTTCTGATGTGAATGGATAGGGCTGGGGACCGTCCTTCCCCCCTGGAGGGTCCCTGAGCTTTCCTCCTGGGAGCACGCAGGTCCCAGCCAGGCTGTGCAACCTCCAGCAGCCGGTCCCACAGACATCGCTCTGTCCTCTCCTGGGCCGTGGGGAACACGAACAAGCTGCAGGTAACACAGGGCAAGTGGAATTCTTCTCATGGGCGTCTAGAGCCAGAGCAAGATCTCCTGCTGTATTTCAGCTCCATGCCATTAGGAAACCAGCACATGAAACCTGTGGTATTTGCCAAATAATTTGCATATTGATTTGTGAGGAAGACAGCTTCTGGGCTAGGCTGCATCTAACTTTATGCCGAAACCTTGGTCCATTGATTTATTTTTGCAGGCTAGAAAATATCAGAGAAATTCCTTAATGATTTTTTTGGTTATTACATGCTTTGTGACAGATCCGTTGGTCCCAATAACAAACCAGGTCACAAATCCTGTAACCTCACAGTGGCTGGTCCACAAGCCCTGCATTTTTTTCCTGTAAGTAAAATACCTGAATTGATTTCCACTATACGTTATGCTCTGACAATGAGATTTCCATGGCCATCGAGTCATCTTGCGGATGGACTTTTTTTTAACATGCCTCATTCTGCTCTAAGATCACTGTTAAATGGTTGTTGATGATGGAAGTTTGCATTAAAGCAATTTGCAGAGAACGGCAGCCCGGCTATGAGTCAGCATGTGGGTGCCAGGGCATTTATTTCTGATGCTATCCTACCGTGTGAGACTGGTGCTTGGGATTGCATTTTCCAGCATCTGTGAATGTTATTTTCCTTGACATCTTCAGTAAGTGGACCAGAACATCGTGTAGACTTAGGGAGAGGAAATCTGTACGAGGTAATTTTCCTCCAGTACTGCTGCAGAAGGATCTTTCTTTCTTGTGTCAGCTTCACTCAAAGCACTGACAAGAGAGAACTTCATTAGAACTTCATGCCATCCTTAGATGGCAGCTGCTAATGCTGAAATTAATAAAAAAAGGATAACTACTTGTATTTGCTAACTTGCTGCATACGAGTTACAGCAGCAACACGCCTTGGGGTGCCTACCCTTAGTTGAATGGCACAGCACAGCACGGGTGCTCTTTCCTCTATTTCATCCCTGTGAAGCCCTCAAAGGTTTTTTCTTCAACCTTCTGGTAGCTTAAGATGCCACTTATATTTTGTTCTCTTGTCAAGTGTGTCCTTTTTACTTCTGCCAGTATTTCTGACAGGACACGTATGTGAGCAGGTAAAGTTGCTTCATGTATTTCTGCTGTTCACTGCAGCCCTGATACATGCTTGACAGTTGCGTATGCATGGAATTAGGGCTCTGGAAGGCAAAAGGG
>VYZM01013578.1:0-13118 GCA_013398915.1 Dromas ardeola
ATGAGCAGGTTCACAGTGCGCTGAGTGAAGAACTGGCTGAAAGGCAGGGCTCAGAGGGTTGCAGTGGATGGGTTTACATCTGTCTGGCAGCCAGTCACCAGTGGTGTTCCTCAGGGTTCAGTTCTAGGGCCAGTTCTGTTCAATATATTCATCAGTGAGTTGAATTCACCATTAGCAAATTTGCTGATGATAACAAACTGGTAGGCATTGTTGACTGCCTTGAGGGACAGGAGGCCTTGCAGAGGAATCTAGATAGATTGGAGCATTGGGCTNTGTGAGCAGTGCGCTATGGTTAATTGGGTGAAATTTTACAAGTCCAAATGCTGGATTCTGCACTTGGGATGGAGTAACAGCAGGCACAAGTACACATTGGGAGTGGTGCAGCTGGACACCATCCTTGCAGAATGGGATCTGGGGCTGCTGGTTGACAGCAGGCTCAGGGTGAGTCAGCAGTGTGCCCTGGCAGCCAAGAGGGCAAACCACACCCTGGGGTGCATCAAACACAGCATGGCTAGCCGGTCAAAAGAGGTGATTATCAGCATTGGTGCAGCCTCTTCTGCAGTACTTTGTGCAGTCCTGGGCCCCACAATTTAAGAAGGATATGAAGGTGCTCGAATGAGGCCAGAGGAGGGCCACAAAGCTGGTGAAAGGGCTAGAAGGAATGTCCTAAGAGGAGAGGCTAAGGACTTTGGGCTTGTCACATGTGGAGAGAAAGAGACTGAGGGGTGACCTCATTGCTGGCTACAGCTTCCTGAGGAAGGGAAGTGGAGAGGGAGGTGCTGAGCTCTTCTCCCTGGGATCCAGTGACAGGACACATGGAAATCGTTCAAAGCTGTGCCAGGGGAGGTTTAGACTGGACATTAGGAAGCATTTGTTTACCGAGAGGGTGGTCAAGCACTGGAATGGTCTTCCTAGAGAGGCGATCAATGCCCCAAACCTGTCAGTATTGAAAAGGCATTTGGACAATGCCCTCAATAACATGCTTTAACTTGGTCAGTACTGAATTGGTCAGGCAGTTGAACTAGATGATCATTGTAGGTCTCTTCCAACTAAACCAGTCTATTCTATTCTATTCTATTCTAGTCTAGTCTAGTCTAGTCTAGTCTATTCCCTGTATGGATAAAAAAAATAATTCAACATATGGTTATTTTACTTTTTTGTTACTTTCTGCATTGCATCTTTAGCCTCTATGTGCAATATGTTGTTGCTGGAGCTTGTAATTGTCTATAAGACTGGCAGTGTATTGTTCTACCTAATGAAATGTAAAATTGGCTTTTGAAATAAAGAAAAGAAAAAGTTAAATCATAAAAAAGAAGGATGTTGACTGTAGGCCTTTGTGTTTCAGACTATGAGAAAAGTGTACCCTTCATGACTTCTTTCATTACAACAGTTGCCTGGTGGCAACTTCAGTAGTAAAAATACCCAGAGACTTTTGAGATACAAACAGAAAAGAGGAAAAAAAGACCTCTCTAAACTGAAACTTTCTCAAACTAGTCTCTCTTAATGATGCCTTTATTTGAAAGTGAGGATAATTGTTTCTGTCATGTAAATTTAAAGACTTTTTCACTCTACAGCTTTAACTGAACAGCTTTCCAAGTTCAGTGTATATTGTCCTGAGTGAAATCACCAAAATCACATAAACAAACATATTTAGGAGAAAGATACTCAGCTAGTTTAAATCAGCTGGTACTAATGACAAGTTTTCATTAACTAAAAATCAGGCCTCACACATAGATGTTATACGCTAGTATTTCTACCTTTAGCTTCCACTTCCTCCATCAGGTTGAGACCTCAGTACAGAGGCTAAGACTGAACTACTATATATCCTATTTTATAAATGGGGTATTTCAGTAAAGCAATAGAAAGACCTTGCTAGTGAATCTCTGAAGACTAGGAACTAACTGTTGAATAAATGCCACTCAAATTCAAAGAACACTACCTGTTATTTTCTCCCATCTCTCTTAGCAACACTATTTTTCTGCCTTCGTGTGAAGCAAAGTAGTTTTCTAAATACTTTAAAACTTAAAACTTTTGTTCCTAAATATGCAGGTAAGGACAGATAAGGGTTGCAGAATTTGCAGCAGTGTTCAGACACCTAAATCCTTTCATTTTGATGCCTGAGAGCCAAAGAAAATCCCACCAGATGTCTGTCTGTATCATTAGGTGTGTAAACAATATTGAAAGGCAGGCCCCCAGAGACCAACTAGGCATTCTTTCAGAGCATCTTTACACACAGAAATATCATGAGATTAACCTGTAAGATTCAATTAGTGGGCAGCTTAAACGAACCCATTTTGTCATGCAATGAGTTGCTGCATTTCACCAAGCAGACAATAATAGCATCTGAAGTCGTGTTCCAGCTCTGGCTTGCAACCATGTGAACTAATCCAGACAAGGTAGATAAATGAGCAGGAGTAAGAAAGCAGTTAAACTGCATGATAAATTAATAAGATTGTTTATCCTGCAATTCAAGAGTTTATCACGTAAGTACTACCTGTACATACACCTTCATAAATACATGCCTCTCTTCCATGCCTCTCTGTATTGGCTTTGTGCCAACCAATGTTTGTCAGCATAGGTTTCAGCTAAGTTGTGAAGTGGATGTTAAATAGAACTGTTAGCTTCTGTGTTTTTCAGCATTTTCACCTATGCCAATTTCTTTTTCTTCCATGTTTTAACTGACCATCTTTTTTCCATGAAGCTTTTGTTCATGCAATTCAGTAACTTATGTCTTGCCTTTAGGCAGCATAATCTTACCTGTAAAAGCAAAATTATTTAGTAACACTCTGTTGAACTGGATTTCTTCAGCTTTGGAGAAATAAAACTCCACTATTCTAGTAGTCCTGAAGGTTGGCTTCTCAAAAAAAAATTAAAAAAAAAAAATTAAAAATCATTCCTAATCAGCTCCTTAAGCCTAATTTTGATTTTTCTTTGTATCAGATGAAGAGGATAGAATTTTTTTAGAAACTAGCTACAGGAAGATAAAAATTCCTCACTTATTTTAGCCATTCTTAGCTTGACCCATGGAATTTGAGGGAAGGGGTTGTGGGATGACTGGAAAATACTTTCTGTTTGACCAAATATGAAAACATAACTGCAGTGTTGATTGATTCAACTTACTGCACTCAAAGTCATATATTAAATGCTTAGATAATTCCTTCAGATAGCTGCATTGCAGGAGAGGGAGTAGAAAAACGTGTTGTGAAGACAGTGTACGCATCATGTGACTGAGAAGATCTGTACAATGCTAAAAGACATCCAACCCTTCCGACACAGTATTATGCTGCAAATTTATGCTTAGAAACAATTTTTGATTAAGATGATTAACATTTTAATTTTCATTCACATATTTGCTATGTAAAATCCTCTGACACATATTTTCCTTACAGTAGATCATTACTCTCTCCGCTCTTGGAATCTAACTAAAAAAGCACTTTGGTAGAACCTTTAGTGGAATGAATGATTATTTTTAATACTTCTAATAAAGGTCTTCAATCTAAAGTTTCTACTTATCCTGTGATCCATTTCAGGCGTCAACTGAAGTTAAAAACAATGCAACTTTTTGTTGTGCTTCAAACTATCAGGCTTTATTATGATCACTGACAGGAGAAGCAATATAGCAATGTCCTTAATGAATTTTACTGTTTTCCATTGGACACATTATTTAACATTAAATGGTAAGCTGTGATGACCAGTGTGTGGCTAGGAAGAACGAAGCATGGCCTGAGGCATCCTCTAGTCGCTGAAGCATTGTAGATACCTAATTCTTTTTTTTAAGTGCCAAAATCACTTCAAATGGCAAGCCAGATAACATTTCAGGGCTCATTACAGCCTCAAATTGCTTCCACTGATGGTGATCTACAGAGATTTCACTAGCCTCCCTTCATTCTATATTATGGTGGAGTTATGGGGTTAGTCTTCATACAAAAGGGATGCATTTCCTTTTAGAATAAAGGTCCTAATGCCAATGTTATTCTTAATGAGCCACTGCGCATCAGTTTCTTTTCCAGCAATAGAATCAGAAATTCCTTTCTGATCAGCTGCAATGTAAATGGACCAGACCTTTGAGAATGGAAATAGAAAATAAAGCCATGATAGTTTCCATGTGTAAGTCACAGAAGACCAAGTACTTTTGCCTTGCCTTGCCTTGCCTTGCCTTGCCTTGCCTTGCCTTGCCTTGCCTTGCCTTGCCTTGCCTTCCCTTCCCTTCCTTTCCCTTCCCTTCACTTCCCTCTCTGGGCATGTTGAGGACTGCTTGCTTCTAGCAATATCTCAGCTATGGATTCCAGATGGAAAATGTATTTCAACTTTTCCTCCAGCCTATACAGGCCATTAAGAAAGACTAGCTCTCAGTGTAGGTCAGCCTAGTAAAATCTACTCTTGAATAACCTCATGGCTGTTTCCTCAGTGCGTAGCTGTAAATGTCAATAGTTCATTATTATGTTTCGCTGCTGTCAGATGAAAAATGGAAACAGTATGAGGAGGGGGTGAAGAACACAAGAAAAGCTCAGAAAAATAGAAAGGATATCAGTGTGGATACTACTGTCATTTAGTTCTGAGGGAATTGATAAATGCGGATAGATCTGAACTCTTCAAGCCACTTAAATAACGTCCTTTTGTAAAGATTTGTAAGTTCGAGACATTTTTTGTTTATCTGCCTCCAGAACGCACCTCTTGAAACAATCCCTTGAAAGATCTCAACAACCGGCCTTTAGGGGGGATACAATACAGCTGCTTGAAAGACTGTTGATGAAATATGTTACTGTTCAAATTAATTTGCAAGTATACAGAAGAATTGTAAACCACACCGAAAAACTCAAACACAAATAAAAGCCTTACCATGTCTGCATATAATTACAAAGGAGACTTGGTTCCTGAATTTAGGCCTGAACTCATCTGGAACGTAAAGGATCTGAAACATACATCAAAACACGGATCATGATCTGGCAGAACTCAAAGAATCAAAGTTACATAAGACAAACAGAGTTTTGAATTCAATTCCAAATGAAAGAGTCTGGAATATCTGCGTATTGTTTTCCATTAAATAAAGAGTAGCACATTTTTCAGAGTAATCAAATTGTATATTTCTTCCAATAAATTGTTAACTACTGTATGTGAAAACACACACTCATAGGCAAACTGTTCAACATATGGGCACCCAAACACCCACACTTACCAATCTGCAGACAGTCCTTCACACACAGTTAACTCACCATCTCACTTTAGGCAATAGTCCCTTCTTCAGCAAAGAGACTGCATCATTTGTATGAGGATACTACCTACATATATGTATTTCTTAACCAAAACTTATAGCAATCTCACTTCACTTTCTATAACTCGACTGGCAGAAACAGTGTAATACACATTAAAAACATATAATCAACCATTCTGAGAAGAAAAATTAATGAAGATAATTCACTATGCAGACACATAAATTAATCCTGTGAATCAATTCACAGTGTCAGTAATACCTCCCCATCCAATTTTTATGTCAAAGCTTTAACATGTATGAATTATTAATTTTATTATAACCAGGTGATGAAGTAGTTCATATTTACTGGTGAAATGATCATTATTTTTTGTGTCTGAAAAAAATGTGCTAAATTTGTGAAAATTTAGCAATACAGCAGATGGGTACACTTCGCTCCATTTGTCCCAGAAAATTAATACCAGGAGAGACCTTTTGTTGTGGAAGACTTTTAAATTACAGAATTATTTTAAGATAGGAATAGAAATAAACATTAGATTACAGTGGGTGGTCTGTCATACTGAATTTCAAGCTGAAATAAACTCAAAAAAGATTTAAAAGCTCTTTTCCTTGAAGCAATGGATGAAGAATGCCATCCTGCACCCAAATCTTCCTGAACTCTTGAAGGAAATCAAATGGAAGGGCAAGCTTCTTATTTTCCATCTTTCCTGAATCCCCAGCACGTACACACACACACACACAGAAGCACACACACAAACACATACACAAAGGTGCGATTTGCACTACAGCGGGCCTACTGTAATATCTAAACTCCTTTTGTTTTGTTTTGTTTTCCAGTATAGCCCGTTTAATAAGAAGAAGTACTATAGTCACCCAATTGATAAAGGTAGTTTTTAGTCCCACTGCATTTATATAGCAAGTTATCTTAAACTATTTTTTCATTCCCTTGGTACACAAT
Organism: Dromas ardeola; assembly: GCA_013398915.1. Taxonomy (NCBI): domain Eukaryota; kingdom Metazoa; phylum Chordata; class Aves; order Charadriiformes; family Dromadidae; genus Dromas; species Dromas ardeola. The sequence continues at coordinate 6,168 of VYZM01013578.1, forward strand.
GTAGCATTTTGAATTTCATTTCAGTGTGGAGTGGCTAAGATTTTACTTCAGAGTTTAGGTTCCTTATTTACACAGAGATGTTACATGAGGTCCATATGTAACCCTGGATGAACTACTTCCATATCAATAAAATGGTGTAACATATTGCTGCTACCAACAGTCCATGCCTCTATAAACATTTATATCTTAGCAATAATCGACATCCATAATGTGCTCTACAAAAGTGTAAAAAAAAAAAAATCATAATTTAAAAATTGTATTGTTTCAAATGAAGCAACAATACTATATATAATATGGAAAACACAGCACCAAGGTCATAATGCTGGTATGAAGGGTTACATACCATTATTATGTAGGCCTTGGTGCAACTTCTCTCCCAATGCAGTCTGGAAGTTTCCCTGTCTTCCGTACCTTCTCTGTACATGTAATTGTAAGTGTCTTGAGAATATTAGTTGGCCTGTTACCCAGGGCTCCCTGAGGAGAGCAATGTCCATTGACCAAAGAATAAAAAATATTATAAAATCTAGCGTTCAACAGCTTTTTTTCAAGGGTGTTTCAAAAAGTAAACTATGGAGTTAAGGCAATTAATATAACAACTAAATTTTGAGTCTTTCTGAACCAAACCATCAGACAATTACAGTGGATTTAGTAAGGGCAGCTGCCCTTGGTAAATAAATTCACAAGAAACGGAAGAGGATTGCATTCAGTACAGATGTCACAGAAAATGAACTGAATTGCTAGATGAGTTATTGAGAGAAAGAGTAAGTTTGAACAGGTTATCTTATTGCGCCTGTTTCCCTCTCTAACATTTCTGTTTTGTTATTTTTTTTTTAAGAAAAACTGAGGCTTAGCTATGGGTCACCTTGGATGGCTACCAAGAAGATATATCTCATCTCTAAAACCCACATAATTCTCTAACCAGTCAGTGCCAAGGCGATTGACAGCACTGTTTCATCTGTTAGAGAAACAATAGGAGTCCCTATAGAAAAAATAATAATAAAACAGATAACAAATCAGTGTTTGATCCCTGAAATACCAACAAGATCTAGAGAGGCAATGGATATAAAAAGTTCTATCCCTTTCTTCAACAACTGCAATATCATTTCCATTATTTCTCCAGGCTCCCATTCTGAATTCAAAGCAATTTATCTGAAGTTCAGACACTGTCAGTGTGATTTAGTTTCAGTTTTATGGCAACTGCAGGTCTCTAATAAGTATGCTCCTTTCATTGATTTTGTTCCCCTTCAGCTGCTGCTGTAAATGTAATTGAAATTTTTGTTTTTTTCTTCTGACCTAACTTTTTTTTTTTTTTTATTCATGGAAGAGCAATCAGAGCAGTGTCCTTCCAGTTTTATATACCCTATTAATAAGAAAGACAGTTTCTCCTAGAAATGGACTTCCATAATATCTGTTATGACATCCATGTTGAAAGATCTCCTAATTTTGCACATACAAATTTACATATTTTCAGTTTTTCATAGGTAAGTAACCTAATGAACAAACAGAATACTTGTGAATAATTTCACAAGTATCTCAAACTGATATTTTAGCAGTATAACACTGTTTTCTGCCATCTTGATATATAGGCTGATTGATGTACAGGTGTGTCTGTGCTTCTCCATCACTGTACACGACAGTGTGTGGTATAAGACTTATACCTGCTTCCCTGCCTATAGATGGTAAGGCAATGAAAACTCTTGCCTGAGGAGAGTTTAAATGAAAGAAATGAATTACATGCTTAGTTCTGAAAAGGCCAAGTCACTCTTATTTCCAGAGAAGCTGATCCACAGGCCAGTTCCTGGCAAAGGTCTCTCAGGGTGCTTGGTGACACAGGTGATCTAAGGGGTTGTCACTGTCACAGTGAGGGCTGTTGACTGGGATGGAAAGGTGATCTCGCATTGAGCTAGAACTGTTCCTATGAACCACTTTAAAAACTACACTCAAATGTATCTCAAATGCAAATTAAATGGAAATACAGTGCACAGAGCAGAGTCACAGGTTAAGATGTTCACAGTGGCAACCTATTTGGCTAAGCAGACTACCACATTCAGGACAGAGGTACAGATTTTTTGCGTGTGTGATGCTACAATACAAGCTATGTGTAGTGCAAGAAACAGGAGTCTGAAATAGTAACCCCTTGCACTCATATGCAGGCAGTCTTCAGTTGCACAGCAATCATAGCACTGATGAAGTAAAATTAATACAAAGGCTGCAGAATTAACTAGAAACCTATAGTGAGAATAATGAAACAGTAAAGAAATTCAAAGTATTTCTTTTCCCTGCCTGGTTCACATCTGTCCAACTGTTACCCTGTTCATCCAGAGTTGAATGTAGCTCAGCTAGCAAAAATGTAGCCAAGGCTCCACACCACGTTGCAGACTGCAGTCTGCACTCAGGTTCATTGGAAGTATTCAGCCACACTCTCACAGAATCAATTAATAAAACAGCAAAGAGGAGAGAGCTTTGTCCATGCCTACTTTCTGCAATCATTGTGGATTTTGATGTATCAAACATTTTTATTGCCCTTCCAGGGAGAAACTGTATTCTTTACAGTTAATTGCATCTGAGAAGCTCAGCAAGGAAAATGTCAAGTGGGTCTGAGTGCCAAGTATAAGCAGAAGGTGCTGTATTCTCAGCCACAAATTGAGGTTTCACAGAGAATGATCCAGAGCACAAGCAGTTCTGGTGTTGGTGACTTTTTTCAATCCATCTCAACATTTGAGTAGGTATTCAGACCCCTTTAATGAAAAGGTCCAACTTGCAGAGGATTCTTGGCAAGTCCCTTGCATTATCATGTCCGCAAGTACCTGTCCTAATGGCAGACATGAGCTTGGGACAGACAAAGAGGGGCGGAGGAAACTGCCTGTGCTCCTCAGCATGAGAGGGTTGGTGAGGTGACCAAAGTAAGCAGCCCTGGTCGCTAGCTTGGGGCAGCAGGGCGAACACACTCCCCTTAGCACAGGGAAGCACTGAGCCCTGGTGTGAGATTTGGGATAGCCCAGTCAACGCTACTCAAAACCTGACTAAAACCTAGTATTGCACTGTAACTTTGTATTGTGTTCTCTACACTGCTATTATGCACATCGGGCACTGCTATTACACAGCACAATTACTCAAGCAAGTAATTCAGTATAATAGTGGGATAAATAGAGAGGCATGGTAGTACAGCTCTGTGAAATACACAGAAACAAAAATTACTCCTATCAAAATCTTAGAAAAGCACTGAACAGCCTCTGCAAAATGATAAAATACAGTGTTCTAATACTCATACATTGCTCCGGTTTCTAAATTAGCAGTGGGTGTGAGTTTGCTTTTTTTTTCCATCAATAGGGGCTTAATATATTGATTTCTGTCTGGCCCGCTTTGGGTGCTGCAGTTAATTAGAGACCTCACAGTGTGAGGACGTAACTCTGGTGCTTCAGCCTCTGCTTCCCAGGGAGAGGCGGTTATCCTTGACACAGGGCAGCTGACAACCCTGTCTGTTATTAGCCAAGCCCCAGACATCTGTGGTTTCAAAATCATAATCCTTGGGTGCATGTAATCAAAGTGATAGCACACGGAGTTGCAGTGCCAGCTACATTTCATTTCCACAATAGCTGTCAAGCCCCCTGCAAAAATGAAAGTATTGCGAACGAGTAAATAATCACCTCAAAATGTGTTTGGGAAACAAAATTTATCCAGCAAATATTTTAACACAGATTAGCTAATGGTCCCTTTGGTGTGGATCTTTGCTATAATGGATATTAATGCTTTTTGATGTCTCCTTTCCAACCCTGATGAGAAAAAGCCAGTGAATCAGCGGATTAGATTCTGAGAGAACCAGTGACTGGAGATAATCACTTTCAGAGCACACACAATGGGGGCCGTGGTTTCCTCCAGCAGTGGAAAGCGAGTGTGATCCTCTTCCTCTTCGGTCTGCCTTTTGTTCACATCCCTCTTTCTCATTTTCCTTCCTTAATCTCAGAATAATATCCTGTCTTGTCTGCTGCCCTGAAGGTTTGCTTAATATAGTCATAAAAAGCTGCCAATGTATTTTAAAAAAGTCAGAATAATAAATGTTTAAAGCCATGCTGGGGAGAAAGCTGTAAACAATCAGCACTGATATTTATTTAAACATTTGTATTTAGTTTAAAGGTGAAATAAAATTCTGAAAACACCCTTCAACCAAGCATATGTATGTAGGTCCTGATCCTGCATGGCGACCAGTGTTGTCTGAGAACAGACCTGTTTCCTAGGTGTTGAAATACATTTTATTTAACATTTTGTCTGATTGGGCTCTTTGATACCAAACCACTAAGGGGTAAATCTGTCTAAGGAGTAAATCTGGTGCAGGATTGTCCGCTGCAGTAACATGTAACAGGAATTCAGTCTCCCAAACTGCAGGGAGGATGCATGGAAAGCACAGAGTATCATCCGCAGAGCTCACATCTCCAGTGCAGAGGGACAAAGGCACACAGATAAAGCTAGATAATTTGAATCTGATGGCCCTCAGCAAAAGAAAGAATCTTCCTTCTGTTGGAAAGGAACATCTGCAGAGAAAAACAACACCTTCTTTTATAGTGAATTTCTGCTTCATGAGAAGTCCCTACCCTGACATCTCTTTTCTCAAAGTAGCAGACCCTACAAACTTCCAAACATCTGGTTTATGCACATCACTAACACAGTGCCAGTGTCCAGGAGAGAAAGCAAGGCAAAAGCACAGGCAAACTCAGACTGCTGTGCAACAGTAATGGAGGCAAAATAAGAGGCACGTTTCACATGGGTTTGGGTTTGACCACTTTTTTTTTCTTTCATTAGCTGCCCAGCTCAGCTGACATACAGTACAAGCTACTAATTACACATAAAAGAAAATGTAAAATACAGAAATAAAGGAGTGCCTCCTTCCTGGGGTGCTCTGCCAACCACCTGACTCTTAAGGACAAAGGAAGAGAGGGCTTTAAAATCCAGCACTATCTATGCCTGTCGAAAAATTGCCCACAGCACTCAGATCAATACAACCTCAAGCAGACATATTGCCTGACAAATCCTTCCACAATGCTCCATTTAATGAAATTATATCTTTCAATATTTCATACAAGTTTGGAGGACATCAGAAGAAAAAGTTTCTTTATCAAAATAAAAACAAGGTGCGAAACATATTTTGCCTCGTGGTTCAATATGAAAACAATGAGCAAATTGCACTGCCTTCATTTTAGGTTTCATTCTATTAAGTTTGTATTGTATAAATATATCTTTATAATCTTAGTGTAATGCTAGCTGTTAGGGTATCTGTAATACTAATTAAATGCCATGGGTTGTACTGGGTTCAGTATACCACAAAATGCTGCACTTTCATATCAAATTAGTGTCTTAATATCTGATTCCCACTGTACTTAATGTATATGCTTAGCAATTCCTTGCTGGAAACAAATTGGTTCATCAATTAATTATCCTCACTAATTCAGTGAAAAGATTAAGTAGAAATCTCATTTACTGAGCAGTAATAACTTCAAAGCTATAGATTCAGCTAGTCTTCTAACTCATCTGAGGTATATTTAGGTAAAGTTAAAAACAGCAAAGATCTCATAAAGCAGTTTCTTTATACACTTAAAAAAAAAAAAAAAAAAACACACAACCCCCCCTGCTTTTTCTGGAAATAGATCCTAATATATACCCTAATTATACTCAGCTGTAACTAATGGTAAGTTTATGGACATGAATAAAAGAGCAAAGAGCAACAGAAGTGCAAAATTTATCAAAATATTTTTTAATATAAAACCCTCTACTCTGCTCTGGTGAGACCCAGCCTGGAGTACTGCATCCTCCTCTGGGGCCTCCAACATAGGAAGGACATGGACCTGTTGGACAGAGTCCAGAGGAGGGACACAAAAATGATCAGAGGGCTGGAGCACCTCTCTTTTGAGGACAGACTGAGAGGGTTGGAGTTGTTCAACCTGGAGAAGAGAAGGCTCCGGGGAGACCTTATAGCAGCCTTCCAGTACCTCAAGGGGGCCTACGAGAAAGATGGGGAGGGACTCTTTGTCAGGGAGTGTGGTGATAGGACAAGCGGTAATGGTTTTAAACTGAAAGGGGGTAGATTTGGATTAGATATTAGGAAGACATTCTTTACTGTGAGGGTGGTGAGACACTGGAACCGGTTAGCCAGAGAAGCTGTGGCTGCCCCATCCCTGGAAGTGTTCAAGGCCAGGCTGGATGGGGCTTTGAGTAACCTGGTCTAGTGGAAGATGTTCCTGGCTGTGGCAGGGGCGTGGAACCAGATGACCTTTAAGGTCCCTTCCAACGCAAACCATTCTATGATTCTATGGGAAAAGAAAATGCTGTATAGCCAAAGCTCAATAAAAAGAAAGCTGATGCCATTTTCCAAGACCAATCCAATTTATTGCACTCAGTTCAACAGTATGAACATTGTGGAATCCCCTCTTAATCAAAACATGAACAAAGCACATACAGTGCAATTATCTAAGTGGTGTGCTGGGCTATAGTACAAGTACTTAAAAACCATAATCATAAGTCTTCAGTTTTTATTAAAAGTTACTGAGAATGATACTCATTTCTTTGTGGTTTTCAACAAAGAGTCAGTAACAGATAATTTTATAGCTTGTTGAAAAAAATTTACTGTGACAGAAACTGCCCCAAATGGGTAATGCTCTGACAGCTTTAGTTAAGTGTTGTGGTTTGGGTCGGACTGGCCACTGAAACAAACCATAGATGCTCTCTGACCTCTCTCCCTTCAGAGAAGGGACAGACAGCCTCTCTCTTCAGGGAGAGAAGGAAGAGAGAGAAAGAGACTTACGAGTTTAAAAGAAACTAAACTACTTAAACAAAATATTAATAATAAAATAATAAAAAGAAAATACAATAATATCAAAAAAGAAAACATTTAAATATATACAATATATACTAAACCATAACAAGCTCCCAGGATGATGATCATGTCACCAGCAGGCACTG
>VYZM01013578.1:13123-33331 GCA_013398915.1 Dromas ardeola
GGCCATTGAAGAAAGAGAGCTGACCCTCTGATCCCTCAGCTTTTATACTGAGCATGATGCAGATGGGATGGAATACCCTGTTGGCCAGTTTTGGGTCACCTGTCCTGTCCACTCCTCCCCACTTGTGCGACCCCTCTATGCTTTTCCACTTCTGACCCTCCAACAGGGCAAATAACGAAATTAGCAGACTTTGGTTGTTATAGCAATAAGTATAAGCAAGAGCCTCTCTGCACACCATTCCTTGGCATAAATTATTAACAATCAGGTCTTATCACTCTGGGACCTGACCACTATCTGAAAAATATGCCATTAATTTCAGAGAGTTCAGTTAGTTAGAAGAGGCTTAACTGAAAAGTAAAATTACTGAATAGAAAATTGGTTCTGTTTTACCTCAAACCAGGACATTAAGTTAGTACAGATCTCAGTTAGCATGTATCTGACACCACGTCCTGTTTCACAAGCAGGCATCTAGGATCTAGAGAAGAAAAAAAGAAAAACCTATTTAAAATAATTACAAGGAGAAAACAGCAGTTGAAATAACAAAAGAAAGCTCCAGGTGTGAAAGTCCAATTTAAGACAGTTAACATAAACTGCAGAAAAACTGTCATTTCTTTCAAAAAAGCTGAAAGAAAAATAGGAAATATAACCATCAGGCTGAAGTAGGTATCAGACGCTATCTGGTAGGTTCTTACCCAAGAGCTAATTGAAGCCCCACTTCAGTACCAGGGTTCATGCAAATCAACTACTGTACTGTCTCAGCCCTGCTGACTTCTCTGGGGATACACGGAGGTGCAAGCTCCCGCCTGTGCAGGCACATCTGCAAGATTAGAGGTTAGCTGGGACACTCTGGTGAGAGGACAGTGTATGCTACATTGACAGTGTCTAATGAGGAAGGCAAAGCCAGTCAACATCACCAAATGGATCTTAGTTTGTTTCATGAAGCATCATGGTACTAAGACTCAATTAAATCTGAGTATTTATACTTTATTTTCTTACTTTGGAGACTCTTCGTACATAACAGGTCATTTATCAGAACAGTAACTAAGTGTTGTTGGCTTAGAAAAGCAAAGGAGTGGTATTTTACAGATACAAACACTTGCTAAAACAGTTCAGAATGTGTTTGTTTCTAAATGACAGAAAAAGTGAATTGCTTTTGTTCAGAAACACAGTTCATTAAAAATAATTGTCCAGAAAGTAAATCACATAATAAATGTTTTCCTTGAAATTATCTAATATTGTCTTTACAGTTAGGTGTGACGATATCTTCTAACTACTGAGATGATAATAATATTCTGTATGAACACCAATGGCAACTCTGTGTGCACATATCTTTTTATTTCTTCTTCCAATTGTATAGAGTTTTCTGAACAATGAATACTAGAGAAGTTGCGAGTTAAAATTGTTATCATTATTTTTGGCACCAAAAACCTTGAAGTTTATATTAAGGAAAGTATATCCTCAATAAAAGGTAAAATGTGCGTGTGATTTTATTATTATATTAGTATGTATAATATACATTATGAGCTAAAAAACAGTTGATGCTTTCCTCAACCTAATAAGAGATTTCATCCGAAATACAGTGCAGAAAAAGTGAACTTAAGGGTATTGACTTTGGGGGGTCATTTGGTCAAGATTTCTTCTGAAGAGCAATTCAACTCTATTAATTATTAAATATTTCTTAGGTAGAAAACACTAGTTTCTAATATCTGGTTATATCACTTTCTGAGATGTGGAAGGGCAAGGTAAAACTCTTTGCTATGTTTACTTGGAGGAGGGGTCCAGCATATTTTGTTCATCTTTCATGGGTGCTCTAATGGATTAATCTCGCTGAAAACCTCGAACTTAATTTTCTTTAAATCTAAGAAGTAGTTTATTTGAGGTATATCTCCTCCTAGATCTTACGAAATTTTGCCCAGAGGTGATCAGCCAGAATTGTGGGTTTTCCTGTTTTTTCATGTTCTGAAGGAGAGTTTGACTTTTAATCTGGTGTCTTCCAACAAAAAAAAAACTGAACAAAACAAAACAAAAACAAACAAACAAACAAATTCTGCTAGAACTGAACCACTAATATTCCCTTTTACCCTAGAATTGCGCAGTCTGGATAAGGCTCAGTCTTCTGCTGCAGCTGCATGTTACATGTATAATCCACTAAAATGACATTTTAAAGGTATAGAGCAGACAGGTTGATTCACAAACATTCTGTGCGGAGTGACAAAGTTTAAGGGATGTTAGTACACAATAGTCATTTCATATTTTTCCGGTAATGTACTTTAATACTAATGTCAGCATGACAATTCTTGTCCCTCTTTTAAATAAAAATTATAGACTCTTTGTTACATCATAACAAACCCAATGTATTCTAATACTGAGATCATGACAGTTTTTTATTCAGACATGACTTCAGTGGATTTTGAACCAAAGACTCAAAATATTCGATATACATTTAAAATCTCCATTATGTAACAAATTGAATCATCCTTCCTGGTCTACTTCTCTGCACTCAATATGCATTTTTTTTGGTAGTTTCAGGTTTTGAGGTGGGAATGTGGAACTATTTTTGCTGGGAGGTTGAACACATCTTTCAGACACATTTGGCATGCCACACAGAAATACCAACCTCACTGTTAACCAGTAGTAATGCTGGAGGAACTTGTGGCTAAGGGCTGTGTTAAATGAAGTCAGGGATGTGAGCCAGCTCCTCAGGCTGTATATTTCTCACTTCACCTGTAAAACAAACAAATCATTTCTGCAGTGCATTTATTTTCCAAGCTAAGTAAGTTGTCCAGTAAATAAGTATACCAAATTCATAAAATCATACCAACACCTAAAAGAGTTGCAAACTGCAAAGCCATAAAACTTTACTGAAAATGTTTTTACCTTGGTTTGGTGCTTAGTGAAGAAAAACCTGTCCCAGAAATTTCATGCCTAAGCATTTGAAATTACAGTGTGGAAGGGGTGTGCGTGCATGGATTTGCTAGCCTTTCTGCTAAGCTGCAGCCCACTCTTCCTAAATTCTTCAACGTGTGTTGGGTGTTTCTGTCCCACCTACTTACTGACCAAAGCAACATAAGCAAACAGAGGTAATAACTAGTTTTCTCATATTTTCAGGCTTGCTAGCAGTGTATCAGCCAGAATTTATTTCTGAATTTGGCTGCATATCCTACTCCGTATCTAAGCCATTATGACAGTTCTAGAGGTGAAATAACATGCAAGAAATTCTTTAGAAATAGATTTCTCTGCACCTTTTTTTTTTTTTTTTTTGTAGTACCTATCACTTTTTTTCATATTTTGAGGATATTTGAAGTTTGTCTCAGTGGATAGGTTCATCTACTACAGGACACTGCAATTTATTGCCAGAATTGGATTTCCTCTGGCCATTGGCCTATGGAATACAATTAAACAAGACTACCTTGCAAATGCAAAGGCAGGTCATCAGCAAAATCTTCTCATTCTTTGGAGCTGATCAAGAAAGTTACAGCTGTTAAAAGATTTTTTCCATAATGGTTTCAGCTAGTTACACCTTCTCAAGAGTGTTTTTGTTCCACAAGTCTTTTTGAGAGGGCTAAATTTTAAAAATAAACAGATACCTGCTATTCCGTCAGATCTCTGAAAGGTAGAGGGGAAATAGTATACAGCATTAATTGAGTAAATGCATTTACTTTGGAAAAAAACCTAAAATCTCTACTTTCAGAGCTCATTAAAAAATTAGCAATTTTTTTTTGCTAAAAGACAAAGGTTTCAGTAAAATATGTCTTCTTCTTTGAGTATTTTAATAAGAAGGTTTCAGAGAGAAACCCTTAAGTAGTAATTAGGGCTTTCAAATTGAGCAGAGGAGAGACTTAAAAATGGAGATTCATAGTTTTTCAGATAACCCTTGATATTCTGAATTAAAGCTGTCTGAATTGAGCTTCTCTTTAAAGTAAAATGTGGAAAATTTAATTTAAGGAAGAACACAAATCTTCAAAACTAATTTTTCACAAAATCAACATTTTTCATTTCATCCCATGTGTTCTACATATAGATACTGAAGACTAAATTTCAACATTGTTGGAGCAGACCGAGTCTAAAATTAACAAAATTAGCTAAATTTGTTAAACTGAAGGTTGTAAATTAAGACACTTCTATTTCAATCAGGATTACCTAAATACCATCAGACAGTCCAAAGTCACGAACACCATAATGGCATACAAGTTACTATAATTAGAGAACAACACTTTTTTTTTTTAACCACCAAAAAAAAAACCTTTATTTGTTTTCATCATTCCTGACTACAATGGAACGAAGCAAACATGGGAGAGACCTGGAATCAAGCCACTCTCCATCAACTCCCACACCAATTTGTAAAGGGCTGCTCCTAAAATACACAATTTATGTGTTTGATTGGTGTATTTTCAAATAAGAAGAGAACTCCCAAGTCTCAACACGAACATATTCTGGTTTTTCAGAAACCAAATTACAAAGGAAATGGAACATGGATATTTTCTGGTCATCCATTGCTGCTAGACAAAAGAAATAGGAAATAAAACATACAAGTGTTATTATAACCAAGACATCATGTTTTCTGGCTTTTTTTCTCCTATCAGAAGACACTGGAATAGCTTTGTAATCGAAATATCCTCATAGAAGTTTTAGAAAAAAACTAAAAACACTGTTCATAAATAATTCAAATTTTATTAGCATTTATCTGTATCACAGTGTAAGACAGTGCATTAGGAAACATATTCTTTTGTTTAAGTAATTTTTTCATTTTGCATGATGGGAAATAGCTGGTAATTCCAGGGAACACTATGCCTCCAAGCCAGAGCTTATTGCTGGATTGCATCTGAAAGATTAGTTGAGATCACTAAGGTCGCAGAAAAGAATTCTAAGAGAGTAACAGGGCATATCCAGGAGCCAAAAGTGCAGGTGAGAAGGTTGTTGAGTAGCCCAGAAAAAGAAAATCCAGGAAACTTAGCACAGTAATCCTATATAAAATAAGTCTTTCAAAATCCGGGGCCAGCAATGACAAGAATTCATTAAATTACATTCTATCAAGAGATGCTCATGAAGAAGTACTCCAGGGTGAAGCAGGACAAGCAAAGATCAGAAGATGGGATTGCCAATAGATTGTGTATACCCTTGAGGGAAATATGGCAGTGAATCTTTTTAATGACATATGAAATAGTCATTTATAACAACAGTTTTTTAGCTAATGAACAGATGAAGATCAGAATTATCCTTTAAGTTCAGATGGACTCAAGTGATAAATTGCAAAATTGGCCTGAAACCCAACTGAACTTTATGTGTATATCTGTCAATGGACTTCAGAAATATCACTGCTTAGTAATACCAGGAAAAAAATACTCCTCTCAAGAACACAATTCAAAAATTCTGGCTGAATGCTGGGGAAATTAGCAGAGGAAAGGAAGACCTGATTCTTCATCCATCTCCAAGTTCCCTCCTCCTTTTTACAAATCTCCAAAATCCTGCTCCAAAACTTCTTAATTTGTTTTGTGTGTCGACACCGGATTCTCCACCCCACAGACTGAAAGTCACAACCTGCTTAACTGAGAATATTCAAACTGTCGTAAATAGATTTACAGAGCTGTAATAGCACCTTTCAAATCTGCTTCCAAAGTGAAATAACTAGCTCTGGCAAGGTAAATTAATGCTTACCTACCTCTCTAGGAAGTTGTGGGACTTAAATAATTAAATATTGGTAAGGTACTTTGAGATCCTCAGATAAAATATGCTGTTTGAGTACCAGGTATTATTCACCATTATGATTCATCACATGTCTTTGCTACAGCATGTGACAGACTGTCTAAAATTAGCTTCTGAAGCTTCAGGAGTTATTAGAGCTTGTACCCAGTGACTCAGATGTTCCACCCTTGTGTTTTGCAAGGTGTCTTTGCTTTCATGTCAACTAAATAGCAGACAAAAATAGAATCCTTTAGTAAATGGTCCTGTTTCGTCTTATTTTTAATATTTTGAAATCAAATACTCCTTCACACAGAAGCACTTAGAGCTTAAAATCCTTGGACATAAACAGTACACAAAATTTTTATGTGTGCACAAATATGTGAGGGTTCATAAGGCCATGTACATAACTATCTTTGTGAAAGTCTCCTGAAAAAAGTGCCAGAAAATTGTTAAAAGCACAGTGTCACAACTGGTTCAGCTGGAAAACAATGAACGTATGGACAGTCATGTTCATTCTATGTGTTCTCTGTTATGCCTACATCTACAAGGAAGTATCTTTGCTGCAATTATCTAACATAGAGAGAGCTGCCTAGAACTGCCAAAGGCACAAGGTGTGCTGGAAAGGGAATTTCAGTTGTATAAATTATACTTACTGTTCAAAGTTCAGCCATTTTCCCATTTTCATCCTGGAAATCTACTATTTTTTTTTTTTCCGCAAATTTCAGGTAAAGCAGTTGTTTCATTTCTGAAGTTCAGGAAGTACCGTGCAACTTAGTGTCATTTCTTCTTGATTCATTCCTTGCTAGAGGGGAGAGAAGAAACAAAAACAAAAACAAAACAAACAAACAAAAAAAAACCCCAAACCCAAACAAACAAATTGAAGAACCCCAACAAGTTCCCCACCGAAGGAGGATATATTCAAAATATTGAAATTCAGGAAAACATCCATTTTTCATAAACATCATCACAGAGGGTTTTAAATTCTTTTTCTTGTCTTGTATCTATGGGTCTGAATTACGGCAAGATTGGCATTTTTTGTGACATGCAAGGGTATGCTATACATTTGTGCAGATGAGAACATTACTTCAGCAAGTCATTGTTTTGATTAGATATATCTAATTAAAAATACATTTTACAGAGTAAATACATCATCATTTATGAGCTTGATGGCAAAAATATTACAAAGAGCAATATGTTTTGGTTTAAATGCTCATGGAGCAGGCAGACTTCTGCTGAAAGTTGGTAGGTAGTAAAAGTGCCTGTAAAAGTAATAGGAAAGAGGCTTGTACCTTTATGACAGTATTGTAAAAGTCTTGAAATAGTAGAACATAAACATCATCAGGATTTGACATACATTGCAGTACATTTACAGACTCATTTTATCAGGAAAATGAAGAGGGAAGTAGAAAAGTAATTGATTATGTCGCCAATTTCCCTTAAGTTGTGAAACAGCATCCTTTAATACCACGTGTATGTAGATTTCCAGTCCTTGCAAGAAACAGAAAATGAACAATTTATTCACAGCAGGTCTGTTTTGCCTTTTACTAGACATAGAAGCAGAAACTCTATAGTGAACAATCAACATCTTACCAATAGTTCTGCCAGGGGTCATTGACAAGAATTGCTGCAAAACCCATTTAATGTGCACAAAAGTCATAAAACTCCCATCATGCTTGATGCTGACTGGGTTTTATTTGAATAACCTTAGATGACATATTGAATTCTAGAGCCTGTAGATTTGATTAGAAATAATGAGTCCAGCAGTTCCTGAATTAGGAAAAAACAGGCAGTTTACTAGAAATTTTATTTTCTTATTATTGCTTGCAGCAGTAATCATATAAAGGACAAGAAACGCAAAAGAAAGCCTCAGGTCTGAATAATAGTAGGAACTTGCACATAATACCACTATTCTTGAAATAATCACATGTCCAGATTGAGTTACTTCCTATGCTAATGGCTAGTCAGATATTTAAGCAGCCATTTCTACATACACCAATAGGATTTGGAATAGCCATGGGAAATGCACAATTTTGCAACTATGAATAGATATTTAACTCTGTACTGCAAGGTACTTTTCCCTCCATGAATCTCAATTCTACATTTTAAAAAGCTATGATTTAAAGCATTGACTTAAAAATATGAACTATCCCCCCTTAATATTTAGAAATTGCGTCTCCTTTGTGTCATTCTCAATAGAAATATTGTAGTTCAGATGATCTTGGACTCTAACATTTTTAATTCTTTTAAAGAGATTTTTTTAAAGCTACTGCGAGTGATACCATGTCTGTTCTAACAAGTCTTACTGAGCTTTTCTTGAACATCTGCATACCTATAACAATACCTAGGTAATCTAATCTATTTTTTTGCCAGATAATTTGAAATTTATTTTGGAATACATTTTTGCACATTTCCCTTTACTGATTTATATTTACAGTAAAGTGCTTCCTGTTCCACGAAGGCACATGGTGTGCCATGGAGAATTGTTGACACCGGAGGACACCACTTGAGAAATGTAAGACAGATACATTGGTATTTCTTCAATTATCCAGAGGGCACCTGCAAATAAGATTACCACACTACAATGTGTATGCATTAAATGTCCAAACCTAAATATATAAATTCTTGCTTTCCAAACCTAAGCATTTGTACTGTTTTGCATAAACCTAAGGACTGTATGATTTTAATAAACCTATCCTGTTTAGAATAATAAACAAATAAAAAGAAACCTATAGTAATACATCTAAGGAAAAGTTAAAAGCAGGATAGAAATTTAATAAAAACAAGTAGCAACCTATAAATCTAATATGACTCTATAATAAAACCAAGAACTTCACAGTAACTGACTGTGGGGCTAACACTTAACAGGACAATGTTAAGCAATTAGGCCAGACTTCTGTAAAATAGTCCGGTTTATCCATTATTATGAATGATAAACCTTCCAACACTGCCACTTCAGGGATTTCAGTATTCCAGTGTTCAATCCACAGAATAGAAACTGGTTTCCACTTGATGAGAATTAATTTCTTTGCTGTGGGAAAAGTATGCAGTATTCATCTTTTTAATGGTTTAAAGCCCTTGGAAAAATAGCTAGAGATCCAGAAGTAAATAAACATCACAAAAGGGGAAGTTCTGAATCATATTTTTCCTAATGTTCATATCATCTCAATGGATTTTAATTTCACACTGTTTCTAGATTGTCTAGAGTGAAACCATGGAAAACAGTTGCAAAGCACAGATATTTTATTGAACCATATATACTCTCTTAGATCACGAGTGAATTTGGCACTTGAGAGGTTACATGCATAACAAGATACACGTCCAGAAGCAGCACTGTTCACATTAGAGACCTTTCCATGCTCGTCATTCCAAAATGCCTGAAGAACAGTTTACTAGAAATTACGCTTGATGAAAAGGTATTTCGATGTCCAAGATTACCCAGCTTCTAACCTCTCTTGTGAAAGAACTAATAAAGAGCACAAACTACCCCACTTTAATAGAGGTTTTGGGGTTTTGTATCCAATAGAAACTATTCTTCATGTCATATAAACATAGGAGTAATAGCTGCAGCCATGGAGTTCAAATTTGCTCTTACCTCTCAAGAGAGTGTTCTCTGACTCATTGTGGGGAATATTCTGAAAATGTCAGCTCACCGGTCAAGAGGTAGATGGAATATTAGGAATTATTTAAAGAGGAGGAGAAAGCAATAAAGAAAACTAAATTATGCACCCACATCTTAAATTCTGTGAACAATACCAATCGCTCCAACTCAGAAAACAAATAATAGAAATAGAAAAGCTATGTATAAGGTGACAAAGATGATTAGTAATATGGAGCACATTACAGCAAAGGAAAAACTAAGTAAACAAGAACCTTTCATCTCAGAAAACAGAGAAGTGGTATGATCAGGTATGACCAAAGTATATAAATTCATGACTGGAACAGAGGAATTGAAGATGGAACTTCCTCACCTGTCATAATACTATTTTTAACTTAGTCTTTCTGCTTGATGACCTTATTGATCACCTAAACTTTAGGATCTCTTGTTTTATTCTTGTATGTTTTTCTGCTACCGGTTTCTATGAGCCACTGCACATTATGACCTTTGCTCACAGTCAAGATAGTCATTCTTTCAACTTCTGAGTGGGAACCATAGTTGAGTCCTGCGTTAATGTAGGTAGCAAGGTACCTCTTCAATACAGTGGAACTTACTGACTCTTATCATAAAGGTACGTATATTTGAAAAGAAAGAGTTTTTGCAAAATTTGTGTACTCACAAATCAGGACTATATCTCTATTGCCATGTTTTTCCAATTTTAATTTTAACTACCTCAAAGAAATAGAATTTTAATTACTTTTGCTGTTGTATTATCAGCAGGCTGATACATTCTCCTAGAGCCTTTTCTAATAATTCCTCTTTAGCTAAATTATGTTAATTTAACTACCCTAATCCCTCTGCATAATTCAACATCACCCCTCCAAGACAAGATCACTCAATGTTTGAATACTCGTATGTTGCCTCACTCACAGACTGGTTTTTTTATCCTAGCTCTCTGTCAACACCAAACGTCATTCTTACGCTTTTTCTATGCCTCAATGAATATTTAATTGACAGATAAAAAGTGTAATAACTTAAATGAGAAAGACTGACAGCACAAGACCCTCCCAGACAAAAAGTCTATTTGGTGCTTAGAATAGTTCCATTGCAGGCAGGAGACGGGAGAAAAATTATAGAAGATAAAGAGTCCAGTCTCAGCCTTCACACAGGTTGATCTGAATACTGAATTGCTGCTAAACCAGGCATCTACAATAGGGTAGGCAGAACTCTGAGACAAAAAGCTGCAATAGACACCAGGAGAAATTCGGGTTAGAGATTGGTGCTCGCCAAAATAAAGCCTGTAAAATCTTCCATGCCAGAGAGTTCGAGAGAGATGTCCTTTTCACTGGCACTTCCTCTTAGTTAGCCGTGGCAGTTTCCAACTCAAGTACAATGCCTCCTAGAATCATAGAATCATAGAATGTGTTGGGTTGGAAGGGACCTTTGAAGGTCACCTAGTCCAACCCCCTGCAGTAAGCAGGGACATCTTCAACGAGATCAGATTGCTCAGAGCCTCATCAAGCCTGGCCTTGAATGTCTCCAGGGATGGGGCTTCCACCACGTCTCTGGGCAACCTGTTCCAGTGTCTCACCACCCTCATTGTAAAGAACTTCTTCCTAATGTCTAACCTAAACCTACCCTGCTCTAGTTTAAAACCATTGTCCCTTGTCCTATCACTACATGCCTTTGCAAACAGCCCCTCCCCAGCTTTCTTGTAGGCCGCGTTCAGGACTGGAAGGCTGCTCTAAGGTCTCCCCAGAGCCTTCTCTTCTCCAGGCTGAACAACGCCAACTCTCTCAGCCTGTCCTCATAGGAGAGGTGCTCCAGCCCTCGGATCATCTTCGTGGTCCTTCTCTGGACCCGCTCCAACAGGTCCATGTCCTTTTTGTGCTGAGGTTTCCAGAGCTAGACACAGTACTCCAGGTGGGGTCTCACCAGAGCAGAGTAGAGGGGGAGAATGACCTCCCTCGACCTGCTGGCCACGGTTCTTTTGATGCAGCCCAGGATGCAATTGGCCTTCTGGGCTGCAAGCACACATTGCTGGCTCATGTCCAGCTTTTAATCCACCAGTATCCCCAAGTCCTTTTCCGTAGGGCTGCTCTCTATAACATCATCCCCCAGCCTGTATTGATAACGAGGATTGTCCCGACCCACGTGCAGGGCCTTGTACTTGGCCTTGTTGAACTTCATGAGGTTTTTTTTTACAGTTGTACTGAACAGCAGACACAGGAATAAGAATAACCTACCCTAACAGTGCCATTCTACCAGCTTTTCAGGAGTCAGATATCTCTTGCCATTAACAGGCACATTCAGATGAACTCAAACATTATTTCTCCAACAGAAATTTGTGTTCTCTAGACATGTTAATATTTTTCTGCCATTGCGGGTGAGTTTAGCTCCTCCCTATCAACTATAATTGACAACACTCTTCTCCAGACTGCTGTTGTGGATTTTAAAATAAGGCTTTAGTTAATTCATGTCCTATCATTCCCTATTAGACCCACAATACTTTGCCAGTAGTCACTAACTTTTATTTAAGTGAGACTGCAAAGCACATTCTGGTGTTCATATTCAAGCAGATCTAAATCAGTTGTGAGAATAAGATTTCATCATACCTCACCAATGTAAAACAGAAATGCAACCAAATTCACTGTTTTGCTTTCATCCCCTAATTTAGTAATTACATAAAGATAGGAGGTTGTCTGCTAACTTCTGTTCTTTATCATCAAAGTTAGTGACATAAAGACTTGGTATTGTTTCTTATTCTGCTTGCAATAAATTACTTTCCTTATTAAAACAAGCATTTGTTATACATTTCAGGAAATTCTCCAGCCATACCATCTAAATCTAAGCCATCCTTTATATCTATTATTAGCTTTTTTATAAAAACATTCTAAAACCACCCAACTTCCTTTAAACACGTTGCATCAGCCTATACAATGAAAGGGTAAGGTGAAGGGCTTTTATCAGAGGATAAAAACTTAATGTTCATAGTTTCTTGCTTAAATGCTTGTGGATGCTTTTTTTACCATTTCTTCGTCATTAAATATGAATTATAGCTCTTTAAATGATGATGGTTTGGAAATCAGAGGAGCTTAGTTTTACTCTGTTGTTTCATATCCATGGGCGGTGTAAATCTATTGTAAAGCTGATTTAAGAAGGTAACTTGGAAAAGCAAATCTGTGATGATTTTATCCTTTAAATCCTTGTATGCTATGCAATTAGAAGCCTGTTGCACTGAATCCATGAAAAGCTGTTTCTCAGCATAACTGGAAAATATATTTTTCCAGTTTGAAGCAGCTGGGTGCAAGAGTTATTGATCATAAATAGTCGGGCATTGGTCTGACCTCTTCCGCTTCTCCTTTTAGGTAATTCCACCCAAGAAAAAAAAACATTTGAAAGGGCACAGCTCAAAGAAGCAGATGGCAGGGCAGATTTCCAGGGCAGATGATTTTGTTATGGGAACATACTAGGAAAGGCAGGTTTGGTGGTCATCTGCAATAATACCCTGTTGTAATCTAAAAACTACACAGCATTCGGCACTCTGTACAGGATCTGTTTCCTAAGACCTGTCACTAATTGAGGTCCTAGACACTATTATCACTTAAAACTATCAGGAAAAAACATCACAAAACTGTTGGTAAATATTTATTTTTCAGTGGTAACTGCCACATCAAATATGTCTGATGTATTAAGACACAGTTTTTTAGACATTGGGCACCTACATTTCTGTCAGTTTTCATGGCAAATACGCGTGCCTCATTAATGTTACATTTAAGCATAATTCATAGCATAGTACTAGGTCACTGTTTTCCTGAATTGCATTGCATATAAAGAGGCATCATTAAAGAATACTTTTAGATTGCTTTACACTTTCTACTATTCTGAAGATTAATCCTTTAGACAAGTCTATCATTTTCCAATTTTTCTTGGGTCAAAGTAGAAATGATTCATATGTCAATCATTTCATCTTGGGACCTATAACACAACAACATAGTATCCAACATGACATCAGAGTTGATGGAAGGGAAAGTATCATGCTATGTCGACATTATTATTTTAAACATTCCTTGCTCTCAGCAAAGTGACATAAAGTGATTTACCTTCCATTTGCCTGTAAAAGGGAAATTGACTTTTGAGGCACAGTATACTAACAAGCAATAACTCTTTCTGGGTGTATGTCAACTTAAACATTCCAAAAATAGCTCTCCTTCTTCGTTTATTTCTGCAAAAATTTTTTGACTGTTAGCCAAGAACAGAATAGGTATTTCACTTTGGTTTAATAACAAAAGGATTTTTTTCTACATATAAACATTTTTCTTTCTGTTTTGAATAGGCAGAAGCTAAGGCAAATTTCTGGCAGCATTTTCAGGACCCTTACTTTAAAAAATGAAAATATATCCTATGGTGTTCAGCTCTGTATAACACACTAGCAGAAAGTGATTGGTGGGAATTCAGGAAAAAAACATCACAGTAATTAAACTCCAATGCACCTGATTTAACAGGAGCAATTAAAACATCTTTTTATACACAGCTTTGAGAAATACTAAGTAAAGTAAGGAATGAAAATTACTGATTTTAAGACTTCTCCAGGGTGATGTATTCAAATATACTGAATATGAATACGGTGATAAAAGGGAAATTATACAGTACACTACTAAGAAAATTTCACCAGGCTGATATGTACATGGAATTGTCTGTCTGCAATGGAGTAAGTGTCACCTGAATGATTTACTATTGGCCAACTCTTTAGGACTGTAGATTTGGAGCTGTTTAGGACCAAACTAAATGTTTAAAACAAGACTGTACACATCAGAGGATCAAAAGTTTTTTCTGTAGTGCCTGTGTAACTGCAATTCTTCTCTCCTCAGCCTGCCTTTCTGATCACTTCTAGCTCATATTGCTAAATTCTTCTTTTCTCTTCAGGTTTTGAAAATGAGAATTTGAAGAATAGGAAAAGCATGAAAAGAAAAAAGAAATAGAAGGTTTTTTCTGTTGTCTGGAATATTGGTTCTGTATTGGATTTTAGTGTCACACTCTAGTTCTCTATGAGATACCCATTTTATTCTATTTTTATACTGGGAGAGGAGTCCTGACAATAAAAGTTCTCAAGGTGAAATAATACCCAATTAAATTCAGAGACTTTGGTTTTAACTTCAGAAGAAACACAATTTTCTCCTGAAACTCCTGTTAATACATGTTGTCATGCTTTTGGCGAAATTGGCCAATGGCCGGCGACAGACGCTCTCCCCCCACCTCTCACACACGGACAGGAGGAGGAGAGATAAAGAGATTTATTAATTTAGAAGAAACTAAACTAATGCAATATTATTAATAAAATAAAAAGGAAAATAATGAAATAGATACAGTATATACAAAACTGTATTAAGCTCCCAGGATGACGTCACCAGCAGGCACTGGGGAAGTCCCAGACTGGACTCAGTGACGGGTGGGAACTGGATTCCAGAGCTGGAGTCAGGAACACACGGGTCGGGATCAAAGGCAGATGAACAGACAGGGTCCTCCTCGGACATCAGCCATTGAAGGAAAAGCGACTGACCCTTTGATCCCTCAGCTTTTATACTGAGCATGAGGCAAATGGGAGGGAATACTCCTGTTGGTCAACTTTGGGTCACCTGTCCTGTCCGCTCCTCCCTGCTGGTGGGACCCCTCTACAACCAAGCTGACATTGGTTGTTATAGCAATAAATATAAACAAGAACCTCTCTGCATACCATTCCTTGGCACAAGCTGTAAACATTGGTCTTATCACTTTGAGAATGAACTGTTCTCAGTATAATATGCTGTTAATTTCAGAGAGTTAGAAGAGGCCTAGCTAAGAAGTAAAAGTACCGAACAGAAAGTTGGTTCTGTTTTAACCTCAAACTAGGACACATGCAAAAATGGAAATGCTAAATAGTTAGGTGTGATCCTGTACTACTAGTGAAACAAAAAAATTTCCTCAGGCTAACAACAATTTACATACAACAGCTTGACAAACACTTGATTGGAAAACCTGTGAGATTTTTTCTTCTTTTAATACTTAAGTTTAACTCACTATCATTGTGATTATGTACTGCCAAAGTCTCAGATAAGGCGCTTTGTTGAAATGACTCCCAGTTCAGTTATTCTATAAGCAGTTGAGAGCCACACTGCATAGGGACACCTTAAGTTTTATTTTATGAACAGTGTAGGATATGCAACAAAACGTCAAATTATCTACCCAACCAACAGAATATCCTTTCTCCCAAAGTAGTCAGAAACTGCTGTTTAGGTTAAAGGGAGTGACTCACGACAGACAACCTACCATAATTCTTTTCTGTACTAGGGAACAAAATTTCCTAACAGCTTTTAAGAAAATTAACTTATGGTTCTGAGTCATGAGATGCGAGTATTCCTATCTCAGGCCTAGATCCAGAAAATCTCTTAAGCATGAGCTTAACTTTTACCATGCTCTTAAGTGATTTGTTGGATTGGGGCCCTGAAAGACATAACTACAAATCTTAGTCATCTGATGAAAACAGCACTTCTAATTGCTGTATTAGTCAATGTTTTCTATTTTTGTGAAGGACACAGCAAGAAATTTATGTCAGTCACACAGGTGCCTTTGTCTTTTTTTTATGTTATAATTTTAAAAACTGTTTTCAGATTCAATAGCAATCTTCAGCGTTACTACTTGTTAATTGCTTTAATGCAACACATGCCTATCAATATAGCCTACTATCAAGCTCTAACTTTAATCTCTGAATTATTGACTTTAACATTGTATAGTGTTAACGGAGTACCCATACAGAACATGAGTACTATGTAAGTGAGCAAAATCAGAAGTACACAAAACCTTGGTGGGAACTTAATCTTTGCAGACATCAAGTTACTCAATGCCAGAAAGAAATGCAAATGAGCAAATCTTGTACAATATATAGGTAAGATGAAATTACATTTAAATTCCTTCCACAACAAGGCTGCAATTGAAAAGAAAACTTCACTGGTATATATTGCTTGTATCTATACAATACTACATACTGTACATTTACATGTATCTTTTACTATATATTTTTCATCACCCTGTCTGCTTCAGAATAAGGAAACCAACAGCATATCATGTATTTCAAATGTATGTCCATACTTTTGCTATGTAGAACATTATGTTTAACTCTGTGAGGGTCACTGACTTCAGGGAACAAGCAGAGGGAGTCATGCTTTCTACAGCACTTTATGAAAGTGGAGATAGTGAGCAGGTACACGAGGTTCTATTTTAACCTAGCTATATAAAACTTCCAACTGAAAAAACTAAAACACACTACGTTTGCTCTTAGCGATTGTCTAAATCTTGGAGTGACATTTTCAAAGCCAGGCACACTCTCCTGTGATTTAACAGTTTTAGTGTCCAATTTGCCTTTCTCCCTCCTGCTGCTTCCCATTGCTCTCCAGGGCCTTGCCTAATTTTACATCTGAACTGCATTGCCTAGGAAAAATCTGAGTGGTTACAAAGTGCATTTCTGGTTTCCTCAATCAGTTGAGCTAATCCCATAAAGCAGAAGACACTAGAGAAGCCACCGTGACTCATTCCAAGGCAAAAAAAGTCTCTATGCAGCTCTATATGCTTCTAAAAACAGTCCTATATATACTGAGCAGTTCGCCTATGTCTACAAGCTTATGTGAATAATATTGTAACTGTAGTTTTCCCTCCAGTCAACACAACAATGTACATGCTGGGAATTATTTAGCATTTATTACTGTATCCTGGAACCAATTTGATATTAAGAAGAGCATTGATTTTGCTTATTTGCTGTTTAACAGGAGAAACAGAGAAGCAGCCCAGGGTCTGAGAAAGATCAAAGATAAACATACTCCTAGAGGCTATTTTGTCATGTCTAATCTCTTGATTTAGACACCCAAGGAGCTGTTGCATTTTCTTTTGCTTGACATTATTTTATATTTCTTCTTCATCACATTATAGTAGAATGTGTCCTAAGGGCAACCATTCTCTGAGATCTGAGGACTTACTCTGCTATGCCCCTCCTTCCCTACAACCACCAGTGAATACACAGCATGATTGGACCCTGAATAATGAGTAAGGACAGCAAATGTAGGCTACAAGGCTGTTAAATCCCTTTTGATCGTATGGCTCAGAAAATAACTAGATTGTAATCCATTTGACATTGTATTAAGGTCCCACATTAAGTTTATACTTTCAGGCTTGGAATAGACTATTTCAGAAAGAAAAATCACCCAATTAATTAAAGGAGCCAAAGAGGGAGGTGGTTGACTGCAGCAATGTGAAAGTCATATATTTGTATACAAAAATATACATATACACATACATACATATACATATACACATCTACACATACATATACAAACACATATATATATATGTATGTATGTATGTATGAATGTAGGACAGGAGCAGTTGCACTTTCAAGTAAGAAATAAATTCTTCATGTTTTGAGGTAAACAGCCGGTAGATGTGGGAGGCTATTTTTAGGAGCCATAAATGGGTCTTCAGTCTGCTGTTTATTTTTCGCAGTCTTCAGAGTCTATGTGTCCAACTTAAGGGAGCAGTAAAAACTAAGACTCACAGAACAAGCTTTCCTGAGAGATGCAGTGGGATTTCAGAATAAGGGTATGCTGATGCCTTATCTAGAAAAGATAGCAACCTGAAGAAAAGGCTAGAAGATACTCATAGGAAGCAAAAGTATCTGAAGAGCAGTAGCCCATACGAGAATATTAGTTACCTGTTGTCCTCTTGCAGCCACAAAGGAGGAAATAGCTTGTCAAATGTCCTCATCCCTAAATAAATACAAAGCTCGCAATTTGCACAAAAGACAAAATGACCCTGTGGTTCATCCAGAGGAGTCTAAAGTGATAGTAATTCTGCCACTGCTCGTTCACTCTTCTACAGTCAACAAGTACACACAGCAGTGAATGTTTCTAATAAGAGAAAGCCATAGGTGAAGAGTTTGTTTTTCTCTATGTTGTTGACATATCATGTGTGTGCCACACTTAAAAGAAATTGTTCCTTATGCCAAATATTTTCCTTTTTTCAAAATAAAAATTCATCCTAGCAGAATGTTTCCTTCTCATTTTTCCTTCTCAGATCTGTAATGTTTTCAGACAAGTCAACACAATGATCTCTTCCAAATAAAAATGGGAGATTTGTGGGTTTCTCCTTATTACTCCCATTCCCCAGATGGGATCTTTGCTGAGATCTTTTGGCAACTGTCAGGTATATACTTTGTGCATCCTCCTTTCTTACACTGCAATCAGCTCTTTTTGGAGCATACACTGAAGGAGATCCAAGAGACTAATTTGATCACAGCCTATAATCACACTGTAGGTACATTTTTTTCACTAAATTGTTTCAAATTGCAAATGATCTAGATCTTCCTATCTAAACATCGACAATGTATTATTAGGCCTTTACAGTATTAGTAGTTCTTAGATTAAGTTTTCCAGGGTGATTGCTAAAGCTTAATGTATTAAAGTTCATTTTATGTAGACATTCCCGGTATGTCATTTTCACAAATATTTTTGCCAGTGATCTCATATAGAAAACATTGCAATAGTCAGGAAAAGGGCATTAAAACAATTACACTTTTTTAATACTTTATGAAAAGTCACAGTGATATTAGTTGCATTTTCCCAGACTGTTTTTACACAAAACTCTTCACAGTATCTGGAGTCTGGTTTCAGGAACAGAAAATATTTTCTACTTACAAGCCAGTTCATTCGTCTCAATGCAGTCCTTCTTGCCAAAAATCAAGGGGGAAAATAATCACATTTTAATTTAACATATGTTAATGACATTACTTGATCTCTTTAAACATATTTGAATAAAACTTGTGGTTAAAAGCCATTGAATACAAATTAAATGTCAATTAAAAAGTGTTTAAAATATTTTAAACAGTAAAAGAAATTATACATCAGGTAAAACATGTTCATTAAAGGATAACAGGACCACATAGGAATATTTAGGGGCTATCCTGCAAGCCTGATCTCTCCCGGCAGCAAAGGGAGTCCCGTGCGCTCCTCAGAGACGTTTGCAAAGCAGTATCTCAAATGCCGCGGCAGGCTTTCAGCGGCCACAGCCCGTCTGCAGGACGAGTTGTCCCCAGCGCCATGGAGTCCCGGCATGAAGCTTCATGGCGCCGGCACAGACTGCTAGCTCGCGAGGCCGGTTGGCCCAAGACAGTTGTGAAGGTGGCCACCTCCCTAGAAGGCACATTGGCAGTGTAAAACGGGCGGCCATGGCTTCGGCAGACACTCAGTGCCTCAGTGCAGCGGTGCTACTGAGCTGGCGTTTTGCTCTCGCATTGGGGTTGGAGGAGAGGTTATTGGCAGCTCAGAGCCTGCTGCCAGAAGAGACAGACAGCACGAGCTGGCCCCGACTAGACCTGCTGCAAAAAAAGGCAAGAGTAAGTCTTGTTAGGGCATGGCCCTCGGAGAGCCCGAAAAAGCCACGTTTCTTGGGCTGATGGGCACTGGGCACCCGCTGATGATACAAAACCAGGAGGGGTGGCTNGGCAAGAGTAAGTCTTGTTAGGGCATGGCCCTCGGAGAGCCCGAAAAAGCCACGTTTCTTGGGCTGATGGGCACTGGGCACCCGCTGATGATACAAAACCAGGAGGGGTGGCTGACACAGCAGCAGGCTGTGCCACCATGCAGCAGGACCGGGACTGCTTGGAGAGTTGGGCGGAGAGGAACCTCATGGAATTCAACAAGGGCAAGTGTGGGGTGCTGCACCTGGGGAGGAATAACCCCATGCACTAGTGCAGGTCATGGGCTGACCTGCAGGAGAGCAGTTCTGTGGAAAGAGACCTGGGAGTCCTGGCGGACAACAGGATGACCATGAGCCCGCAATGTGCCCTTGTGTCCAGAAAGGCCAATGGCATCTAGGGGTGCATCAAGTGACTCAGGAAACCAGAGCCC
>VYZM01013582.1:0-23308 GCA_013398915.1 Dromas ardeola
ATTATTATTATTATTATTATACCTCTTAGTAACACAAAAGTAAGGGAGCTATTTATTGAAATGTGTTCAGATTTCTTAATATCCGAATAGCATTTGACAGTGGTTCAAATAACTTTCAAGATCCCTCCACTTTATTTCAGTTCCAAATGCAGCTTGTTGTGTCAGCCAAGGGACTGCTGTCTTGGGGGAAAATTCCACTTAAGTGGAGTTAATCACATCAGCATAAGTTGTTTCTATACTGTAGTTTTACACCAATTTAAATAAAATTAAAGGTTTAGATGTTGATTTCTCTTGTGTTGTTAACTTAAGATACTCTGAGTCCCAGATGATTTCCTTTTCCATTTCTATACTTGAGCGCCGAACTCCCCACTTCTCTGCCACCTGCCAAAGCACACCGAAAACAAGACAAAAACCTAAATTAAAATCAGAGAAAGGATTTGACTTATAACGTAAAGGAAGAAATAGGGCTGAAATTCCATACTTATCGCACCCTGTTGTACCTAGATACTGCTGCACATCTGGTATGTGAGATAATGCGCTGTTTAGAGACCGTGTTACGAACACAGAAAATTGGAAATGAGTTTCAAGTCTTAACGCTACATTTCTTTACTACTGGGAGCAAGTAAGGCCCTGTTTTTCACTCTTTTTGTAGGTTGTGTGATTTGATTCCCTCTATTTGTTTGCTCTGTAAATAATATAGGCATGAAGGAAACCAGAAGAACAACGGTTCTGTAAGAAATATTTTGTGTGGCACAGCTGAGAGGGGTTTTTTATGGATTCCCAGGTTGTATACCAAGGGTTAATTGTAATATTGGCCACAGCAAAAAATAAGAGATGCTCGGTTGGAGCCATGGGTGGAGCAATAAAAAACACATGTATCTTGTTCAGTCATTTGTCATGTATTATGAATAATTAAAACCAAAGGCAGTGGTTAGCCATTCTTGACATGCAACAGTTTATATTCTCTCAGCGCTACCTGGTATTATAATTTGCTTTTGTCACAATCGCGCCTATCAGTTATTTGCACGAGTCTAGCCTGTAGCTATCAGACAGGAGATGTTAAATCCGCAGCCAACATGCTTCCCACCTTCTTCTTACTGAAACTCCTGGGTGGCTGCGTGGGTCTGACTCCTGGTAGGGGACGTTTTCTTCAGTCAGTCATGCAAAACGTAAGATTTTTATTACAAAAAATGACCTAGGTGTAGTACATTTAGCTTTGGACTTAATGTACAGGAAATTAAGTACATCTGTAAATGTAGAACATCTGACTTCATCTGACCTTTTAGTTCTTACATTCTTCCAAATTAAATGCCTTCTCTCGGTTTTGCGTGAGCATGCCTGAATGCCCGTTCACTGATGGTGGGCAATGAGAGGGTTTCCGTGACAAGTCAGGACACAGAAGCGGAGACTGGCTGTCTTTAATGCAAAGCCTGGTATTAGTGACGTGCTCCCAACGTACAGCACCAGACGAGATGGCACCGGGGAGGAATACGACGAGCAGGGAAGCTGTTGGTAAGTGGCCGACCCCGTGTTCCTGAATCCAGACCTGAAGGGGAGCAGCTCTTGTACCTTGAGAAGAGAGGAACTGTGGTGAGGAACATCATGGTCTGTCTATGAGGTCAGGGAAGCATCATCCCAAACCACAGAGAGGAGCAAACCATCAGCGTAGCCACCTCTCCTCCTCCCCCCAGTCTGTGCGACGTTTATCCTGTGTGGTGACCATGAAGACAAGGGGAGAAAAAGCAGCTAAGTGAAGCATGCTGTTGGCACCCCGGAGAAAACATCTTCTCCTGAGGACTGAGCAGTAATGAAGTGCACATCAAAATTGTTTAGACATTTTGATCCATATTCAGCTATCAGAATTTTGGCTGAAATTCAGCTGAGCCCTAAGCAAAGTCGAACACGAGCCACATACATCTTATCTACACTAATGAGGTGTTGCCCTTTGCTGACTGGAAGGAGATCTGCCAAGATTTTCTTTTCTGGAGCGTGATTTGGAAATACCGACTCGCTGTTCAGCGAAATAATGTATTCAAGCTTCTTGTTCTCTGAATGTAGGTGATAACAATCCTTGTTTCTCACTGGGAGTCCAGCCCTCCTGCTCCCTTCTGTGCTCGACTTGTGGATGGAAGAAGCTGCTACGCCTCGAACGGGAGCTGCAAGGTTCCCTGCTTCAGCCCCAGCCAAGATGAACAGGAAAACCAGAGTTTTTTACAAATTTCTGAACCAAAATCCCTAGCACGCTAGTGTGCGTATATTTTGCCTAATTTGATGGTCATGCCTGGTCCAGGTTAAGTTTGTACCGGTGGGTGATCCAGGCACACAGGGAACTGGCACGGGGCTGTGCTCCCTTCATCCTTACCCCTGCAGCACTGCGGGCAGGTAGGACGGACAAACAAGCCCTTCCTGAAGGGGGTCATCACAAGCCAACAGCGCTTTCGTAGATATCAGAGGTTGTAATGGTATTTGCTGTAACACAGTTTATTGGCCTGATCATGGAGAGTCAGATTCATAAAATCACATTTTTATTACCGATTCAGTCATGCACGTACGTATTTATAGACTTGAGAAAATCTTTGTAATTGATCAAGTAGGGCAGCACATTCGATTTTAATACCAGGGATTACTTGTTGTCCCTGTAGAACCACCTTTTGCATCCACAGGAGGCAGTTTAAAACATTTACAACAGAGTTGCATCGTTGTCTGTCATATGCTTATTACCAGCTTTGGTCTAGGCAGCAGCTGCATTCAGATTTGTTTCCTCCTTTGATCTCCACAATCAGTATGAAAACATGCATTAGAAACAAGAAGGAATGCCTGACGTTTTAAACCTGACTTCACTTACACACCACCAGCCCTTGTACTTTCTGCTTATCAGCTCACATCTCCTGTCTCTTGCTTTAAAAAGTTCTTCTTCCTAATCCCAATTTGTTTGGGTTTTGAGTTATTCGTGCCACTTGTTAACATTCATGCCCAAACCCATTCATAAATTGTGGTTAGGTTTCTTATACAGACTTAGAATTTGGTTATTTAATGAAAAAGATCTTATTTCCTATTAAACCCTTTCAGAGAGTGCATGAATTAAGCAGTGACCTCAAAGTCTTACTTGCAATTAGGGATTCTTCTGAACTGGCTCATTCTGCTTTTTAAAAACTGCACAGTGGCTATTTTCAGAGTAAATCTTAAATTAGCAAACTCCATTTTGGAAGCAAATTCATTATCTGCCAGAGAGCTCTAGACTATGATCAACTGAAAGAGAGAAATCCCAAAAGAAATTTGAACACGGAGGTGCAAAAGGAACGCTTTGGTTTTGTTATCGTGCATGGTCAAGTCCAGGAGCGGGGAAGAGATTCAGAGGGGTTGTTAACAGGGGAATGTGGATAATGTAGGCATTATCTAAACTTTTTGGGGAAAAAAGGTCTGCTGTGAGTGAAGTCAACAAAGTCAACAGAGACCAGAATTCTCATTGAGTGCTTATCCAAACTGACCTCATATTTAGGCCTTTGGAGGTTTTGCAGTCAAAGGTCTGGGATGCTCTTTGCTGTTACAACACATGGATCCACTGAAATTTGCATCCCAATTTGCATTATTCATGATAACACAGGGAAGACTTTTTAAGGCTATGCTTTTATATAGCCTTTCCTCTAAAACACCTTTAGTATGCATCCGAAGAAAATGCTTCCTGCTCTCTTGTTTCTAGGATTGTACATTTTCTGGGTTATATGTTTTAGCTGTGTGTGCCTTAAAAGCCACATGCGAGAGTCCCATTTCCCCCACCCCCAGCCCTCCAGCGGGTGATTTATCTGCCTTTAGTGCTTGTTTCACCAACTGCAAGCCCCCTGCTAGTACAGTTCTTTTATACAACCTGAAAATGTTATTCTTTATATGCCAATTGAAACACATCAAATGCATCATGGGATGAGAACAAATTAATACTCGGGGTTATGTGCACAGTAATTCACAGTGAAAGAAAGATTGAAAGATGTAAAGATGTGTTGAAAGTATTCCCTTTTTGTTTGATACAGATACAGCATATGTGGAGCAAATAGGTTTGAAATTATATTTTTATATGCAAATGACAGCAATTTGTATTAACTCCTATTGTGCTAGAACGTAACATTTTTCATCTGATGTAAGCCTTTCTTTCTTCACATCCTCTTTCTGTTCTTCCACTGCATGTACAAAGATCCTAGATATCAAATATCTCTGTAAATTACTGAAAGGGAACAAGCCAGGCGTGTGTCGTGACATTCTTCCAGTCCAACTGGATATCAGACTCATCTCTTCCCACTTTTTTAAACCCCGGTCATGGATTTATTGTATCAGGACAGATGACTAACCAACTTCTAACAAAACCCTGTTAAAACTTACATGGTGACTGGATTTCAAATTTGGACCTCCTCATTTTTTAAGTGTCCCAAATCTATCATTTTGGTTTGGAATTAACGCTTCACGTACTTAACACTAGTCTTGAATGGGACTAATTGTCATTTGTTCAGGGGGTTTTTGTTTGCTATAAAAAATTAATCAAAAAAGATGAGTTTTTAAATTGATAAGTATCTAAAAAAACGCTAAGGAAAATGTTTCTATTTCAGGAAGCTTTTAATTCAGAAAGGATTTGACCAGCTAATTTCAAACTGTTCCCCAAATCTTCAAAGCACAAACAAATTCAGGCTGAAAGGAGTTCTGTTTTTTCTCTTCTTGGGGACAAAAAATACGGCTGAATAAATTAAAAGGGATTAAAATTGGGCTTCAATAGGACCTTACAGTATGAAGTCACTGTTCCTCTACCATTATGCAGCGCAGAATGGCTGCAGGCGTGGCTGGCTGCTGCTAGGCAAAGGCTAATATTGTTTCGCCTTAAAACTTAATAACAAGGCAGCTTCAGTCAATGATTTTCTCTTCTTTAAGAGAGTAATTCATTTAGGAAAGCAGCGTGCATGCATGTGTGTAGGCAGCAATAAAATATCTTGAAGTGCCCCAATGTGCTACCTCATGCTAAGTGGTTTGAAAAGGAAAAAGATTTTAATTTAATTTAGAAAACTGCCGTGGTCTTTCACACATACCGCGGGGAGGGGAGAAGCTGTGAGCCAGGCGTGAGCACCGGCAGCTCCCAGCCCAGCTCCAGCTTCCACATCCGGCTGCGTGGTGGGGAGGAAGACAAGCCTCAGCCTTGGGGAGGAAGACAAGCCTCAGCCTTGCCTTCATCCCGGATGGGTGCGATGGAGTCGTCCCTGCTGGTGCAGGTGGGGAAAGGCAGGGAGACGGGGCTGCTCGGTACCCCCCAGCAAGGGACGGGTGTTCGGGGCAGTCCTGGGAAGGTTCCTAAGGGACCTGCACTTCATTGAAAAGATGTAAATGGAGGAGCTTCTCCCCAGCGTGTGACCCTCACATCTCCCTCGGCCCCCGCGTTTGTGCCCCTGCCCTCCCCAGGCAGCTCCAACATGGAGCTTTTCTTCTTGAGCTGTAGGTCGCCTTTTTTCCTCTGTATCGGTAGCAATCCAGCGTACTCCTGTAATCCCCACGTGTTTCTATCACAAAGCTTTTCAGCAGAAATATTTTTCTTAGGGACATGCCAAGAACTCCCACAGTTTGCAGTGGCTTGGGTCTGACTGTCCCCCTGTCGGTGCATTAACAAAAGCGCGTGCGGGAAGTAGGATTTCCAGGAAGGAACATCTTGCTTGAAGTAACCAATGAAATGTGCTTTCTGGAAGAAAGCTCTGAACTTGAGATTACTTGTCATTCCCCCCAGTCACTGCTCAGCTGATGAACTCTTGGATACATCCACATGTTCTTCAAATAGCAGGAGGACCCAGGAGGAATCGCCAAGAGTCACCGAATAACCCAAATTAACAGGTTCTTTAGTAGAGGGGCATTGCCCAGGGACTTGTGGTGACCACAGCTTTCCCAAGGTGTCTGCCCAGAAAGCACTTGTGGCAGCTCTTGGAGCTTCTGGGAGCTTCGCAGGCTGAGCTCCGCGGTGTCCCTCCGCCGTGCCTAAACCGCGGTGGGAAGGAGGTGGGAGCTGTGCCCAACCAGGGACACGGCAGCTCTCCGCGGGTACCACCTCCAGCCAGCTTGGCACCCCAGCCACCCAGCGCATCCTGCCATCCCTCCCCGGCGCAGCACCCTCCCTGAGCCAGGAAAACACCCACAATTTTTTTATTCTTTAACCTGCGCATTTCCTCCCTAACCCGACAGAGAGTTACGCACCCTCTGACAAGATGCACTGAACAGTGAAAGCTGAGATAAAGTTCAGAAATTTGGAATTTCTTGCCGCTCACTGCGGTTGTCTCCCATGAAAGGCAGCAGTTTGCAAGCTCACCCTGTCTTCCAGCAATGGGCTCTTTTAATTATCTCTATCACGGCTGTGGCAGGTTGTTAGGAGATGCAGCCTGTAGTGAAGCAACAGAAAAAACAGAAAAATCTTATGCCTTATTTAAATAATGGTGTTCATTGCCTATTAAAATGCAACTTCTTGCTTTAGAATAGGATTAATTAAAATGTACAAGAATGCAATTCAGTTATGGTTTATGCGTCACCCCCGTGCATACTTTTCATAACTCATTCCCAGAAGTAACATTCGGGGCAGCACGGCATTCTCAGTTCTGCCATTAAAAGCACAAATGACTATAAAACCTGTTCTTTTCAAAAACTTGGCTCAAGTGTCGCCATTGTTAGATTTTTCGTAACATATTACTTTGGTCATTACTGTTTTGCAAGATAATTGTATCAATGATCTAACTTTTGACAGTATCCAAAGTGGCTGGAAATAGTTTGCTGCAGCACCTTTGTCTTTTAAAGGCCATTTGGGTCTTGTTATTTTAATCCTTGCGCAGCCTGATTTATCACCTCAAACATCTGTCAGCTGTGCTTTGTCTTGAAATTGATAGTGATAGTGTTACTGATTTTTCAACAGCAGCTGTTCGAGGTTCATTAGTTAGACTCTCAAAGGCAGCAGATAACTGTAATATTTTTCTTTGTTAATCATCTCTTACGTGCTGTAACAATACAGAGCTTGAAATCTGCTAGAAATGCGCCGCTTCTCTCGGTTTCTAATTTGTCAGAAGCATCTTTTTATTCGTTTAATCTGGCTCGATTATTAAAACTCTCTTCCTCATAATGCAGCAAAAAAAATTGAATAATGGCCCGTGAGCGGCGAGATAGAAAATCACCCTTTGCTGTGTTGTACTTAGCGGGGAGGGAGGTCACTCAGGGTCTCAGAGTTCACGTCCAAATGTGAATCAACTCCCAAGACGAGATTAAGGGCTGTTCCGTAATTGATTTTTAATTTAAAATTTACAAGGCATACCAAACCTCGATGACAACCTCAGTAAAATCAGGTTCATTTCTAACAGATACAGCAGTTTTCCGTTAATGTATTTTCACCACCCCATAAAATAATTTTAATAGTTAACTGTGACTCTTAAAACATTTCCCCCGAAAAATCCTTGCAAGCTGAGTGCCAGCGTGACTCCCGCTCGGAGCTTCCAGGGACCTGAGCATCTGTGAAGTCTCCTGCAGCGGGGAGCCTATCGGTGCTACCGCCGCTCCAACCAGCAACACGCACCAACAGATAATTACAGTTTGAAATTAGTATTTTAATGAACTGATCTCAGCAAATGTAAAGCGAAATCTCCCAGGCATTAAAGAAATAAGCGGGAGGGAACATTATTAACTGTAAAGTTCAAGAGGGGGACGGTCGGCAGGTGCTGCCTTGGCAAAGGAGTTGAGCGTTCCCGTTTCAGTTTGCGGCAAGAGGAGACCTGTTCGGGTCTGGGTCCTGCAAGCTGCTGAGCA
Source organism: Dromas ardeola (assembly GCA_013398915.1). NCBI lineage: Eukaryota > Metazoa > Chordata > Aves > Charadriiformes > Dromadidae > Dromas > Dromas ardeola. The sequence continues at coordinate 7,801 of VYZM01013582.1, forward strand.
GCCTCTGCCAGGGGCACGGTGGCTTCCGTGGAGATGGAAAACATCTCGGGCATCTCACAAGCTTTCCAGGTGACTAGAAACGTCTTCTGGATATTATTTTGGATGCCAGATTCATCCTAGAAGCACAAGTCTCAGTCCCGCAAGACAATACGCGTGTCCATACCACCAGTGAAGATCAGCGCAAAATAGATTGCAAGAGTGCGGCCTGAATTTCAAGGAAATGTACAGAGTGACTCAAAAAGCACCTGAAAATCAGTTCCTTTCTATATGTTGTCACAGCATGAACTGTGTTTTCTTCTATAAAGGTGGACGAGTACCTTGAACTGGTCTGCATCAGGCAGATGGTCATGCCAGGTCTAGGGAGAGGGTTGTGTAGAGGCAGGAGCAAACAAGGAGAGGGACCAAATGAAACGTCCTCCACACGACAGCCTGGACATGCGCTCGGACGGCCAGAAGACACAGGCCATCACCGAAAGGGAACCCACACGCTCAGCTCAGGTCGCATCTTCTCCCTTCCACTTACCAGGGTTAGAAAATGTTCTTGAAATAAATGCGCATTGATTTTTGAAGTGAGAGTTTCAGCTTTTAGCCATCTATCTTCAGAAGTCCTTCAGAAGTCCCACCTAGCTAGATTATTCCATTCGTATGTCATAGACTCGATGCCCTTTTTATTTTATTTGCTGAAGGACAGTTGATCTCTAACACAGTTCAAGACACCGCGTAGCCAGCCAGGGGCACCACTGACCCACTCCATGACACCATTGCCTTCTCTGTCCTGTTATGAACCAAAAATTCTTCTTGAACGTTTAATATACTTATATATAATCTAAGTTTTCCATATCTATCATAACTGAATTAGATCTTTTTGACCAGGACTCTTTTTTTTCGGATTATTCACAGAATGGTTTACATTTCTGTTATTTCTCCAGCCTTCAAGAAGAGCTGGATGCTTCATATATAGTAAAGAGAAAAACTACTTATTTACAGCAGACCAAATCACAAGAGTCGTCCCTCTACAAATAAAATAAGATGCCTATTTTCTACCTCAGAGACCTCTATTCTAGATTTAGGGGGGAAAAAACAAGTAGAAAGAGGTGAAGCCTTCAAGAGTAGAATTTGTGCACATTTTTTGGCAAGAAGCATTTCGCAGAACAATTTGTCTGTTCCCTCAGCAAAAAGGTAGGTCAAGTCAATGCACGGGTATCATTTAAAAGCTGTCTGTGGTATAAGCAGTTTATCCAATTGAGGCCGGAGGGAACACTTCAGATAATCTAACCCTGCTCGTCAGGGTTGCGGGAAAGACCACACGTACTTTCCACAAATACATTTTCCAAAACGGAAATCCTTGCAGGTCAGGCTTTATTTCTAATTTTGACTCTTTTTTAACTTCTGCGGCTTCTTCCTCCCTTTCCTCCTTTCTTTACTGAAGTGCTGCTTTAGTAAAATACTATTTTGCTTTCTCACAAAAATTGGAGAATTTTAAAGTGATTTTTTTTTTTTTCTGTTAAGTATGATACCGAGTTTGAAGTATCTGTTTTGGTTAAAAAAATGAAACGAAATTGTAGTCTGAATTGGAACTTCTCCCACCATACCCCTTCGGTTTAGAGTTGTGTTTTTGTCTGTGGGTTATTTGAACGGTATCATCTCATATTCTCATTAAAGCAAAGATTTCTACTTGTTACCTTCCCCAGCCTTTAGGTGTGTGCAGATGTAGATAGAGCTCCTTTTCTCTCAGATCTTTTGAGGAAAAATGGCAAAGCACCTTTCAGCGGTGCGCCGTGAACCGCACTTCATTAGCTCCCCGCACGCCTGCCGGGAGAGCTGACGAGGAACTTGCCGTATTATAGGATGGAGAAATAGTGCCGAGTCCCACGTTGGCTTTCATGTTTCCAATTTATGTTTTCCAACTTACCTTCTGTGACAGTTTGAAACTCCTGAAAGGCAAAAGGCTAAAAAGTGAGAGGAAGCTTCAGGCTTACCCTTACTGTCGTGTCTCTCTCGGGTATTTGTGTGCTTGTGTTTAGCAGTAGTAGTTGACTTTCAGACAACGGTATGTCAGGAAGTATTAATATTCACAATTAATATATTGATATATATAGTTTTCTTCTGTCATCCCTCATTTTCTTTCTGTCACTTTCCTATTACACGGCTCCGACGCTTTCCCGGCGATGGTGAAGAGCGGTGGGGTCTGGAGCATCCCCCATCGCCACCCCCTGACAGCAGGACGTGGTACAGAAACCATCGCCTCCCTTCTGTCGGCGCGGATGCTTGTACAGCATCCCTCTGCAGGGGGGAATTTCTTTGTGGGGTTCATTTACAAACAGAAAATTTAATGGGCTGCAAGGTTCAGTCGTGAAGGCTTTTTTTTTTTTTTTTCTGCTGAAGCAGCTTGTCATTTTAGTTTTAACTACAGGAGACAGGACAAAATTGTTAAAGCAATCCAATTATATTAGCTATTGAACAGGGGATTTCTGTCCACCTTTCCCGAGTGAAAGAAAGTAGCAATAGCTGCATGAACCTTTAAAATTTTCCAAATTGCAACCTCCCCCCAACATAGAATCATAGAATTGTCTGGGTCGGAAGGGATCTTTCAGATCATCGAGTCCAACCATCAACCTAACCCTGACCAAAACCATCACTAAACCATGTCCTTCAGCACTGCGTCTACCCATCTTTTAAATACACCCAGGGATGACAATTCCACCACTTCCCGGCCTGTTCCAATGCTTGATAACCCTTCTGGTGTAGAATTTTTTCCTAATATCCAATCTAAACCCCCACCTCCCCTGGCACAACTTGAGGCTGTCTCCTCTTGTCCTATCGCTTGTGACTTGGGGACGTGGAGAAGTCTGGGTACTCCGCTGCCATCCAGCTTCAGTTCAGCGCTTCTGACAAACCACCCCCTGCTCTGCAGTTTCCCCCCGTAAAGGCTGTCTTTGCTGAAATTAGTGTGGTGAACCCCAGAGTCCCTCTTTTTGGTCCATATTAAAATGAGACAGAAATCAACCAGTTCTGACTGAATTTTATCTTGTCACCAGAGTGTTCCAAAGAGCCTCTCATCGCCCAAAGGAGAGCGAAAGGCAGTCACAGCAACCAGCTGGTATTTACTTACGGTTTAGCAAGGGAGAGGTTGTACAAGCTCAGGAAAGGGTTTCGGGGGCCTGGAGAGCGAGGGCATCTGAATATTCACATCCCACCGCCCCCATTAGCATGGGTAAAGGGTGACGGCAAGTTCTGTGGAGTCTCTTCATTTACACGGAGAAATAATTAATTCCCAGCATTTGACAAATGCATAATGAAACTGGGGATGCTCAGCTGATCAAGGTAACGGGCAGGACCTCTCCTCTCTTCCAGGCTGCAGACTGCAAGTGCTGCTTCCAGAGACGCACAGGACACAAAGACCCCGCTCTCAGCCTCCAGTTGAGATGTCTTTTGTCATTTCTTTCGGTTTTTGAAGCTCTGACAAGAGTAAATCCCTGCTCACTCTGTTCCTTCCCACCAGCCCAGTGCTTGGAGGACTATATAGGACACGGATGGCTCCTGGGCTCCCCGTGGGTCGGAGCAGGCTGCCAGGCAGGTTGCTGCCATCAGCAGGACCTGGGGAGCACCATCGGCAGCCCCCAGCCCGCTGGGCTGGCTGAGTTGGCCACCCACCGGGGAGGGGACGGTCACCCTGAGCACCTCGGGGTTCCTCATCAACTGCACCATAACCACAGCAGAATTTGGCTCAGGAAGTAACACAAGCAGCCAAATATGTGGCCGTGTTTTTGCAGCCGCTTCATTTCAAACCTTTCAAGCCATTTTTGCACTTTCTTCACAACCGAAATAAAACACAGAAGTTCGTTGTATTTGTTTGGAGCTCTCTTGCGATTTTCCCAGTATGAGAGCCACGCGCCCTGCTGTCAGGTCCTCAGGTAATCACGTACACTTTTTAACTTACAAAACCATGTTCTAATAAGTAGCTTATATCAACTCCTCTATACTTATCTAATTTAAAATACACCTTCTGAGAAAAAACACAAACCCTATGCCGTGGTGGGACGTTACACGCAACCTGCAAAGTAGAGTGCTCACTACATTCTCCCTCGCTGCAGCTGCTCTTGTCTGATTGCCCTTGTCCAAGAAGGACATGGACCTGTTGGAGCGGGTCCAGAGGAGGCCACGAAGATGATCCGAGGGCTGGAGCACCTCTGCTATGAAGACAGGCTGAGAGAGTTGGGGTTGTTCAGCCTGGAGAAGAGAAGGCTCCGGGGAGACCTTATAGCAGCCTTCCAGTACCTGAAGGGGGCCTACAGGAAAGATGGGGAGGGGCTGTTTGCAAGGGCATGTAGCGACAGAGCAAGGGGCAATGGTCTTAAACTAGAGCAGGGCAGGTTTAGATTAAACATTAGGAAGAAGTTCTTTACACTGAGGGTGGTGAGACACTGGCCCAGGTTGCCCAGAGAGGGGGTGGAGGCCCCATCCCTGGAGACATTCAAGGCCAGGCTTGATGAGGCTCTGAGCAACCTGATCTAGTTGAAGATGTCCCTGCTCACTGCAGGGGGGTTGGACTAGATGGCCTTTAGAGGTCCCTTCCAACCCAACACATTCTATGATTCTGTGATTCCCGTTGGCGCGGGGGCTACTTGGCTGGGAGCTGGCACTGATTGCAAAGCCAGGAGGAGGAGGAGGAATCAGTAACAAATCTTATCGCCTGTCTGGAAATGAAAGATCTTTTTTTGATTCAGTGCAAAGCAACTCCTTGTTTCTTGGGGCAGGCTGACCTGTACGATTTTTTCTCAAAGGGAATCCAAAAGCTTCCCGGCAGAATTTTTGGGAGAAGGGATCAAAAATCAAAAAAATTCCAAGCAAAAAGTTGAGCATACGTTTGGGCATCTGAAGATCTTGGCATCCTTAAGGATTTCTCTGCGTGGTAACCCATCTTGTTAAGTCACAGCTTTCGTTCCTAGCAAAAGCCGCAGTAGTAAACGAAAGTTAACCCACCTTACAATTACAAAAGCGCACGGGCTTATAACGTCCTGAAAAACAAGGCTGTGACTAGATGGAACAAACACAGACGGCTCTTTTATGCAGTCCTGCTGAAAGAAGATGTTGCTTAATTCCTGAATTCCTTGAAGCATTCCTGACAGCGATCACATCTGCTGCCATAAAACCCATCACGGCCTCTGCCTTTGGGAAAAGCCTATTTAATAATCAGTAAAGTTCAAGCTCAGCTTGTTGTGACGAATTATTAGAACCAGTCATCATTTTCTTGCAAAAGAAAAAAAAAAAAAAAAGAGGCTATAACGGAATACAATTTTATGTTTTTCCATTTAATTGATGACGGGCTGAGTTTTTATTAATCTTTCTGGGCTCCAGTGTAAGATGCTGAAAAAGCTAATATGAGATCATTGTATCTGGTTAATGTGTGTGCTTTGCAAAATTGATAAGGCCTGTCAAGACATAAATTATTTAAAATTTGATAAATGTGTTGAAATCATTGAATTTTCAAACAGACAAAGCAGAGCTATTTCTCTTCCCCCCGCCCCCAACCCCCTTCAAAGGGAGGTTTTTGTGCAGCCGCTCGGTGATGCTGCGTTACCCGTGCGTGGAGGCCGCTGGAAGCCTCCCAGTATGAATTTTTCACTGGTGAAACTGGGGGCGGGAAGAGGTTACCGAGTACCACTTCCCTCCTACCACCCCCTCCTCTCCGTCGGTGGGATGAAAAGCTCACAGCAGCACCAGCCAGCGGCCGAACAGTGCTTCAGAGCTGTTTATCCCAACAGACCTATTTATTTCAGCTAATTGCCGAGAGTTTTTAAATGCTTCCTGGCGGGGGTGAAGCTAGAGAAATGATTGCTGGTGATTGATGAATAACCTGGATAAAATTCCCAAAGCATCAAAATGATTAACTCCTGCTCGGGTACACCTGCTTGTATTCAGTGCCTTGCCCACCGAGAAAGGCGTGGGAGCGAGTTCCAAATTTATTTGGGCAAACAGAGAAAATACAGCATTTACTGATACCAGCATCTCCTCAACGCAGGCTCACTGCTCAGAAATGATTCGCAGGGAACGTTACTTAACCCTGAGCTGCTCTACCATGGGCAGGACCAGTCATGGGAGAAAGGTTTGGAGGAGCAATCCCAAGCTTTCAGAGAAGCGCACAGGAAGAACCAATGTTTAAAACTACATAAATGTAAAGCACCTCATACTTCGGTTTGAGCTGTTCTTGGGGTTAACGTGGCAAAAGAAAACAGCAAAGCGCACTGTGGATTCTGAGCATCTCGATGGCTCCAACGTTATGTTTCTTACTGGAAAATACCTACAGTCTAATGGAAATTTTGGGGTAACTGGGTGACATTTTACAGCCTCTGTAATATGGAAAAAGATTAGGTGATTTCTTCTGTTTGGAAATTGATGGTTTGGAGGGAATGGGAAAATGCAGGTGCAGCAGAGGAGAACTGCAGCAATAGCCATCCATTTAAATGTATACACTAACTTCCCTAAGCTCGTATTTTTTCAAATACCCTACTAGCAATATTTTCCACGATAGAGAAGCATTACGGTGAAATGGGAAGATGCTGAGGAAGTCATTTTTTCCAGCATGTGCTGCATTCTTTTAATACACGGGTTTTTTTATTTCCCGGAAATTGCGAACCAACGAGAATAAACGGCTGAACAAAGAGCACAGGCCCAGCCTTGCTAATGGCAAAAAGCTGCCGTCAAGCGAAGGGCCTTTGCGATGTATAGGGGAGAATGATGCATTAGAGTTCGGTTCTCTTATACTGCAGAAAGCTTTATTCAAAATAGAAAAAAAAAAAAAAAAGAAATCTGCACACGCACAAAGAAGGTTTTACATTAAAGAAGCACAAATATTATTTGCATTTCTGAACAATGCGCCCTCATTCCTGCTCCTGCGCTGGGCACTGAGCAGAACCAGGCGGTTCTTTGTTTGACACCCTTTTTACTGAATATTTGCAAAACACAACACGTGAGCTACCCAGAGCCCACAAAGTTCCCATCCCTGCAACCGAGCGAGCCGGCAACTCTGCCAGCCTCTGAAGCTCATTCCTGTAAGGAAGTCAGTGAAACAAGGCAGCAGTGGGATAAAGCAGAGTCAAGAATTAAGGAGAGGTTGGAGAATCCTACGGCCCGCAAACTATTTCGAAGAGGAGGAGGAAAAAATGACTTGGGTTAAGCGAAAGGTACAACTTTCAGCAGCGGCTCGCGATTGGTATCTAGCCCTTACACGGGAATATCCCATCCTTATAATTCAACATATTAATGATTTTGTGTGCCCGTATGACAAAAGCTGTTTCGTTGCCACAGGAAATAGTCCGTGTCACTGTAGCTCTGGGGACTTGTTGCGTGTGTAGTAAGTACGTGTGTACTTGTAAGTACACCCCAGTTGGTGTACTTAGTAAAAGTAATAGCAGTTTAGTGCGATGCAACTCTGCAGTTCCATCGCCGTTTTGAAAGAATTGTGCCCTAATACCTTATTGATGTGGCAAACCCACCTGGTTTTAGCAGGCGTTAATGTTTCCCAGCCTCCAGCCGTCCCAAACCTTATACCCACGTATTTCTTCTTTCGGTATCAGAGCCCTCGGTAAAAAGCAGTTCCGAAAGCAATGCTCTGCCAGCTCATTTGGAGTGAGAGCCCCCTGAAGAGACATACATTGAGTATTACCAGTAACACGCGACTCGATGCCCTCTAGATCTCTTCATAAAAGGAGAGGGGAGAAAAGCCAAAGAGACATTGGGCGGATTTCAATAAACATTGCAGCAGAAAAGCAGCCCAGAAGGAGAATGGTGTGTGCTCCTCTGCCCTTGCCAGAGGACAGGCAGAGCTGCGTACGGACACAAGCAAGGTTAGAACCTCCTGTGAACCGAGTGGCTTCATTTCCACGTATTTCTCCTTAAAATTTCCAACAGCGCTTCCCTCCGGCTCAGTTACCGACAGAAATACCAACTGTAGGTGCCCACGGTTTTGAGCAGTCATTAGCGTTTTAACTGTCAGATCATTTCGCCGCGTAAACACAGAGAAAAGTTTCTGGTATTTCAACACTGCCAGGCCCCCGGTGCCAGCTGGAATCCAGAAATGCAGCAGAAAAAGCCTCTTTTTTGTGCTTCTAAAGGCCTCCGGTCAGATTTGGGGTGAAGGGTGGATGAACGTGTGCATCAGCTCGTGTTTCACCTGGAGAGGGGTCACCGCTCTGCGGCAGGGCAGTTGTTTCCCCGGCAGTGGGGATGCCCAGCTGTTCTCAGCATCACCCGGCTGATTTGGAGCTTGCGAGCAGGCTTAAAAGTGGCTGGAGAAGCATGCATAAACATGGCATTGCTTCACCAGGAGCTTCCCCTCACAGCGGAAACGATGCTTCCCCCAGCATCGTTATGACAGCGCTATTTGTGCTGGTACAGATAAGCATCTGTCACCGTTTCCATTAGAATCTCCTATTTTCCTGGGTTCATAGCTCAGCCATAAAAAAACCTAGCGCAGAGGCAGAAAGCTGACGTACAAGGTCTCAGGCTGGGAGTGATCGTTGTTGTCTTTTCCCCCCCACCTTTCTAATCTGAAGAAGAAAATAACGTATTTCTGCAGAGACACACCTGACCACTTACATTTCGATCCGGACATAGATTTGTTTAGCAATAGTGATGGCCGCCTTTCAACATTCACGTTGTGAACGTTGCCGTGGTGGCCGCCTTTCAACGTTCAGTCTTAATTGCCGCGTTAGGGACGATCAGGAAGAACACGTGGGACGTGGGTTTGGGCTCTGGTTTAGAGCCTATTGCTGGAGAATCAGCCCCAGTGAAGATTAAGGGCTTTGGAGTTTCTGACCTTTGCCAGATGATGAAATGAAAAATTGAAGATTATAGAAGCAATTGAATATTATAGAAAGCGAATACTGCTAGGAACTAGCGGCGTAGAAGACCCCTTTGGGATCAGCAGAAGGAAAACAAGCCCAGGACTGCAGTTTCCCTAGCGAGACAGGGGAATTCACCCCATGAATTCAGCATCAGCGCTCAGCGTTGTGACTGCTTCAGGCAAACTTCCACCCCGCGATCTTGCCGTGGTTGCCTACGGGCTAGTGAAAACCCCATCCTGCGCGGCTGCAACACTGGGGGCCCACCACCCTGACTCTGGCACTGCAAGTGAGAACCGGCATTTTGCCAGGAGGAAAAGGTGGCAAGTTTGGGGATGAGGGCGGCACAACACTGTTCATTCTTCTTTCCATTTTAAGCACCTTTTTGTTCTGTTCTACACGTTTTGTAGGAATAATTGCAGCCAAAAAAGTTTTTCTTTGTACATTATGGCAAGAGGAAATGGCCTCGAGTTGTGCCCAGGGAGGTTTAGATTGGATATTAGGAAAAATTTCTTCACTGAAAGGGTTGTCAAGCATTGGAACGGGCTGCCCAGGGAAGTGGTGGAGTCCCCATCCCTGGAGGTATTTAAAAGACGGGTAGACGTGGTGCTGAGGGACACGGTTTAGTGGTGGACTTGGCAGCGTTAGGTTAACAGTTGTACTCGATGATCTTAAAGGTCTCTTCCAACCATAATGATTCTATGATGGCATAAGACAGTCCTGAAGAGAACAAACCCTGAAATGGTTTGTTCTCCACATTCTCCAAAACTTCTATTCAAGCTTTAAAGGACCTAAAAAGTTAGATGATTACTTCTAACCTGTTGAAACACAGGTCCTGCTTCTGACCTCTTCAGCATATGCTCAAGTCTTGCATTTGGGGGTTGGACTAGATGACCTTTAAAGGTCCCTTCCAACCCAACACATTCTATGATTCTATGATTTTCAACAAGACATCTCTCTCACAGCGTACAGGAAGAACGTACACGGGCAACATATTTCTACATTAAACTGGAAATCTGCTCTTTACCGAGACCCGTGTGTTTGACTCTGAAATCTAACGCCATTCTGTCGCTACCAGAAGTAGTTATTTGCTTTCTGATTGCAAACGATTTTGCATTAGACCTAGCTTGGCCTAGTCACGTTTCTGAAAAACGCCGAGATGTGCTCTGGGGCTGGGATCGCTCAGCGCTTCTTGAAGGCTGGGCCTTGCTAAATACAGGCAACTTAGCACCCGAAACCAACACATCAAAAATATGGCTGTTTTCATGGTCTGTCTCAAATTAAGAGCACAAATGGGCACGCTAAATCTGGAAAAAATGGAAAACGCCAGAAAAGATAAATGTATCATACACATTTTAGTACATAATTACGACACCAGAAGCAGCTGAATAAGAGAGAACTTTAAGCCTAAAGCAGCCGGGAATTTAAGCAGGGAAAAAAACAACAAAGGGGAATGGAAAGTTCTGCTTTTCTATTTCCCCATCGTCTTTAGGCGTCACTTTGCTGTTCAGGATTTCCAACATCCTTAGACATGTTTTTATCTACCAAATCTGCGAGCAACGGGTATCTATCCCCAGTCCTCAACCTGTCCAGAGATAACAGATAAACATCCATTTCTCCCTGTGGATGGCTCCCACTGGGATTTTTGAGATCCTTGAGCTTTCATGGGGCAGCAGAAGTTGCTCATTACAGCAGTCCACGTGACTGGACTGGTTCAGACCCTATTGGTGTAAAAATAAATATTAACGCCTCCTTTTGTATTTTGACAGCTTTATTGTCACACTTTACACAACTCTTCCTTTTTGTTTCGAAACAGGTATTTTGCGACACTAATCAGGTCGTACAAGCCACAGAGGTGCTGGACTGGGAAGACAAGGATGCTGCAGAGACATTGGTTGACAACGTGGTCCATTCCAGGATCATCAATCCTCTGCGCCTGTTTGTTAAACCATCTCCAGTTCTGAAACACGGCCAGGTGTCCTACTCAGACAGCATAGAAAACTTTTGGGATTGGTTGTCCAACATCACGGATGTTCAGGAATCTCTCGCACGAACTAAACGCAGACCTATAGTAAAAACTGGGAAATTCAAGAAAATGTTTGGATGGGGCGACTTCCACTCTAACATCAAAACTGTTAAGTTGAACCTCCTGATCACAGGGAAAATCGTCGATCACGGCAATGGGACCTTCAGTGTTTATTTCCGACATAACTCCACAGGTCTGGGAAACGTTTCTGTAAGCCTGGTGCCACCTTCCAAAGTGGTTGAGTTCGAATCATCTCCACAGTCAACACTGGAGACCAAGGAATCCAAGTCCTTCAATTGCCGAATCGAGTACGAAAAAACAGACCGCGCTAAAAAAACTGCCTTGTGCAATTTTGACCCTTCAAAGATCTGCTATCAAGAGCAGACTCAAAGCCATGTCTCCTGGTTGTGTTCCAAACCATTTAAAGTTATCTGCATTTACATTGCTTTCTACAGCGTAGATTACAAACTGGTGCAAAAGGTCTGTCCTGATTACAATTACCATAGTGAGACTCCGTACTTGTCCTCCGGCTGATACAGTCGCGGGTAACTGTAGAGATACAGCATCAGGCATAGAAATAAGCATTTCCATTAACCTTTTGGAGAAGAATATGTTTTCCTATCAGGTTAAAAAGTCTTTAAAAAGAAAAAGAAAATGTAGCTGTGTATGTGCTGTATCGTAAATAATCAAACTCTTTATGTAACAATCGTTTTCATTTGACCACTGCATTTTAGCTTTCTCGTCATTAACAAGGGAACTACCAGGCAGACGCATGACAAAAATCAAACAAAATTATGTCTGTACTGAACATCGATCTTGCAAATCACTTGTTTAAACTAGACTTGATGGCAGAGAGGTTGTCTTGTACTTGACTTGGACAGCACTTAGCAGGATCCTATTTCTCATTGGGAACTTTAGAAGATGCCAATATAACGAAGAAACGATGGAGCAGAACCCCAGCTGCTTATATACAAAATCCAAATAAACAGCTCTCCCACTAATTTCATTAAGAATGTTACACTCGCAGGGCTCAAGGAATCAAGGCCAAATACTAAGAGAAAGAGCTATTTCTAGGACAAAAAAAAGAAAGGAATCTGCATTTCTATGAGTTGTAGTAGTTGTAGGTACTCGCTGAAGTGAAGAGTGAGTAGTTCTTCCTTCAGACTTCCTACCCATGGATATGCAGTGATATAATTGGACATTGACGAGCTTTAGTTTATTAGACCCACCAGGTGTGCAGGTTTGGTGTACATTTCTTTCTTCTGTGGTCACCATTGGTTTTGGTTCTTCTCAACTGTTTACATATACATGTTCTAGTTTCACAGTGATGGAGAACATACACGCCTTGGAAACAGATAACCTCTGGTTAAGTCCGATGATAACAGGGGCTGGCTTCCACGGAAAAGAAGCAATTATCTTACTGTCTACCCCTCTTAGCAGTGCTTTGCAGTAACGAGAACACATCACAGCATAAGGACAATACCTGAACAAGCTTTCTGCTTAATGGCACCCAGTTGTCTTCCTTAGTATTGCACTGCGTACCTTAAGTCAAAACATAAGCAATGACAAATTAAGAGGACAACAAAAATCTATGCATCCTCACCTCACAGAGCAGGTTTCAAACAATTACTATCAATATAAAAATACTCAGCCAGACTTTCCCCTCGTGCAGAACAGCCCCATGGCGCCGCCGTTGGTTGTAACCCCGGTGCAGCGGTTGGCTCCCGCGATGCCGCTTCCAGCATCAGTCCCCACCAACGCGCTTTCCTTGGGCACCGATTTTGCCGCTGCTGCCAATTTGCTCTCGCAGCTCGCTGTGACAGTTCCGTGTCACAAGGCCCGTGGAAGAAGCCGGCTGAGGAAGTGCTTTTTATTGCCTCCAATCAAACTTACATGCAGGGCCCAAGAAGTTACACACCGCTTAAATGAAGGACTATTAAAATGCTCCATTCAAGTGGTGTGCACGCAGACAAGTGACTGACAGCTCGCAAGGACTCACTCACGAGATTAATTCTGATTTCCTTGGTAAAGTAAAAACTAAAAAGTTACTCTTAAAAATATGCTACAAGTAACTGGCTAATTTGTTTTTCTCTTTAGGTGACAAATTTAAATGTGTGGTTTAGTTTGATCAATAATCTAAATGCTTTCCCTCACCTTATTTCATACAGAGTCTCTCCTGGTCTAAATGATGTTTTTTAGTTTGTCTGTTACTGTCGATTCCTACAAGATGGTCTACTTTGTATTCTGCATAGCGTGTCCTCGTTCCGGCTGTATATAAGCTTGGATTTATTGCTAGGAGTTCGGTGGTTGATGCTTTGGTAACTTAGCTGTAAGCCATGACTTTATTGCCATGTATTTTTACTCGGCACTGTAGGCAATTAAAAGAAAACCCTACATGCTATTTATTGTAGAGTATGTGGAAATCATGTATGTATATACACTTAAATATGTGTACATATACAGACTATATGTGTACATGTATTTGTATGTAAATAAAGAGAGTTTACTAAATCTGGCACTTGCTTGTGGCATTTTTTATTTTTTTTTTTTAAATATATATAAAGACACAAAGTAGAACTAAGACACTGCCACACTTCACTGAACATTCTTCCCCAGCTGGAATTCGTTTTTCTGGGAGGTACTTAGGTACGTGCTGCAGTGAACTGTGCTACAAGCCTAGGCAGAGTAGGCTCAGCAGCATTTCAGGATACTCGACAAATGAAGTGCATCGTTTGACGAAGACAATCGTGAACTGTTTAATAATTGTGCACGGTACGTTAAAAGTGAAGGGCTCAGTCTACAAGAGAAAACCTGCTTCAGCTCTTCCCAAGCAGGAAGGCGCTGCAAGACGGGGCAGCTGCTGCTCATTCAGCCCTTGCTCGGAGTTTGCCAAGGAAGCGGGAGCTGGATTCTCCCCCGTGGACATCCTCTCACAGCCACGGCCCGGGATGGAGACAAACCGGGACCTTGAGAAAAGAAACATCGCTCTGGAAGTGCCCAGCGATTCATAGGGAAAAGCTACTATGAATCAAGGGACAAGTGCTTTAATAGATTTCACACCTGAACCACAGGGAAGACATGGACCCAACTCGCAGCTTTTGACCTAAACCAACTCGCAGGCTCTTCAAGCAAGGCTCAGGACGGTGCCGTGCCATCAGAGCAGCAGAGAAACGGAGCCCCGGACCCTGCCAGTCCTGCCCCCCTGGGACCCAGCCGCAGCCTGTCCTCCAGCAGAGCACGGGGAAGAGCTGCGAGTCCCTCCAAGGAGCTTTCCCACCCCCAAACCTCCTAACGATAAAGGAGCGACCATCATCAAACCCGCTCGGCTCCCTCCGCACCTCCTAAACACAAACCAGTTCGGCAAAAGCCAAAGTTTGCTGAAAGAAGCAACGGCACAGAGGGCCCAGGCAGCCAGGAGAGGTGCCTTTGGAGACTTAGCGTTTGCTTTAACATAGTCCAAGCGTTTCCCCAGGGAGAAGCGAAGCCTCAGCAGCACCATCTGACCAGTGCCATGACGGTCTGATGCTGGGGCCATGGGAGAAGCTCCCACCGCTCTCCTCCCACCGGGCCCCGGCACAAGAAGCAGGAGCAGAGGGAGGGATGGAGGGAGCCTCGGTACCAAACCCACCGCGCCAGAGAACTCACCACCACACTTTTCCCAATCACCGTATTTTAAAAAACAGCTTAAAAGCATCATGGGTTTTTTTCAGATCAATTGTAAGAAAGGCACTGCAAAAAAGCACATGCAATCTTTCTGCAGTTAAAATCAGATTAAGAAGAAATTATTTACACCTAGCAAGGTAAGCAAAATGCAATCCAATGAATCAAAGGAAGTGACAGACTTCATTAGGTCAAATTTCACGCTGCCCGTGTAAATAAAACTAAATTTAATTTCACACAGAACGGACCATATTTAGAGAAAAAAAAAAACCAAGCATTTTCCTGTTTAACAGGTGCCTACTTTAGACAAGTTTCAAATTTCAATGATTGTTCCTCTCATGCCTCATAGTCAAAGGATTTTAAAATAAAAATGTGGAAGATTAAATACCATTTTTTTTTTTGAAAGTGTCTCAAGTGGGCAATAATGACTTATGACCGCAGCAACTTAATCTAGAAGTTCTTAGTGTACATACTTTAATTTAAGCCACATCTTAACAGTATAGTTTTGCATGCATTTATGTCGATGCAAATACGTATTCAAACACCCTACTAAATACCCTTCTTATTGTTCTCCCCATTCCGTGGATATACATAGAAAAAAATCCCCCCCCAAAAGTTAATTCACGATACATACATAAGCATCAGCGTTCTTCCTTCCGACAGCCCCATGCCATGGTGCCGCGGGAACCATGCGCGCTCAGTACTTCCTCCTTTAATTGTGCCAATTTGAACAGGGAAATAACTTGGGTTGGGTTTTTTTTGTTTTTTGGGTTTTTTTTAATCCCTCAAGAATTTCGTCCTTTTGATCCTTCTCATCTCCTTTTAACCCCAGCTGGTGGTGGGATCCTGCCGTGAGCCCCTCCATCAGTGGGACCCGGGGCTCTGCCCGGCTGGCCGCCTGCATGTGGGTTCCCAGGCACTCCCATCGAGCGGCCACACGGGGCTACAGCGGCGTTCAAGACACAAAACAAAAAAAAAA
>VYZM01013582.1:23315-37816 GCA_013398915.1 Dromas ardeola
AAAAAAAAAAAAGGCAAAAAGCCGAGCATTGTTTGCTGTGAGCTCCCTGGGGTTGCTACATTTTCTTTTTTGGGGGAATTTACCAGATGGTGCTAAAAGAACAACCCCCTCCCACCGCAACTGGAAAAACCTCTCATAGCAACCAGGCGAAGGTGTTCAGTGCAGATCAGCATCCTGTGCCGATGCCTTTTTGTTTTTTTAATTGTAATTCAAGGACATTAGAATTTGCTATTTGTTTTACGCTCTGTTGACCACCATAATCTGGTTAATGTTTTATTTATAGTATAATAATGATTTGTCATTACCACTGTCCCTATTCAAACATGCACAGTTGAAAAGACAATAACAAGTCGCATATACTAAGTAGCTCAATGAAACACACATCAATCAAATAGATTTTTAGCTGTAGGGTGTCTCATTTGAAAAAACTAGACTTTGCCATTCCCATCTCTCTTGTGAACACCTCTGACACACAGCCACCAGAAGCAGCTTCCTTCTTTGTTTCAAAAATAGCAGATAAAGTGACATTTCTCGTGGAGTGGCATCTAGCACCAAACTGTACTGAGAGGATATTGCTTGCAATATATTAGACAAAAACCCTAGGAGTTAGTGTAACCCCCTCACAGGATTACAAAAACCAGAATCACAAGTTTATATCACGTGGAGTGCTGTGTCCAGTTCCCGGCTCCCCGGTTCAAGAAGGACAGGGAACTGCTGGAGAGGGGACAGCAAAGGGCTACCAAGATGATGAGGGGACTGGAACACCTCTCTTAAGAAAGGCTGAGGGACTTGGGTCTTTTTATTCTGGAAAAAAGACAACTGAGGGGGGATCTTATCAACGCTTATAAATACTTAAAGGGTGGGTGTCAGGAGGATGGGGCCAGGCTCTTTTCAGTGGTGCCCAGTGACAGGACAAGAGGTAATGGGCACAAACTTGAGCACAGGAAGTTCCACCTAAACATGAGGAGGAACTTCTTTCCTGTGAGGGTGGCAGAGCCCTGGCACAGGCTGCCCAGAGAGGTGGTGGAGTCTCCATCTCTGGAGACATTCCAAACCCGCCTGGACGCATTCCTGTGCCACCTGCTCTGGGTGACCCTGCTCTGGCAGGGGGTTGGACTAGATCTCCAGAGGTCCCTTCCAACCCCGGCCATTCTGTGATTCTGTCCGTCGTGGATTTGGGTCTCTGGAGTCACTGAAAAGACGTTAAACCACGTTTCACTAGAAATCTTACAAGAAAGATGGGGAGGGACTTTTTAGCAGGACCTGTTGCGATAGGACAAGGGGTAATGGTTTTAAACTAAAAGAGGGAAGATTTAGACTAGAGATAAGGAAGACATTTTTTACAGTGAGGGTGGTGAGACACTGGCCCAGGTTGCCCAGAGAGGTGGTCAATGCCCCATCCCCGGAAACACTCCAGGTCTGCTGGATGCTGCCGGCAGCGCAGCACAGCATCCTCCTGCCAGGACTGCTCCCACCGACCATGTCACACAGCTCTCCAGCCCAAAATACTGGGGGGGGTTTCAGTCAGAAGCAAGCCTCCAGCTGTTGGTACTCTCAAGCAAGAACCCCGGTCATCTAGACTAAATTTTGAAGGAAAAAAAAACAAACAAAAAAAAAACACCAAAAAAAACCCACCACCCACAAGAAGTGTTTTTCCAAAGATGTAATTCAGTCTCCAACTCAGCACAAATCCAGCACCAGCTGCAGCCCAATTAAAAAGCAATTATGTTCATGGGAAAACACTTTACTCAGGGAAGAAAAAAAATTCTCCCTAAATAACATTGGTAGGACTCTTAAACAAGACTCCAGAAGAAATACCAGCACCTGCCCGTTCAACACTAATGAAACGGCCAAGTGGGTCAAACAGTACTTTACACTGCTCTCGGGTTTTGTCCTAAAGTCAGAAAAGAGAGGGGAAAAAAAAATCCACTAGTTCAGGGACCTTTTAATATATTTTCTTCATGTTATGAGAAACGCACATCCAGAATTCCTCACCCAGCCACGGGAAGCTCAGTGGGTTCAGAGATGATGAGCATCCCTTAAGTCATGCTTAAGGGATGCTTAAGTCAAAAGGCTCAGCCACCTTTAACCGCAGGGAGGGGAGCGATGCGGGAAGCGCGGAGCTGGCAGACAGGGAGAGCGGGGTTTCTCTGGCTCGGGAGCAAGCAGGATCGGGGCTCTCACCCAGAAACCGGCCACCGGAACAGGGCACGGGACACCACGGGACGCAGCCCAACTGCCACAATGGAGGAGAAACTGTGCAAAATCCACCTTGGAAACATTTTCTCAGACACGCCACCACTCCCCTCTCACTTTAACTGTTGTCGGAAAACAAGACAGTTTTATTACCAGCCCGATCCCAGACCAACATCTCCTTTCAATCATCATCCTGCGCATCTGCCCTTGGCAGCTCTACATTTCAGCCACCTCGGAGGCAAATCCCCTTCCTCTATTCTCTTGCCTCATTCCCAGACAGTCCGTGGCTCTTTCATCGCTACGCAGTCAATTAAGCTTTGGCTACCTTATCTTAACAGCTCCAAATAAGCTGGTGATCTTCCTGAAAGGTGATACGTTATAATTGGTTCCAAATTGGCAGGAAAGAGAATAGCGAAATATGAGACACGGAGGTTATTTGAATTAGCCCTGACGTTAAAAATGGCCAAAAAACCCCCGCACCTAAAGTTATGGGGGTGTCTCGGTCTTCTAGCATTGGTCAGGTTCGCGTCTCTGTTGCAGCCGGTGTTAATTCCCAGGAAACAAGACTTGGGATCTAGAGATCCTACAGACAGCAGTGATGCTGCCTGCTCCCAAACGCAGGGGATGAAGTAGATCCCTTCTGCTCGCTAGCACAGAGCCCCATCGGGGGACAGGGTAAGGGGTGTCGAAGCCTGGCACAGGGCACATTTCAGGTGCCCAGGCTCTATAGGTGTCCCTATATATACCTCGACAAGCTCTAGGTTAACCCAGGGACGTGGCAACAGCAGCATTACCTACTACAGTTATTTGCCTAACAATTCACATTATTTCCTTCTAGCCTGTCCTAAGAAAAAATAAATTAAATAAATCAGATTTTCAAAGTGTGTGAAGCTGATTTAACTTGAACATGAGCACGCGTGTTTCGGCTTAGTATGAGAACTGATCAGTGAGGAGCCTTCAGTCTATTCTAAGCCAATAGTACTTCCGCTCTTCCACCACCTTTTCATTTACGGAGTATCTGGAGCAGATGTGACACTGAGCAGACTTGCACTGCTAACCTGGGACCCCAGTACAGAATATTTAACACAGATTTCTGAGCAGGAAGACCAAAGGATTAAAAATATTTCAAGTTGTCACACTGAAGATGATAAGCAAGCCTATTTATTCCATAGTACTTAAGACTACTTAATTCCAATCCACTTCTTATGTCGGATATATTTAACTGTAGCATTTCTGACTGCAGTCACTGAAGATTTGGATTAGCCAAAGTAAAACAAGACGCCTGCTTCACCAGAGCTTCCTGGAGGCAATGCCACGCAAGGCCATTACTCTGTCCTGAGGGAACACCCTCTTCTCTTCCTTGCTTTTAAAGAAAATACACCATAAATACTAGACCCGGAGTGTTTTGCCACAGCCAAGCACAACCTGACTGCTCCAAGTACAAATGGCACCGCAGACAAATGGTGTGCCAGGCAGCCCAGACCCGTTAGGTCAGCCAGCCGTGTGTCCAGACATTAAGGGATACGTATTTTATTTAGCAAAAGAAGTGGAGGGAGATATATATTTTGATTCACCACACCAGTTATCTTTAAAACAAGCAGAGCCCCTTATTTAAAATACGAGTATTGAACTGTGTTGCCAGAAGCAGATTAATTGCAGCTTCCAGGAAAAACTCTGAGCTTATTTCACGTTGACTTTTATTCCCACTTGAATCAAGTTCCTTATGTTACACCAACTCATTTGAATTTTTTGAATTGGTTTTGCATAGTATCATTTACTGATGTACTATCTTTAATTACATAACACACATACACTCTCCAACTGCATTATTAATGAAAGTGTTTTTAATTAAATGGCTCTCAGCATAATATTCAGTCATTAATTTCACATGCTCAGGGTGTGGAGAGATTCTGTTCTGACGGTCTGGGGAAACTTTGTACTTTAGATGAGGGATACTTCCAAAATGATAGTTTTGGAGTGAAGTTGAAAATCATTATGAGCACTGAATTACCCTCTCAGCAGCTGGTACCGCAGCTCTGCTCTACTGGGTATTATCTATTCTACAGCTCAAGTGCTCCTTTTGCTCTGCCATGCTTCACCACTGCTAATTTTCAAATGCCTCTCACTGGATTCACGTATATTCCACAGTAAATAACATCAGAGTTATCGTTTAGGAACAGTTTATACTTAGACAATGGCACCAAGGCTGCACCCTCGACAATAAAAAGCTCTGCACCCTCCTTTCTAATTATATATCACCCACCTGCCTCCACTCTTAAAGCCTTCAGTGCTCTCAGAAGTGACAAAGAGCATTCGTGCCCTTGGGGATTGGGCTTTTTTCTGCCCATCCACCAGATGGAGGCACAGACACACACCAGTACATCACGCGGGCTTTGCTGTAAGCATCCCTAGTATTCACCAGCTGCAAAGATTGCCAATTATGGCCAAAAGACAAAAGAACAGCATTAAAATTCCCCACACACACCCCAAACTAGCACAAACTTAACATCTCCTTACTCAAAGATGGCAGTAGACCTCTCCTCCAGCCCAGCTTGGGAAAGAAGCCCACCCAAGCAGTCCCGTACAGGCTTTTCGCCTCCAGAAAGGATTCATTTTCACCTCAGTTTATGCCTTCTATTTATTGATTTTAAAAAAAATCCCTACCTTTTTTTTAAAAAAAGTTCTAGGACAGCATTTTCCAGGAAGATTTTGGAAGTCTTGGGAAGTGATTTTTCTGTCTTTGTAGAAGAGCCCAAAGGAACTTGAGAGTAACGAAATCGCACGCTACCGTATGCGTTTGACCTGTGAATTTAGTGGTAAGTTTGTCCACCTTCCCCAAAGGCAACTGCAT
The DNA here is from genome assembly GCA_013398915.1 of Dromas ardeola. Taxonomy (NCBI): domain Eukaryota; kingdom Metazoa; phylum Chordata; class Aves; order Charadriiformes; family Dromadidae; genus Dromas; species Dromas ardeola. The sequence goes on from VYZM01013582.1 coordinate 28,363, forward strand.
ATAAAACAATATTGTGGTAGGACTGTTCTGGGACTCTTATCATCTATTTAGTCTCTAGGCAATTAAGTCCTAGCAACTCGTAGTTCTGAACCTTTGCTTTTGAGCAATGAAGTCCTGCCCAAAAGAACCGTCCTCTGATTTCTTAGGCTGAAAAGCCTTTTCCCCAGTGCTAGCACACACAAAAGTAGAGGGGCATCTTTCACCCATCCCATTCTCCGGAAAGCACAGCATCCTGGTGTACCTCATACCTATCGGTCCCTCACTGCTTCAGCTCGATGTCCTGCTGTAAGGCTCACACTCATGGATTCTTCTCTCTGTTACACTGCCCGACAGCCACTGTCCTCTCTGAGCTCAAGGTTGGCCCTTCCAGCTCTGCTCCAGTATCCTAACTGCGGTGAGATACCTGCCACAAGCTCTCATGGTCTCCACCTCATTTCAGCCAAACAAAGGAAACCTTGTGAAGAAGGAGAATGGACAGACAGGGAGGGCGTAAATTAGAATAAATGTTCAGAAACCTTTTGTAAGATGAAATAGATCCCTTACTTCCTCAGGAATCAGAAGGACTTTATGTAGCAAGCTCAAACCCTTGCTAAAAATCATAGCAAGTCTCATCCCAGAGTTTTAGTGTGTTGACTGGAGAAAAGCCCCAGGGGCAGACCACAGCTGGCTGCCATGGGCTAGCAGCAGCAGAACCACCTGTATTTACAAAGCTGCACCATTAAAGATGATTGCTTCGCAGGGTTTTTAATGGAAAAAAAGGGTGAACACAAAAAAAAATTAGTAAAAAAAATCTAGTATGTCAAAAAGATACTATACATGGACCTCCAGTACATTTAAAATTGGTTTTAGAGAAGAGAAATAACTCTAGTATTTTTGTATGACAAGACTAATAGTAACACATGCCCACATTCCCAGCATTTCATGTCTACATAAAACATTGCACCATAATGAAGATAATTGAAAGTATGACTTTCATCAATATTTAATTAGCATTTGGTGCTAACTCATTATTTCAGTACAATTAATTTGACATCTTGCTGTATGGCCTGCATAGTTTTCCTTCTAGAGGGTTGTTTTATTGGTGGGACACAAGTAACACTAGACATGTGCCCCTTCCCCGAGGCTTCTAGAGGACTATGAAATATGGAGAATATGACTGACATTTTAATCTACTGCAGGATACAAGGACATAATATTGAAGCTCAAAATATGCGCGTGTATTTGGCTAATGCATTTTTGTAATAAGGGAAATATTCTACTACACTAACATTTTCAGAAAACAAATTGTACCATCATCACGCCTGCCTCTTCCTCACTGAACCCCCTGGTTTATGTACCTGGTGATAATTCAGTAAACCAAACCAGCAGTGCCTTACGTTAGCAATTTAAAGCCTTTGTAACTAATAATTTTAAGATAATTTTCCGTAAGTGTGTAGAATCCTCTATAAAAAAAAAGCAGATCTTCAGGCGATCACAGAATATGAGATAACTCTTGATGATCGGGATATACTTTAGAAGAGCAGGTAGGCAAAGGATGCTTCACAGTCATTTTGTCAGGCCAGCTTGTAAAATTACTTTAGAGAGATGTTAGTAACAGATACAATGCGAAGTGCACAGTTTTCTTTCTATATCCTTAGAGAAGCGCTCCCCACCCAGAGGGTCCTACAGTTAGGAAATGGGGTATTGCCACCACGAAGGAGGAGATGCAAGGAAGCAAGCAGGCTAACGCTCTCCACTGAAGGAAGCTGGAAACGCACTGCTTCTGTTCCCAGGTGTTGGCAAAATGTACGATTGAACTTTCAAAATCATTGCAACACGGTCACAATCGTCCCTCGTTGGAAATTTGATCAATTTTAAGCATCTTAAGAGTTGCCAGCAGCTCCAAAACTGGAGATTGCTCTAATCGTTATTTTCCTCCACTTCAGACATTTGAATGAAATGTTTAACAAAGCTTTAATGAGTGTGACGAATTAGGAACCAGTACTAACAGCTGTAAGTGTGAAGTTTTAAGATCTGCTGTAAGAGCTGCTTTCCTTCACTTTGCACACACTCACATTTTTTATTAATCATAATCCTCTAAATCTGAGTTTTGGAATTTTCCTTACTTCTACATTTTCAAACATGTACTACTGGCACTTTTTTTTTTTTTTTTAAGGAAAAATGGGGGGTTTTTTAATGATTTTTCCAAGCAAGGGCAAATCTAAGGAATAGATTCTGTAACTTTGTTCCTTTTGAAAACTACTGAGGCAGTAATACTCACGCCTAGCTTGCTAACGTAGCAACATACAGAGCAAGTAATCACTCTCTAAAACTGAGAAATGATTCTCCATCACTTTGGCAAGTGTTATTTTTAACATGAGGGCTCTTGCGTGTGTTTTTGTTCAAGTCCCTTTACTGGGCTCCAGAAGGACACACATCACACCAGCACAGTCCCTGGGCAAGGACCAAAAATCCCCTTCCCCTCCCAGCTCCTCCCGCAGACCTTCCCCAGCGCAGGCAGGGCAGCTCTGCCACACCTACGCAGAACTGGGCTATCGACCAGGGTACTCGCAACAGAGCCAGAATCTATTTCTTACCATCATTTCTCTTCACCTGCTCCCTTGGCAGCTGTTACCCAGGAGCAGAAGAAAAAAAACAAATTGCACGGTGCAAATGGGAGAGTGTTAGCTTACAATGTGAAGAAGGTGTCACGTCCCTCCAGCTCAAATTCACTGGAAATAAAAGCACTCATCACCTGTGTGCACTCTTATTTATCAATTATTTGATGAATCCTCCGTTTCAAATATTTGCTTAAGACACAAAAGAAAAATACCACGAGCAAGCTGCAACTGCCCCTTTCTTTTTCTGGCTTGCAGAAAACATTCCCTCCTGTGACGGCTCATACACAAGAATTAAGCGTGAACGAGCTCCTAACAAATCCTAGTGGACATTTCTGCCGGGTGTGTGTGCATGTGGACTCAGAGTTAAGTGTGCTACAGGGAAATTAATCCTAAGTGCATGGAGCTTGGAATCAAGCCAATAGGATGTTCGGCTGCAAATTCCAATGATGCAGCATCCTCAAATACCTTTATATTACATTCAGAGAACTGGTTGGAAAAAATTACAAGCATTTCTACTGGTGGAAAAAAGTACTGACGTGACAGCTGAAGACTAGATACAAGGTGTACCCTCACCGTGAGAATAACCAGCATCATCAGTGCTCAAGTGCTAGTTCTCACTGCCCTGCGGGAGATGGAGAGCACTGCTGTGGACAACACAATGCCCTCCCCATCACTTCATCCTCAACTTCACTATTTAGGGTAAAATTGCAGAATAAATAGCTGACAGCCACATACAAGGACATTACCTGTTAGCAGATGAACAGTGACGCCTCAGCCCTGCCCTTTGCATCCCTCCCAGGCAGCACAGTTCCTCCAGGGGAACCGGCATCTCCTTTATAGATGTTTAAACCCCATTTATCTGCAGGAATAGAAGCCAGTTCTGACACTCAAGGTTTAGCCTTATGGGAAGCAAGTAAAGATTACAAAACTATGCCCACACTATTGACGGTTCTGTGACAGGAATCGCTACATACAGCTAAATAAGCCTCTTATTTTTATTACTGATGTGGTCTCAGTGGCACTGAATGTTGCTGAGCCAGCCCTGGGTTTTGTGTTTCTTTTTAAAGAATGAAATAAGAAAAATATTCATACCAGGAAAAACTTCTTTCCATCTTTGTAATTCATGCTAAAACATAAACAAGGATTATTGTTAAAGACAGTCTCAGTGCAACAGCACCCTCCTCTACACATTTTTATTTGGAGGAATCAGGAGCAAATGTTTAGTTTGCTCTCTGCAAACAAGCAACGAGGGAAGATCATGGACTTGCTGATAGCACTGGCTTAAAGTAAATACAATGACTGTTCACAGAATAACTATGACCAAGAATAGCGAGATGATTATTTACACAAAATCAACCCAACTTAGAAATGCTCTTGGTTTTATACATGAAGTACCCTCAGCAGCTGATTATAATAATCTTTTTTAGAAAAACAAAACAGACCTTTAACATTCCTCAACATTAAACTGAAATCTCCTCTAAACATAAACTAGTCATAAAATACCCCCACTTTTTACATCTTTGTTTCTTTTTCTAACTGCCCAAAGTATCACCTTATTGGAAAAGTGCTGCCACCCACGAAATGCGTACTTTAGTTGCTCAGCCCCCACCTCAACACCTCCTGAACATCCATACTAAAGCATTTTTATCAAGATAATTCTTCCAGAGAGCCAGTCTCAATATTCTGCTTAAGTACCTTTGATTAAAATTTGTACAGGATATTGAGAGGTGACTATAACCAGGGCACACTGCCCCAGTAAACACCATACCATTAACTAAGCAAGTGGCAAGACAACTAGAATGAAATATTTGTTGATTAAAAAAAGTAGCTGAAATTGCAAGCACTCCATTTCTTTGATAATGTCTGAACAAATACAGGTTTTGTAGTTATCCAAAGAGATGCTGATTTCAGACACACAGACCCTGTAACACTTGCAGACTCCCAGAGCTCGAACAGACCGATTCCTACGCTCCCGCCCATTCCTGCCATCACCTTCACCAGCACCACAGAAATACCACCAGTTTAGGAGTCCTGAACCAGTTACGAGCAGAACCCATCCTGGTATTTACGATGTAGAACCGAATGGCAGCTTGGGCAAGATCAAAAGCTGAATATAAACACTAAAGGGGAAATTTTAAGTGCTCCGCAGTAACATTTCTCCTCAGACCTTAGCACGATGCCTTAACGCTTCTAACTCAGCCATGCTGATTTGTTTGTTTTTGCAAGGTCCCATCTTGCCTGGTGTTCATTATAGCCTCAAGGTACTTTTCTGCATTAGCAGCTTTAAAGTATCCCCTTTGCACAAAATCTGTTTCAGCCGATTACCCTGGCAAATATTAAGTAGTATTTCTTCAAGTTGAATCTTTATTTCCTGCCAATCTACCACAAAGTTTTATCCTACTGCCCCTTTTTCTACTACTGAGAAAATACTTTTGTTTGATCTTGGTTCTTCCCTCTGGATGAGCATTTGTATCAGAAGAGGCAAGACTAATTAAGCAGAAACTAATTTTTTTTTTTTTTAAGTTAAAAAGTTAAGATACCTGCAGAGTAGCATGGAAAGCTTGAACTCCAATGCAGACAAAAAACCCAATGGCTACAAAAAACCCCTCACACTACTGATTTTAAACACAAAATTCGTATGATGATATATTTGGATAAATCCTTCCATGTGTGCATGTTAGGAGTAGAACAAAACAGAATGACAACATGAAGGAGGCATACAGATAGTCTAAAAATTAAAAAAAAACCCCAACCTCTAAGAGCAGATGCCCCACATCAGGATTTACCCAGTTTTGCTACAGAATCATAGAATGGTTTGGGTTGGAAGGGACCTTCCAACTCGGATTGTCTTGTTCCAACACCATCTTGCAGATCTAATGCTTTCCCAAGCTGATGCAAACTCGAGGATGAGTTAAGGCTCCCGACGATAGATTTGCATCCCTGCGTTCCCTACCTACCCACTAAAGAATAGGTGGGAAGAAAGTGCTTTACAGAGAAGATCCAAGACCTGGGTTATGCACAAATTGTTTCTTACAGAAGTAGCATATGAAACTATCTAATTCATCTACCATATTCCCCCTGTTCAACTGAAAATACAAAACTGGAAATCCTCAACACTCCAAAGAAATAACAGACAAAACTGGCTCACCCACATACACAATTCTACACTTTTTTTAGAGACATTGCAGCCTGAATAGGCAAATTATAAGAATGTATTAATTATCATTAATCATTCCTTCACAAAGACTAGAACTAATTGGAGAAATAATTTGAGAAAATTGAAGTACATGACAAAGAATTAAGATTCATTAAGTTTCAATTCTCTGGTCTGTCAGCTTGTCAAAAGTAGATGCCTGCTGTTCCAGCATTACCAGTAAAACACTTCATATTTTCCTAATCTAGTACACAATTTAATTCTCTTTATATTTTGTTCTGAGATTAACTGCATCTGACATGATACATTTTTTGTTAAAAGGCACTGTTACAAAGAAAAGTTTAATTCTCCCAATGTAAAGAAATGGAGGTAGAACGTCTTGAAATTCCATTATAAAGCATTTGCAGGTTCACTAGATACTTTGTATTTACTTATATTATTTGAGAGGTGGGATAATCCTTCCCAGTTAAGTCAAACTGGTATAAACTCTTTCAATCCAGCATAATAAATGGTCCTGCTGCCAAGGGAGAAATGAAGTCTTGGTAGTGTAAGAACTCCCACGTGAGTGTCTGAAAGGAAGAGTCCGTCTGCAAGATCTGACAGGGACAAGATGCAAGATTTAATAGACTTTTTTTTTTTTCCCTTTTTAAAACATATGGTGTGGGCTTTATAGAGAACATCACAGTTCTTAATCTGGGGATGGTGCAACTACCCTAGCAAGATTTAGTCTTTGCTAGCCACAATAAACAAACATTTTAGTTGCATACTTCAGTAGCAAGTAGGTGGTTTGTTTCAAAATTTCAAGACTTCATAAACACAGCTGGGTTAGAAAATTATATGTACATAATACGTAATATTAATTTTAAAGCTTACAGAAAGTTACCGACCTAAAAATGAAAAAAAATTAAAGTTTACTTGGCGATTGAGGTTAAAATAGGAGGTTAACCTGCAGTTAAAGCTTCTATGCTTTAGGAAGTCACCCTATTACAGTTTTTTGCATATGCTTCAAAATTTACCTTTATTAACTGAAATGGCTCAGTCAACTATCTAGTGAGAAACGGGGGAAGTCAAAAACCATAACTGCTTAAAATGCAGCACAAATTGCCTCCATTCTGATTAGCAGCGCAAAGTCTGACATAGTGCAATTTATTTTCTACATGACTATCACTACCAACACATGAAACATGCATAAGTTTGGCAAAGCAACAGATTTTTCACTCATTATATACATACCCTTGATTGAAATACAGCACCTGCACAAAAATAGTGTTCTGCTCCAAACTCTACTCAGAATGCAAGACAAAACCTGTTAGTGTCAGGTAGTATCTTCAAAGGAAGTCAAATCTGCTCTCTGCTTTGCAGGATGATCACCGCATATAGCTACAGCTCTAAGTCTCCTTCAAAATACTTTAACCAAGAACTCAAAACACTCTTGGTAGTTTCTCTGTAAGCCAAGGCCAAGCAAACTCTGCAAAATTATTTTTTTCCCCCTCCAGAGTCTCGAATCACAAGCTCATTTCTGTTATTTATACTTGACTTATGAGAAACCCAATTTTACGCTTAAAGCATCAATTTCACATACTGTTTAAAATATAACTTATTTGACAACCAGTGGAATGCCATCTCTATTCCAAAGCACTCATGAATTGTCACAGCTGAGTCTGGGTTTTTTTCTGCCTAGATGCAGTGCTTGTAGTGGAAAAAGAACGTCCTTTCCATCATATATCTGAAATGCTTCATTCGACTTCTGCACTTGTATTTCTTCCAGCTTTCTCTAAGAGAACAAAGAGGAATCTTCAAAATTGATGAAAATAAAAACATGTTCCTCTCGTGAAAAATTACCAAGAAGTTTGCAGAAAACTAAACTGTTCAAAACTACTCTTGTTTTAACAGCAATTAACAGCATTTTCTCTATTGCCATACTATCACAACGTTAAGTGCAAAGTTATTTGGGTACAATGGAAGTAGTTTGATCATTATTACAATTCACTGAAACACGGCAAGTAAAATTTGCAGTGGAACGGACAATACTCTCACTTATAGTAATTGTAACAGAAGTCATCTAAAACAGAAAAACATTAATATTAAAAGATTATATTCTTCCATGTAGAACATAGCTAAACTTAATGAATTCTTTATTAAATAAAACAGTAAGTTCGGTAACATCCTAGAATAAATCAGAATTTCTCATGGTAAAGTGAAGATGCAAGTTGTCATGATTAGTCAGTAACAACTATGACAGGTGGGGAAGTGGCACAAAGACACACTTTAATTGGCACTTCTCACCTGTGACTGCTCAGGCTGCACTTTGAAATACTTTTCTCTAGTGGCAGTAACAGGGACAGCTTAAGCTGGCGCTACTCAGTAGGACATCCAACTACGCCTTCCGCGTACGGCAGGGCTGGCAATTCTGTATAGCGAGAGATGCTTTTCACTCTAAATAGCATATCTTACCGATCGAGTTCATTAGTGGAGCTTTCCCCTTTTAAAGAGGGAAGGATGCACGTTGGACTTCAAACGAGAATTCTCAGAAAGCTGCTAAAGAAAAAAGTTACACTAGTAATGTTTTAGTTAAACCCAGATTCAGATAGATTGACGCTGTATTTTTTTTTTTTTTAACAGGAGCGTTCAACTAAAAGGAGAAAAAGCTTTATGTGTTTCCACACAAAAAAGGCTGTTAGAATTCATTTTAGAAGGAAAATAGGTGCTTTTTTAACCAATGCTAATTGAATCTGTTTAGCTGAATAATGAAGACAACTTTTGTATGATTACAAGGCAAACTTCCCATAAGAAAAATTACTTTAGAAAGACCACAGATAAAAATATAGCCTTCTGAAAAAAAGAAATAGTGACGTTTAATATTCTTTACGTAAAAATTGAAGGTCAGTTCAGAAGTCAGGACTTGCACAAATAATTTTCATTACCATTCACAGTGGTAACTAGTCACGTTTACCTTGGAAGTTACTGAAACCACCTGTGCAGGTGCCAGTTATGCCATAGGTGGTATAAGCCCCACAAGCAACTTTAAGATGCATCACTGTGGAGTAACTTAAGGGATGTATGTTTTAAGCAAACATGGAGAATTTTGCATGTACCAACACACAAAACAGTGATGTGCTACGCTGAGACACCCAAGACAGCCCTGTGATGACAGCTCTGTACCCTCATTTGTCACCCAAGTCACCTTAGGAAGAAGTGCAATGGCATCCTCACCGTAGCCTAGATAACGCCAGACAGGTAATTACATTTGTTCAAAAGGCTTGTGTCACTTGTTATAAAGTAACTTACCTCGACTTCACGGTGTTCTGGAGTTCAGTGTGTCCAAAGTCAAATACATAGAGCAGCACTTCAACAGTCCTACGTATCTTTGCAAAATATCTATGAACATATTAAACCTCATGAACTACCCGTATATATTACTCTTACATACCACTTCTCCTGTAACAAACGCAAGCAACATTCCTCTTGCACGTAGCCGTTATAAGCTTATATTCCTTGATGGGAAAAAAAGGACGGTTTTTGATGGTAGGTGGAGAAAGCAACCAAATCTCTTAGAAACCATGAAGCCCATCTTCATTACCACAGGATCAACTTTTCTTCCCACCGAGTATCAGTTTTGACAGAGTCTGTGTAAAGGCAGTCATTTCTCAGGCAAGTTATATACTTGGAGCTCTAAGTTATTTGAAGATGTCAAATTGCA
>VYZM01013582.1:51178-75086 GCA_013398915.1 Dromas ardeola
CAGAATGATGAGGAGATGCTAGAACTAACAAACAACCTGTCTTAAAGAGTAGTAGCAATCTAGCCGGGATTTTCAGGTACTCCACAAAGTCTGATTTACTTCACTTCTCAGGAAGCTATCCAACATGCAGCTTTTACACGGCATACATACCTTAGAGGCACAGGTTTGCATTGCATACCCTCATGTGTAAGAGTATACAAAAATGTATAAACTAGGACTTGAACAAGTTCTGTGTGCGATGGCAGGTAATATGGATAATGTGTATCATATTCTTGGTTTTCAACCCGTTGTGGTCTAAGAGTAAGTGACCACTCTCTCAATATAAGCTAGGCAAGAGATCTGTGAAAACATTCATGAGGAAAAACACCCCTGCAGAGAATTTACTATTCTGTTAGCAAATGAAAATACTTGCAAGATTTCAGTAATTTCAGATTATACAGAAAGCAAGAACTGAGTGAAACAGATCAGTTTGCTCAGAAAAATAAAATAATGAAGCTGTATTTAATCAATAGGTCACTTGTCGGTGGCAATGCCAGACTTTGCAAAGTATTTAACTTAATATACCCTATCCAATCCAAGGATATATCCAACTGATCTTAAGAACATTCGGCAACACAGAAGGAATATCTTTGCTGCCCAGAAGACCAAATAATCCTTCTGCAACCCAACAGGGAGTAAAGAAACAACAACAAGCACAGCTAGTACTCTTTAGTACCTTTACTAAACACCTGCTAGATCCCATGAGTTTTATGAAGCCAAGTGCCATATAGTTTTAAGAAGTGGTAAGTCAGTCTTCCAACTAGGATACAAGTAGGAAGGCAAACACAGGAATTAGAATTTACAGTTAAGTTTCAAAAGGACAAAAAAATTCAGATTTGTCCATAGAAACAGGTCCTTCAAACAACACTTGTTATTTCTAATGACAGCTGAAGAGCTAAAAGAACACATCCTAAAAAAATTTTAAAAATATTTGGATTTCCAATTTTTTTTTTTTGCTTTAGCCTGAAACAAGCTGGAAGTTATTTTAACATGCTCGCTGTGCACAACTAGATGTTGTACTTCCTGCAGCATTTATACTCAGGGTAGGTCAAACACTTCACAAAAGCCACTCACATTAAAACACTGAGAAGTTTTATAGGGAAACACAGTTACATTTACAGATTAGCATCAAAATTTAAATAACAATATTTCTCTCTGGAAAATTCAGTATTTGTTAAATTCTTTTTTTTTTTTTTTTTCCAAACAAACTTTGTCTCTAAAATTAGATAGCGACCTATTTCCAAAACCAAACACTATTTTTTAAGAGCTGTTCATTTACATCAAAGTATTAATTACCAGGAAAACCTAAAATGAGAAAACACTCAGAAGTATCTTTACAGAACCATAAAACACTTGTTACATCTGCCTTTATCACCCAAATAATTGTATTCATAACAAATTTATCATGCAGCTAATTTAACTTGTCTAAGTGAAAATAAGATGCGCTATATTTGCAATATCTAGTCTCAGGGGCCACATTTCAATTATTCTTCCTACACAGCATAATGACATATAATTAAATTGTAATCATGCCAAGACAATTTTACACATTTCCTGTAAATACACAGATCAAAGCAAACTTATTAGCAGTTAGAGCATCTATCATCCTCCAAAGCCACTAATCACTTTACAGTAGCAAAGATAACTGGTCAATGTATATTTAACATACACTGTACTTACATTGCAACTTTCTCTAGTTTCCATTTTTAACATTGAGTAAGCGTTTTACCGAATTTTAATGTTACAATTTAGGTTATAATAGCGACCCATAATACACCATGAAGTTAAATTTATACCACAACTCTCAATATTATTGCTCAGCATCAAGCAGTCCTACAGGATACGTACATTTTGTTTTCTGAACAAGTGCAATAGTTACTATAAAACCAAAGTATTTAATTTACTTGAAAGACCTGTTCATTGGTTAAAGCCATCAATTACAGTATTACAGGAATATAGATTCTGACCGTGAGTTGATTTTTTTTTTTTGTATAATGCAAACCAGCATGCAGACATTTCCTTCTGCTTATCCAGTGAAAAACAATCCTGTAATTCCAAATACAACTTCTTTAAATAAAAGTGACCTCTGTAAAATACTAATTCTACAGACAGCATGCATCAGTGACCTTTTGCATAAATAATTCTATAGTCGATTCTACTGTAATCCTGGCAGCTCCATGGAGAAGACCAACAGTTTCCAAGTAACCAATTCAGACTTATTCTACACATGTAACAAAATACAATGCAGACAAAGCAAGTAAATGTGCATCTTACCATATTTATAGTTTACAGAAGACAACTTTTATAGCATGTTGTCATTTAAATCAACATAAACCTCTATTTATTAGAGCAGAAAACATTTTATTTAAAAGCTAACCACTTAAACTATACTCACCTCACAAAATAATGTAAGCTTGTCATCTGGTAGAAGACCATTAGCTTCATCTAGTAAAAAATCTCTTCGGATAAATTTCTTAAAACCCCAGTCCTTGCCTTGCACAAATCGATATGCTCTTTGGCTTTCTGATAAAACAGTTATGTATAAATAAAGAGAGTTAAATAAAAATATTAAGAAATAATAACACCTAAAAATTCTATATTAAGTGTTAATCCAAAAATGAACCAATTTCACACATTTGGATCGCATGTGTCACATTTTTAGGAAACCACAACTGATTAAAACTTTTTTTAATGTTGTAATGGCGTTATTTTAGAAAGCACTTGATAAAACTTAGTAGAGCACAATTTGCAATTCAAACCATCTCATCTCCTTAGATGTTATCTTAGGCACCAGCCAGCAAGAGAGGAGTTTTGCAGTTAATGTTTAAGAATGCCAATGTGTCAAAACAGAAACTGTTCACAGGGAAGTACCATTACAATGAATTTGTCATCAACAAACGCATTCTGACAACGCCTCTGCAGTTGTCATAACAATCTGTTTTGACTTCTTCCTGAAATGAAAAATCTTGTTTCACAGGTTGAAATCATTTTCAAATAGAGAAAAAGCATTAAAAAGGCAAAACGGAAATAAAAGCTTTCAAGTAACAAACTATTTCTTTGGTCATAAAAAGATATTATTTCTATTTACCTACTAGTCATAGCTATGAGTTATTTTTTTGTAATCCATCAGATTTGCTAATTTCATATATATAGATAGCATTCTTCCACAATGTCCAAAATAAAGACATCAGGAAAGTGACTTCTCTACACTACAGTTAACTTGGTACCTTTTACTGTTATCAGCAAGAAACAGAGTTAACCCTCTGGAATTAAATGATCAGTAGCAATTTAGGCACACAAAACTACAAAAATAAAGCAGTATAAAAGTGTAAGTGTATTTTTTTTTCTTTCTAATAAAGTTAAAATGTTAGTTCATTACCTATTTTATACACAGCTTCATCACTTGAAGCAGCAGTCTATGCATGAATTATCAATTTACAAAGGACATCTACAGTCAGGCATCATTATACTGTATAAATAAAAACAGAGCATCTCCAGTAGCAGATGGTAAATGGCTGGAAAGTCCAAGACATAAGATTTCTGTTGGTAATTTTCCAAAATTAAAAGACGTTTATAATTCCTGTACTGCCAAATACAGGATAGCTATTGCAAAAACTGAAGACACATGTACTCATAGGGTTTTCGGGTTTTAGCACCCTGTGATTATTGGCATTTAAAGTACCGCTTGGCACATAATCTTCAGATTCTCAAAATCCTTCCATCCTACATTGCGTGTCCCTCATTTAGGACAGCATGAACAAGAAAACTCTCATTCATTTTCTGGGAAATCAGTACAACTGAGTCCCTCTCTGAAGCACCTGTAAACTTATGTACCCAGCATAGGGAAGAAAGGAATTAGGGGTCTGGGCTAAGATCTCCTTGGCCTCACAGAGACATGGTGGGATAGCTCACACAACTGGAGTGGATGGGTACAGGGTCTTTAGGGAGACCAAGCCAGGCAGGTGAGGCAAACGAGCTGCCCTTTACAGGAGAACCACAGGAACACATGGAGCTCTGCCTTGACATGGATGATGAGCCAGCTGACAGTTTATGGGTCAGGATTAGAGGGCAGGCCAACGTAAGCAATGTCGTGCTCAGTGTCTGCTACAAATCTACTGATCAGGAAGAACGAGGTGACTGGCAATAGGGGTCCTGGTGGACAACTAATGAACAAGAGCCAGCAATGAACCCCTAACACAAAAAAGGACCAGCAGCATCCAGTTTAACACTAGAACTGGTTGCCCAGATAAGTTACGGAGTCTCCACCCTTGGAATTATTCAAAGCGTAACAGGTCCCAAGCAAACTGCTCTTAGTTGACCCCTTTTCAGGAGAAAGTTTGGACTAGACAACCTCCAGAGGTCCCTTGCAACCGCAACAATTCTGTGATTCTATGATTATCCAAAATATCTTTTGATGGTGTATCACACACTGCAGTTTCATTTAATTACACACACCAATCCACTACTGGACTGGGAGATTGTCTCAAGCCAAAAGCCATGATCCACCAAAGGTATAATATAAAAGTGTAGCTTTGTTCATACAAGCTCCAGAACCAGGAAGCTGGCAGGGATTGAAGCAACCAACTCCATCAGTGGACGAGGATGAACAGAGTGAAATATATGTATTTATTTTCCTTCTAAGAAGTCTGACCATTTAATTTTTAGATTTGAACTCAGTTTTGTGGATTTACTTTAAAGATTACAAGTGGGCCTAGTTACATAAGGAGAAAGTAGCATGAACTTTGGGTACTAGTGCTGGAGAATTATAGATTTTTCCAAGAAATTCAGAACTTGCAACAGAACAGACACTACAAGATCTCTTAAATCCTGGAGCAGGAGAAGGGAAGAAAAGTAGACAGATTCTTCATATACAGGATTAGCAACAGCACAAACTCAGTGCAGACCAGCATTAAATTACACATTTTCATGAGAATTCCAGCTTTCACAAAAAGTGTTTACAACAAAGGTTGGGCTTATAAGTTTGAAACTAAGAGCTATGCATTTTTCATATCGAGAAGGCAATTAAATCACCAATTATTTCAAAGTCTTCTAATTCCTTCGGTACACAGCTCATGTTTTTAAACTGATTACAGTGTAAATCAGATGAAATAGACCAAAACATTGTAAAGGAGTGTCTGAACGAACAACCATGCGTGTTTATCCTAATTAACTATGGAAATCAAACACTTCTTCCACTGTACCTAGAAACAAGCAAATACACCCCTACTAACAGGAAGCAAGAATAATCTGCTAGAAAACTTAAGTGACAAGAATCTGGAGTGACGGCAGTTAGTAATGCGCTGTGATTTATACTGCTCAGGACAGAATTAACATAGCTCAGTGATCAGAAATGTATGAAACATGAATAATATTTTTAATTAAGGATATTAAAAAAAGATATTTTTAAAGTTTATCTCAGTGTGAAATTCTGTTCTCAACTGAAAAAACACAACAACGCTGACTTTCTTTGGGATGTTCTTGCAAATCCACATGCAACACATTAAGAATCCCTTACCCATTGCTTTTGTTTCTTCTCTTTTAGCATTCAGCAGGGAAAATTTGAATTTTGCTCTGACTTCACTTTTTGGACAACTGACTAAAAGCAAATATAATGACAGATAGTCTTTGCTTTCATCGTCTAATCCCTTTGGATTCACTCTCAGGCACCTGAAAGTAACACAGAAATTGTACGTTTTTAAATTGTACCCAGAATAAATTCAGAAATATTTTTATAAGACACAATGATACATGCTACCAAAACGTTTCCCTTATGACTGTTGAAACTTTGAAATTAGAACAAATACGTACCTATAGCAAAATTTCAAGAGATGTCTGAGTTTTAATATTTATTTGCAATTTAATTTTGCAACTTTTGCGAGTGGGGAAAAAAAACAAAAAACCCAAAGCAGTTGCTAGAATAAAGACCTTACCACTTCATTTTGTCATTTGGCCCTGATGAAAAGGTAGAACTCTTTAAGACTTCACCCATTTCTTCTCGGCAAAAACTGAAGTTATTAATGGTCCACATGTAGGAAAATTTTACTACTTTAACCTGAACAAAAGATGTAGAAAATTTCAATAAAATTTAACTTACATATCAAACATTAACTATGAGAACTAGTTAGACTGTCAGCACAACTCAATAATCTTAGGTATTTTTTAAAAAAATTGTTATTATGACTAGAAAATAAAGCCATTGGAATTTAAGTAGATTACCTGTGTGTAACACCAGCTTTCAGCCACAGGTCCGCTGGACATCTCCCCGGGAGGAGGTGGGGTGGGAACCCTTGACATTGCCACTTATTGCAGGTTTATAGTATCAAGATAGCAAGCCAAACTTCAGTAATTCTCCTAAAAAAAAAGTAATGCATAGGTTTTGTTCACCCTTTTTAAGTGTGAAAAAATTCCATATTTTGATATCCGTATTACTGTGTTTACTAAACGATGCATCTGAAAATTAAACTTGAAAAGAGGACAATGGCTTTGCTAGTTAAACAAGCTAGGTGTCACACATTAATGACCCCTTGTGCTCAAAATCTACAGGCTGAATTCTCATGCAGTATTTTATAAAAGCTTGTGCATCATGCAATACCACTAATGACATTATTTCAACATCACCTTTCCAAATTACTACCTTGATCACTCCAGTCATGTTAGAACTTTCTTCAGGATGTTTTCCTTTGATTTGGAGGGTAACTAGGGCCCTGTGAGCACTCAGTTATTAGCACCTATGTCTTAGTTGCCCACACAGGCATAATTCAGTTCTGAAAGAGCACCTCACCATCTGGGAGTACAATTGGTTCAAACAACCCTGGGATTTCTCAAGGGAAGGTAAGAAATTAAACTTCCATTTAAAAGCAGTATTTTCTTCACAACTTTCATGGTTGCCTTGTATGTTTAATACCAACAGATTCGAACAACCATGTGCTCGCTCCCTATGAAAGCACAAGGCTGAAAAACAGTTTAAGTCAACTCACCAACTCTGAGGAGCTTTGTAATAGCAAATAAAGCAATTTTGTTATGGATTATCACCTAACAGAGCACTACAATTTCTCCTGCCTGAAATTGAGTCATATGCCCAGATTCATCCCATCTAGCTTCAGACGTGTAATTAGTCAGCCTACTTGCACTAGCCTTTGTGCATAGCTAATGAAAGAAGGCAGGCCTGGCAGAGGGTAGCTCTGAGTTACTGGGAGTTACTGGGCTGACTCTCCTTTAGGTAGGGTTTCCTCTCATCTTGCAACAGAATCCTGCCAGAAGCACAGCTTCCCATTTAAGCAGCTCCATTAAGCTGCTAAAAAGAAGTGAAATGAACCCTGATCAAACCAGATGAAAGTCACAAGGGTTTCTGCCACAAAACATTTCCTCTCTTCGTACCAAAAGTTTCTTTAAACATATGCTGCTATTGCTAAAGCAACATCAGAAGACTACAATCTTTCTGCAACACTTGAGTGCTTCACCATATAGGTCTTTTTACTTGTGATAAAACCGCATTGTCTTACTCAAAAGATGCGATTGCACATCACTAATGTTGGAACTCTTCCTTCAGGGACGGGCAACATTTAGAAACAAGATTTTATGCAAGCACTGGTAAGAAGACACTGCAAGCCCACATGCAATTCAGTCACGATGTGAACGAGTTTATTATTCCTACAGGAAGAAGAATTCTCTGCAAATCACTCTGACCCTCGGTGGATGCTTTCCTTCCTGCCTTTCCAGCACCTCTTCTCACTCATTTGTGATACAAATTAGCCCTTCCACATTAAAGCCTGATGACGTGGGAATCGCTCTGAATCATGAATATAAAACCTTGAAAACAAAACTAATTCTCAGGTTTTATCAGACGAGGAAGCAGATGCTATATAATCAGATCCCTTAATGAATGTCTACTAAGAGATCTACTATGACAAGATGGAAAAGAAGAAATAATAAAAAAAATCACTGAATAGCTCTCCTGCAAGATATGGATCACTGAGACCTTCAAGTGTAATCAAAAATACAATTCAGCTGCCTCTCATAAATGACTTTTCTTTCCAAATAAAACTTGTATGTATTTATGGCAATCTTCAGTACTTAATTAGCACTTTCCATATTAACAAACAGCCACCATAAATTTAAAGATAATGGAACTTGTTTGCCTTGGTTTTTTTTAAGCAGGAATCTCATGTATTGTGGAAGCTGTGTTTATGTAAATCTTGTTTACAGGTTTACAGTTTGTTTTGGTTCTCTGTACAAAACCACCCAGAGTAAAGTTCCTGGGAAGGATACATGTGAACATACCTCTTTCATAAAGCAAATATTAGTACTTATATTACCATTATTTTGGGAAGTACATCCTATTCCATGGTAACAACTGAAGGTGTAACCCAAAAGAATGATGGAATTTGTATAGAACCACATCTTGAAAGTGTTAGAACAGCTTTCCTCAGCCTTACTGAACCTGTTTGCTCTTCTTCAATTCTCCAAAACTAAAACCAAGAAGAAATACAGCCCATTCCTTATTCTGTCATTTGCATGAGATGCACAGGACCGTCTCGGCTCTCATCTGTTTCTCAATTCTTTCAGTCCATTAGACCAGTTAGCTCCTAGGAACCATGGCAGAGCACCAGATCTGAGCCAAGTTTGCTCCGAAGGGGTCTCTAAATTGAAAAAGGCTGAAAATAACTGCTGTATGGTATCCTCTTTAGAAAAGTGTTCAGTGACCTTATGCCAGCTACCAGTAGTTATCTGCCCCCTCCTGTCTCATGGCTAAATCAGCTTGATTCACTGAAAATTTAACTTTAAACTAAGGTGGTTATTTTCAATTATTTTCAAGTCCATCTGCTGCCTTGTCTCTGTACCTGTTCTACCCAGGGCATTTGTACTTCAGAGGCTACTGCCACCTGCTGCGCGACTTTCATTATTTATTTCAGGTCCTGGCAAAAGCCATGATTTTACATAAGTGCACTTTTCAGATCCTTCTGAATAGCTTCAGCTTTTTGTAAAGTTTCCCATTACAGCATTAGGACCAAACAACGGATTTTCACGGGCTCCTGATACATCTTTGAGGAACAGATTTGCATGTCGCTTTTTTTGATATAGATTTACTAAGCCAATCAAATTTTTAGACTGAAAAAACTGTGAGAAAGCAGTAACTTTGAGCTGTTTGATATCATACTGGAAGCCTGCGTTGAGGAGCAATCTTTTTCATTTTCTAATATGCCTGGATGCATAATTAAAAAAAATAAAGAAACCAATCAACAGCAAACTGAACAATGGAGACCAAACAGACCATCAGATGCTCTGTTAAGACATACCAAAACACTGCCAGAGAACAGCAGGGAAACAGCTTAGCAGTACTGCTGATCTGCCCCTCACTTTACTTAATCCATTAATCGGGATCTGGGTGGGGACGTGGGGCTATTTACCAAAACTACAAGGTGAAAGAGAACAGAAGCTTCAAAGATGTTATCATAAAGTGTAGAGGTGTTTGAGGAAGGAAGGATTTTTCCAGTCCCCAGGCTGACATCAAGACAGAGTGGGCCACCGCATGCCTTAGCCGCACTTACCTGGCCACTGATGGTTACCAGGGCAAAGCAGACCTCGCATGGGCAGACTGAAGGCAAGAAGAAAGATGCGCCTACATGCTCACACTTTGTTTTCCATACTGTACTCTGCTCAGGGAGAAGGCTAAATACTACTTTGAAGAAAGTGTTTATGAATGATTGATTAGGCACTGTCACCAGCTCCAATAAAAAGGTTTTTCAAGTACCAAACCCTCATCACAGCCTATTAGATCAAATGGTTGTGAACAGATGGAGCTGCAGTTCACAAAACCAGTCGGAGAATGACTGGGTGGAATTAAATCAGTGAAGTGCAGGAAGACACGCCTGTTATCTGCAGGACAAAACAACTTAAGAGTGACAATTTTCATGCTAGAACCTGCATTTATTCCTCCGTGGGCTATCAAGAACAAAGCATCAGAGGTGACAGGACATTATCAGGTAATACCCCTGAGGGTTTTCAGGCAGTGCCATGCCTGTCTGGACATGGCTTAACAAACCAGTCAGTGTGGCCTTTTTGCAGAGGCAGAAGTCTCCAACCGTTAGAGGAAATATGCACTGGGAACACTAAAACAAGTTTTTATGGGTGAGGGCAAAAGAAGTTTCTGGCTTCCAAAATGGAAAGTAAAGATGTATTTTTAAAGAGCACCAAGTACCTTTGTTGTTTGTTTGGATTTTCTAACGAAGTGATAAAACCATGCTGAACCCAGTGCTGTGGATAGTGATGATGCTACACTGAGAGTTTGCTTGCATTGTTTTGCTTCAAAACAGGAAAGGAAAGCTCAAAGGTACTTAAACCTGAACTCCCAGACCCCAAACATGATGGGCTTATCACTTCTACTCATCTCTTACGGTAGGCATTGGTTTTACCTGCTAATCACTCTGCCAAATAGATCAGTCTGTGTTAAATCGGGATCATCAGGAAGACAAGTACTACTCCCAGAGCAGTAGCGCACAAGTAGGTAGAGATAACATGAAAAAGTGATTTCTCAAAGCACATTTTATTCAGGAATTGACCGAAGTGCTTTCCCATTCAAACAAAAACTTGTGTTAAACTTCAAGCCTTTTGAAGTTGATTATCTCGAATTGATTACCTGCGCATAGAGTGTGAAGAACGCATGGGCTACCCTCCATAAAACATATTTACACTAAATTTCATCAAAAGCTGTATCAGCTCTCTATTTTCCTAACTTAAGAGATATGAAGATTCAAAGCTACCTCATATACCAATATAACATTAATTTCAGACAAACATATTGTCTTGTTTCCCTTCCCAGAAACTGAATATTTGTCAATATTATTCTAGAAAAAGTTACTTTTCAACCTCTTAGAGCTAGACAAGAACACATTCCCAGTCTCTTACATCTTGTGTTGGAATGATCTCAACAACTTTTTCACTGAAAAAATAACTAGCTCATTAAGAAAGTACCACATGCACATAAACACAAAGAGGAATTTTCTACTCCTCCAATAATAAGCCTGCAAAACACTTTATAAACCTATTTGAAGAATCGCCTTAAGTGTTAACACGATCTTTTGCCAGCTCTCATGTCCAAGAGCGGAAGCTCAGTATAACAACTATATCCTAACAGTTCTTTCAGAGTAATAATAGTGTAACAGGTGCCTACATGCAGGTGTGCACGTTAACCAGTGACTATAGCAATGTTTTATCTTTGTATTTCAATAAGGTATTACAGTCAACAAGCTACTGGCAGGAACGGCTAGATAAACTGCCTTCTGCAGGGTATCCAACACACCCCGAAAGTCAAACCCAGCCTGCCAGAGCCTAACCCGCAGATCAATTCAAGCAAATCAGTGACCTTGTCCTGCACCCTCAACAGCGAGGAGGAAAGCATGATGTGAAACAGATGATGAGCTCCTGCTGATCCTCTTCTCTCTGCTCTCCCTTCTTTTTCCAGGGCTTCAGCCTCGAGGATCACAGTGCTTCCCTCCCGCACTGGTGTATTTTGGCACATCACAGGACTTCCAACATCTCATCACATGATATAACTGCACGCGAGTCGGGCATGATGTGCCCTTATTCTCAAGTCCTGTCCAGAAACTGAGTAACAAAGCAGCATTTAACAGCAACGTCATGATGCACTTCCAAACCACAATGGCAGAGTCTCCACAGTCCCCCAGAGAGGCTACGGAGCCTGTCCTGACTCAAATATCAAACATCTCTATCCAAAAAACTACTGCAAGCATTTAACAGCCAGTGTAAAAGTTAAAATAACTTACTTTCAAAGAGTGACCGATATCAATACCATTTAGCAGTCTCTAATGGAAAGCCAAATAAATGACGATACCAACAAATCCCACATGCATGTATTGCATATTCCATTTAAATGGTGACAGTCTTTTCCTGAACAGGGCTGAACATTTCAAGAAATACAAAGATTTTTTTTTTTTTCCTTTGGATATATTGCTTTTTCATCACTGGCTGAAATGGATCGCCTTCTGAAGGTTAACTGGCAAACAACATCCTGTTCCTCCAACTTTGATTCCTAGTAAATTTCTAATTCATAAATTAAATACAATTTGTTTAATTGTACAGCCACAACTTTGGTTTTTTAAAAAAAATCTAAACTAATAATGATTCAATAAAACCAGTTTCCAAAAACCCATTCAAAATAAACATGCTGTAGCTACAGAGATACTGATTTCATTTCCTCTCATTAAACAATCACCATTGAATAAAGTATTAAATAGTATTATATATTACAAGTAACATCTAAGTATTATATTCTATATATAATACTATCTTTCAGTATTTGTTATTCAAGATGCCAGCTTTCTTTTTTAAACTACTGAGGAGGCAAATTATTGGGAAAAATATTGAATTGCTTTAAAGTTCACTATCTTACCAGTCCTTGGGTAAGAGAAAATACATATATGCAGCTAAAGTCAGAGGAAACAAACCAACCAGATTAAAATGGTTAAGTCTGCAGTGAAAGACATTTTAAGGCCCAAGGCTCAGTTACTTTTGCACCCCACCACCTGAAGCAACGCTCCAGTTGACTTGTGCAGTTCTAGGTAGCACCAGCTTACGAAGGGCAAACTGTTTAAAGACGAGAAAGCCCTTTTTTCTCCTTGGTCTCAGAAGAACTTGTGTAACAGCCACCCATCACCTGGGTCACGCTCATCCAGTAGCATGAAACTCCTGTGGCTGATTTAACTGGCTTGAATGCTGCTCAAATCCACACAAGAGACATTATCTTTCTCGCCAAATCTCAGAGACTTAAAAAAATATCCAGTTGAAAAGAGAAATTTACCATTTTTTTCTGTTTAAGTTTGTCTTGTAAGCCGATTATGCTTACGAAAATTCATAAGACATTACTAGTAGAAAAACAATCTGAACTTTGTAAAAGATAGGATTGTTTCTTAATTAGCAGGATTTGCATCTCTTCACAATTGATCTTTTTGAAGGATTGCTGCGCATTTCTTATATAGCTAACTATTAAACTAAATTTTCTGCTGGATGATACACAACACAATAACAGACATTTGAAAGGTCTATTAAGCACAGGCAGTTTTCCAATTTGTTCAGTATCATCATTTGCTTCTCTGAAAATAGACTCAAGACATACCTAGAAAATTTAAGTACAGTGTTTAGTATTTATTGAATTTAATCCCTATCTATCACTGCAACATTTGGGTGAACAGTTATTATTAACACTTAAACAATTGCAGTTATATATATCCACCCCACTAAGTTAGAAAAGCTGTAAGTTGGGGATATAGTACATTTTACATTATATATAGTACTTCTAATATACAAAATGTTTCCTTTTCAGGGCAAGCGGAAGGGAATAGCAGTTGGGCTATGCACAGGAAAACCCTATGACACTTAATGAAGTGAGAGGTCTGCAATAGCTAAAAGGAAGGTGGGTGGGTTTTTGGTGTTGGGGTTTTTTTTAACATAACATTAAAAATGCTTATTTAAGTATATGTTTGCTTTGGAACCACACAATAGCAACCAAGTTTACAGAAACCTAACCCAGCTTTGGGGCTTAGATCATAAGCTTTGACTGCTCCTACATGCTTCAAGCTTAAAATCTCACCCTTGCCATCCACCAGCTCTGCTGGAAGCTACTGCACAGCCAGGAGAAGCCCATACACCTCAGGATCCATACCACAAGCCAAATCAGAACCCCTGCCACAGTTCTCCAGCGAGAAAAAAAAAAAATACTGCTGTGGGCTGGACCATGGCAGCTGAGAAACTACGTATACATCCCTTGTCACCCCTGCTCCAGAGACAGTAAACTCCAGCGGAGACAGGGCAGGCAGCTGGGGTCAGAGACATCTTAAAATAGCACCAACTAAGACTCCAGAATTTAAAAGCACATCCTCAAGGCGCTTCCAGCAGAAGAGCCCCAGCAAGGCAAACCCCAGCATGTGGGAAATGCCCAACTTTTCAGGAGGATGGTGGTGTAGCTATAACTGATAACACTGAAGTCAGCAGCTCAAAATTATCAAGATTATACTATTAGTTGCAAAAACTGTACATTTGAGTACATGTAGTTTTCAAGGTTTTTCTTTTTTATCTTAAGCTTTTGAAAAATAAAGTTGAATTTTACCTCAGCTGAGAGAAGACCTTGTGCCCAGCAGAGCTTGAATCATAACTGTCTAGTATACATCAGCCAAGCTTATTAATAAAAATCCCTCAGCATTAGCTTTGCATTACTGTTCTGTAATACAAGAAACCCATTGCGTTCCTTTATCAGACAATCTAGACCATTCCCTACAGGAGTCATTTATGCATTTCCCTGGAGAAGAAATGCAAGATTATTTCTTAGAACATATTTCAATTTCATTGCCCAGTCTAGTTTTATGGGACTCAAAAGATGGGTATGTCCACCAGGATTCCTCTTAGGAAGCTATTGTATTCAAATAATCTATTGCTATTGGTTTTTTTCCTGGTATACAGCCAGAGTGATCTTTTCCCCTCCTTAGTTTCACTCCATTACTCTTACTCAAACAAGTCACTGGCATGTGAAAGTACATTAAATGAAGATATTTTTTCCCTAAATACTTCAGTTACACACAATCAAGAGTTCACCAAATTGAAAATGCTAATCTTGACTTTCATTTCTGCACATGAAACAGACATCTGTATTAGCCAACAGAGAGCTGACTTCAATCGTACCAAAAAAATATCTTTCTCCAGCAGATTCACACTTTGTTTGCGGTGTTTTGTTTTTCTTCTATTTTTAAATTTGTAAGATTTGTGAAAAGCACTGGACTATACTCTCTGGAGACAGGTGCTTTCATTTGCTGCAGAGAAGTTGTACAGAGCAGCAGCAGCATAATGCTCTCCTCATTAACCTCTGCAGATTGTTATCACCTGGAAAGTTCACATTGAAATGCTACAACTGTTTCAGCAGCCAAAAGTTCATATTCACAGATGTTATCAGGAGAGGTTTTCATTTATTTGTTGCCTTATTACCTATCACAGCAAACAGTGGACAAATTTGGGCACACAGTTGCACCTTCATGGAAATGTTGAGAGGTACAGCTCATCTCTGGCCTGTTCTATGCCTCTTACCAAACAAGTCAGAGTATTACACTTTGTGCAAAAAAAACCAACTGATACTTATATGTTAGGAAACAGAAGAAAACCTACAGATAATTTCCAAACCCCAAAACCCAATTCTGCCAGAGGACCAAACCGCACTTGATGCTACTTCTCCCAGACTTGAAACAAAACTAATTTCAACGGACTGGGTATTAAGTTTCACCCACAATAGTTGATTAGGCAACATTCTAGAAAAGGCAGGTAGGTGGAGAGGCAGAGATACACACTCACTGCTTTGGTGAATATGAAGTAGGAATCTCTGAAAGCATAGCAATATGAAGACTTGGTGGAAGCCATCAAGACAAGCAAAACTTGACATGTCAGTCTTGGACTGCAACTAAACAGGTGCACACACACTCAGAGGTAAAAAAGAAAATCCTAAAAGTTCAGTCTAATAGAGAATCACAGAATCATTTTGGTTGGAAAAGCCCTTTAAGATCATAAAGTCCAACTTCTGAAATTCAAAGACAAGTACACAACTTGCTTAAGACAGAACAACATTTTCAAGGTGTCTCTCAACACTCGAGACAGACAAGTTGAGCAAATTCAGCAGCCATATGCTTTTAAAATTATGGATTAGAAAAAGTAAGTCCAGAGACCAAAAGCAGGATTCACATTTTTTTTTCCTCACAAAGGTTATTTCTTTAAAATTAGTTTGAACATTAAGAGATTTCTATAGCTTTCAATTTCTATGGAACCATTTGATGCCTCACAAGAAAAAGCTACTGTGCAACAACCGCTTCTTGCTCTGCGACACCAAGCCCTGCTGCTTCGCCAGCAGTTGAGACTGCAGAACTCACGTCTCTGACTCGCAACCTCGGATTGCTTACCCGAGGCAAGAGGGAAAGGGAGCAGGCTATGGTGCAGTTCACATCAGGCTCCTCTGCTACAAGTCTTTCTCCAAACGCCTAACATGTCACCTCTCACTTGACAAAACTGTGCAAACTTCGAGCATTAAATTTAAATAAAATTTAAATTAAATATGATTCTAAATTGAGGCCTAAGACAACATTCAAAACTATAGGAAAAACGCTGTCTTGCAAAAAACTCTAGCTTTTTGCACACCTAGCCAAGGTGTGAATGTGTAAAATCCTACTCACACCTTGCTGAACAGGATGTTTGCTCACTTGCCCCCCCCACAACAGTCTCCTTATGCCATCAGTTTGTTCCTTTACAGGTTGGTTGTTCAATGGCAAGGTAAACACAACACAAACAGGCTGGTACTGGGGTGGCCAAGCTAACCCGGGCACAGTTAAGCAGATTGCAGTTTGACAAAAGCAACAGGGTTGAGAAAAGGCAGTAAGTTCTATCAGACCAAACTCTCTTTTCATAAGCTGCTTCAGCTGCCTCCGAGAGGTTCTTGCTGGCAAGATGCTCCACAAACCACCATGCTGTGAACTACTACTGCAACCAGCTGTCCTGTGACCAGAAGCCGTGCCTCCAGAAGGCGTGTTGCACGGGCTGCAGACCGCCCAGGAAATCGCCCACCACCATCTACACTTGAATAAGCCAAATATCCCTCCTTGCTTTGCTGATATTGTAGCACAGTTGGGCTTGCAGAGTCCTCCACTGGCTCTGGCAAGGAAATAGATTTGGTTTACTCTTCAGTGCTGTCAAATACGGCAGACCAGAAGCAGAGGCAAGTCTGCTCCTTTTTGTCTCTGTCCACATGAGACAGAACTCCACTGTGAATCCTCCCGACTAGGCTGCCTCGTTAAACACAGCGCAGTGCAATGCCTGCGGTGCAGCCACAGAACATTGCTTTCACAAAAAAGAAAAAACAGAAAGAAAAAAATTGCAATTTAACATCAGAAAATCAAGAAGTCAGCTAACACCAAGTGATGAGCCCATCTTTACAAGTGACTCTGAAAACCTCTGTGAAGGCTTAGACACTGTAATTTATTAGTTACCCAGACTAACATTTGATGATGCTACTGCCATATATTTTTCCGCTCACCACTCAGTGAGAAGAGTCCCCACAACTGCTGGAGAGGAAGGCATATTTCCAAACACAATTGGTATATAAATTATTAAAAACAATGCCTAGCCTGTAAAACAGCATTCAAAACTACTGACTACAGAATAAAGGTTGATTTTGCTTGATAATCTTATTAATATAACTAATCATAGCAACTAACTCTGGATACAAAGTTTACCACATATAATTTTTCAGTGTGCTACTGCCTATGTAAGCTTTTCTTCCACTTATATTATGCTTCCCTCCTCCCCTTTTTTTTTTTTAAATAAGAACGACCACGCTTTAGGGGAACATTATTGATAAGGCATCTTTTGCCATAAGCAAGACAGGAACTCCCCTAATCAGAAGCTGCTCAAGGGATATAACAGTATTAATTCAAGTCTTTCAGATGTGTTTACTGCTTTTTTTTTTACCCTCAGATCAACCATATGCCCACTGTATTTCGCAAAACTTGCCAAAATATATTTATGCAAACTTCTTCAGTATAAGAAGTTTCAGTTTCTTATAAACTGTATGACCCATTGCAACACAAATATTCTTCTGCTGCCATTTTTAATTTTAAAAGCTTGTTTGCTACGTGCACATAAGTAACAAGCAAAATATACCTTGGCGTATTCTGCAGGGAGATCAAAAAAAATTGAAACTAGATTTCATACATTCTATTCCTCTGAAACCACCATATGCCAAACACAGTACCTGACCTAAGAGTACATCGCACCAACTTTGTCAGTCAGTGCAGAAATGTATTACATTAACCTACGATTACCAAAGACGCTAGATATTTCAGACAACTTGGTTTCTAGGATAACATTTCCAGAACTGAAGTAGTATGACTCAAGTCTTTAAATGAGTTCATACAGACTGTCAGCAGAACTTTCTGAATGCATGAAAAAACACCTAAAAATAGGTACAAATCCAGATGTATGCAAATAATTGCTGCAATTAACTCCACACACACCACAGACAACACATTAGTTGAAATGACTGTATTTTGTCTCTGGTACAAGAACAGTTATTCAATTTGATATGTAAATATCAGTGTGACCTCTGGTACAAATGATGCTCATAAAAAGGAATTAAAGTTTAATATTTTCATTATACATTGCTCCATCCCAGAAGCTGAAGCAAACTATATTAAGCACCTGTGATCTAAATTCATTACAAGAGAGTTTGATTTTATCTTTAAGAGTTCCGATTACAAACAAACAAGTGAGACTGAAATTAAGCTCAGTTAACAAGGAATCCATCTGCTTTAAAATTTAAGAAAAATTGCCACCAAAGAGTGCTGTTTTGTTGCTGAGGTAATGTCTACAGATTAAGTACTTCAAAGTCCTATTGTATCAAATGCTGCAGACAGTAAAAAAGTGCCACCTCCAAAGGATTTTAAGAAAGTAGTAGCTAACTAATCTGAATCATTAGATGAATACATTAAGTGCTCAAAGCAACAAATGACTTGTATTTAGATTTTATTTCAACTTAAACCAGTGATTTTTTTACTTAAACTCCATATATTGAAAATGGCTGTCCTTCACAGGCTACAGGCCATGCTGATGGAGAAAACAGATCCATCAATTAGAAACCGAATATGAATAAAGAAAGCCAGGAAAATTAAAACTTTTGGGAAAAGTAGTTTTCCAAAGAAAAAGCCGGCATGGAACAGAGAACTAGAAAGTATGACACCAGAGGAGAAAGTTATACCAGCTATTCCTCAGGCCAGAATGAGTTCTGCACCTACACATAATTTCAGTCATTCAGGAAGCAACAGCTGATGCAACTAACCCCAAACACTTTGAAAGACACCCAAGTCTAATTAATTTTCCAAGCATTAAATACACAAGAAAACAAGCTATTTGAAAGAAGTCAGGTGCAAGTCATCGCTTCCACCCGCTTCCCTTCATCCCCATTCGTAACCCTACTTATGAATGGATTTTGCAAGTGACTTGACCAACTGGTAAATGAGCTCCTGGGAGGGGAAAAACATTAAAGGAACAATCAGGAAGGAGGTCAAGAGAAAGCTTGCTCCCAAGTTTCAGCCAGTGATCCTCTCCACTGCACAACAGAGGCAGGTACCACAATAAGAGGTTCCCACCCCATGAACTTTGGAAGTTTCCCAACTGCTGGAGACATTTACTCCATCCATGAGCAGCAGCACTGCCTACACCAAGAGCTACCGTGTTGCATTCTCCCTGGCACTCAATTGCTTTTTCTTTCTATAAGGCAGACAGTTAAATCACACATCAAATGATAATACACCTTTGAACTACTTAAGAAGTCGAGACACAATACAGTGCAAAGAGCAAACATCATCCAAACGAAAGCGGATGGAACTGATACAGACTGTTCAGTACTCAACTGATAAAGTACCACTAATTAAAGGCTAAGCAGCTGTCTATTCTAAAGCAATCCTACAGAAAGAGTACAAACTGGAGCTTCAAATAATACTTATCAGCTAAGTGAGCTGAAATCTAAAGTTGGGGGTTTCTGAGATTTTTTTTTTTTTAATTAAACATTCACAGACACACAAGTAAATTACCATCTTGCAAGTGCTCACAAAATCCGCCAGCTTCATTCCATATATTTAGCAACGAAATCAAGGGAGAGCACACTAGACATTTATAATGCTTAAAAAAACAAAGGTTACAAGTCCATACAGCAGCCTTTTCACAGAGGTGAGAATTCAACATAGAAATTCCTCTCCCCATTCACCAAGCGTTCAACTTTACGTGCAGTCCACTTTGAAATCACCTAGTCCACCTTCAATCTCTGAACAAGCCCCATGGAAAAGAAACTAGCTTTTTTCACTAAAGCAACTGTCAAATTTTGGAAATAACATATTACATTTGTTTCACGTCACCCATTTTTGATGATTTCCATGGAAAGAATGAGACAAGTAACCAACGAAAGTGTAATATTTTTCACATAAATCAAATGATAAATGGCTTTTGGAAGATACCAGGCAGTATCAAGGATAAGTAATCTAATTCAGGGAATTTGTACATGTGAGCTCTCTAGATTATTCCACGCCAGTGAGTTTCTGAATCAGCTAAAAGAGTGTCTCACTTTCCACTACATTTCCTAAATGCTATTTGCAAACACCGATCACAAAAATGTTGACAGATACATGCATGCTTGCCAAGCGATTCCTTGTAAAGAACATCAAAAACCTTTATAGCTGACAAAGAATAGTTTTAAACCAGGTTACCAAAAACCACACCGGAAAGCTATTAAACTTGGGTAAAATGGGCTCATGAAGGTTGAGGTTCTTTCTGTTTAAGCTTGCTCCAATACTGAACATATATTCCTGTCAAAATTCAGCCCCACCACACAAATTGAACAATGAAAACGTTACTAAAGAAACATTTACACAAAACAATAAACACTCTGTAACAATATACACACTACTTAAGAAACCTACTGAACTAGGGCAAGTGACCATCTTCTCTCAGTAACAGCTACTACATCATCTAAATTGCCACTATGAAAACATCTTCACCAGTAAAACAGTTGCAACAATTCTCCCCTAAGTATTGAGCACAAAGTGAAAGAGAGACTTCCTACTTCCATATGAAGGGACAATTCCAACACGAGTCCTCTTCATATGGGTGAGACAGAAGATATAGAAACAAAGCGCAACAGGGAAGTAAACCGAGAAGTTTCTCAAGGAATCAAAGCAAGGAAGAAATCTCTTGTGAGCACACATGCATTTTGCAGAGAGAGGAATGGGAACCAAGAGCTAAGGTATGACAGTCTCTTGGAGAGGACATCTCCGACACGATGGAGCAGGTATTAAACAATCACTGAGGCAAGGGCCTTCTATTCTGTCCTAAAAATGCAGGGCCCAGGACACACACAAGACACAGAGCCTGTTTGGCTACCCAACTGCTCTTCCTCCTCAGGCTGATGACCCCTGCGGAGCCAGGAGAGGCGTGGGTGTCCCTCCAACTTCACTATGCTAATAGACTTTGGAAACCACACAATTCGCACAAGTTAATGTATCATCAGTACATCGCTTTGCTGCCCTATCATTAGTTGACTGTGTGGCATATTAGCAGATTTGACGGAGATAGTTAAGAAAGCACTAACAGTGACTCTTAAGAAGTCAAAACGTTTTAATGTAAGCAGTGAGGGAGAACCCCAAAAAAAAAGTGGGAAGGAAATGACACTGACACTTTTCAAAGTCTTTGTTTTGATCCAGGGCACGGTATTTTGAGGATCACAGGACTTTATGGTTACAAGTATCAGGTTACTGCTTTTAATGAGTGTAACAATCGCATTTAGATTTCCTTACTCTTAACCATGTTTTGCCAAATACACAGGAAGTAGAAAGGTCAGCATGTTGTAGACTGCTTTTCACAAGGAGAAAGAAATGCCAAAAAGGAGCATATAAACCTATCACAAAAAAAAGGGTCAGAAAAAAATACCACAAATATCCACTTGTGATCAACGGGGCGGGGGGGGGGAAACAAACCAAAAAACGATGGGGTAGTTTTGTAATGCAAAACATACAGACGCCTGCTTCTCAGCATACCTCAGA
Organism: Dromas ardeola; assembly: GCA_013398915.1. NCBI lineage: Eukaryota > Metazoa > Chordata > Aves > Charadriiformes > Dromadidae > Dromas > Dromas ardeola. Next base: position 72,850 of record VYZM01013582.1, read on the forward strand.
ACCTGGAAACCAATTCAATGGGACAAATTTCTAACTACAATCATTCCTATGAGGGTATAAAACGTAACGAGAAAAAAGGGAACGGATAAGGTATCTACGTGCAAGCCTGTGCTACACGACCCATTACTGTCCTCAGCTATTTCCTTTCCACTTTAACTTGTGCTGTTAATGACAAGTGGTTTCATTCTCTCTCCTGTATATTTATGTTAAGGTGCCTTCAAAGGCACAAAAATTAACAGATAAACACAAGACAGAGAAAAAAAAAGATAAAAAAAGTAGTTTTATAATATCTGATTTCAACTGAACATTCAAGAACTGTAAACAGTATGCACTGACAGTTGAAATCAGTGATTAGGCCAGAAAACAACTTGGTGGGTTTTCAAATTCATTTTATATTTGTCCATAGCATATATAAGTTTTTAATAGCAACAAGTAGTTCACAACGCCTATGCAAGTTCAGAACGTAATTCTTTATTTTCACTGACGCTTTAAAAGCAGACTGCAAGTACTGAAGTTAAGAGTTTGGCAGAAAGCTATTTTGAGGCAATATAACACCAAGGATATTTCTGGATATTTAAAATCTCAGGTTTCCAGAAGAGAGTTAAAAGTAGTTTCTGGTGATGTACCAAACCCTGACATGTTTGCAGCTTCATATTCAAAAGGCATATTGTTTAAAAATTATCTTCCCTTTCCCTGAGCAAATACCCACTTACAGAGTGGGGGAAAATATTATGCAGTAGACACACACTGGAAATCCTTCACAAACATTTATGTTTGTCCTAGTCACACATCCCAGGAGGCCCAGATAGAGAAGCCAGGTAAAATACTTTCAGAAGCGACAATGACTGCTAAGCATCGCTATAAGACGGGATTTTTACTTCCAGAAATAACAACATTTTTACTAAAACAGAAAAAGGAACAAAAACTTTTTTTTTTCAGCAGTTAAACAAAATGCCTTGGCAGTCATACAAATGGCTCAGCTTCAGCACCACTGTGGTACAAATTCCTCTAACCATATGGGATATCTATCAAAATAATGCATTCTGCAGAACCGATAAGAATAAGGAATGACCCAGCTTGACTCTCACAGATTGTTCTTCCTGGCAGGAGGTTAGAAACAATTCTTTTTGTTCAAGTACTATTTTTATAACTCTTAACACCATTTTAGAAAACAAGTTAAGAATATCTTCACAAAGCAAAGCTGCATTTTTAAATAAACTGTTGATTTTAGTATATTGCAGTTAAAAAAAAAATATTGTGACTTCATCAATAGCGCTCATGTTGTTTCCTTTGTTTTGCATTTTTCCGTTCTTTGTGCTCCTTCTCAACTAGGCCGCTTTCAACGCGTCCTAATATGATGCAAATTTCACCGGACTCCAGCGAATTTCAGTCGATGACATCATCAGGTGAAAACCCGTGTTAGTCAACTCCACTTCCTGACCACGTATAAAATGGTGCACGCAGCACGGATGAATCAAGCCTCAGCTTTTAAACATTATTCACTTGCTGCTCCAGCGTCCCCGAAAGTTTGCCACAGCCCAAAGACGGGAGCCAAAACCCCCCTGATTTTATATTTTTCTTTCCCCTGACAAGATGAGAACTTCCCAGAACAAACTGTCACAGGGCGGTTTCGGATCACCCGAGCGGATGAACCGCCGGGGACCACCGTGCTCCGGGAATGCCTTCAGCTGCGAGCGCTCACGCCAGGGCCTGCACCAGCCCATTGCGAAGCGCGTCCTGCCCAAGGTATAGATTATATAGGTCCAAACAACACCAGCCACAAGCCTCTGCCGGGCCGGCCCCGGGGCCGAAGAGGCTTCGCCGGGGCACAGGCTGAGTGGGCGGGGGAGCGGCCCTCACGGCAGCACCGCGGCCCAGCGCTCCTGGGCAGGGCGCCGCGGGGCGACGGGCCAGGGAGAGGANGCCAACAAGGCCCTCCCCCACCCCCCCCCCCCACCCTCCCCCCGCCGCTGCCCTCCCCCGCCGCTCACCCCCGGCGCGGGGCGGTACCTACCGGAGCGCGGCGCTGGCTGGGCGGCGCGGCGGGTCTCATACTGCCGGGGTTGGGAGGGAAGGTGTGGTGGTCACCGGTGCCCGGCGGCAGGCGGAAGCGGCGAGGCCGGGGGGTGGCGGAGCCGCATCGCTGCTGCCGGCGCCGAGACCCACTACCGCCGCCCCTCACCTGCGCTCGGCCCCTCACGGCTCCCGTGCAGCCCCGCCGCCGCACTTCCGGGCAG
>VYZM01013582.1:84395-110482 GCA_013398915.1 Dromas ardeola
AACAAATAGCCTGCAGAATGCAGGCTACAGAATGTTATTAGATAATTCTCATGTCAAGCCTAGTAATACTTCACCAAAATCATGTATTGCTAATAAGTGTGTCAGTTTTTATTTCAAAGATTTCATGCGAGGAAAAGACTTTTCACATACATTAATACCTTGGAGTTACAGGCTAACTGAAAGCCTAGAAGAGTGGTGGAAATTTTGTGTTGGTATGACATCTTTGTCGGAACAGCTGCATCGAAAGTGAGGGAAAATAAATCTTTGTCCATAGAAATGACTTCCATAGATGTGTCTGAGAAAGCAGAAAGCCTAAAGAAAACCTAAAGCTAATGACAAGACTTTTTCACCAGATGTACTTATACACGTGCACATGTGCAAATAAAGATCATTTTTAGGTAGTGAAGGCAAAACATTGAGATAGGAGGAAGTTCAATATCAAGAGAAATTTGAGCTGGGGCCAGAATGAATACTGTAATGTTTTTTAATATGTTTTAAATAAAATTTGCCCATGCTGTTTTAAGAAATGTGTACATATCCATCTGCAAAAAGCCAGCTCTCTAGGAAGCAATGCTATTGTAACAAATCTACTCCTGCTTTTAATGGAAATATGTAAGCTCTCACCTTCCAACGTGGAAGAGAAGGATCCACACCCTCTGAATACTTCCAACTACTAGATTTCTAGACGTGTGGTCCTATCTAAACTCACTGCATGACATCCCTAACTTCTGCCCTTGTGTGCTGGGAACTGCCTTCCTTCAGTCCAAGGAAGGACTGAGCCCTGAAGTTAACCGAGAACTAACTGTGCTTTTACTCTACCAGTACTATCTGCTTCAAGTAAATTGACTTTCAAAATGTCTGACATGAAAGCTTATTCTACGCAAACTTTAATTAATCATCCAAGATATGATGAAGACAAATAATTTCCAAGACTCGTTTTCATTAGTGAATCCCCGCTATTGACAGCATGATCTCTTTTCCAGTGAAGGGAAACAATTCCCTTGTACTTGCCAACAGTTTATCTCAGTTCATATTACCTTTCACTTACTTCTAGTTTCTTGACTACTCATGTGCACAGAAGTGGATAGGTCTTATCTCATAACTGTGTGCACCCTGTCTCAAACGTTTTTTACCCAAGCTTGGGAATTTGGGTCTTTTCTACCTAAATGAACAATCACAAGAGGAACTTAAAAAACAATTAGTTCATGAGGGTTCCATATCAGTGACAAATATATTTACTTACAAAAAACGTGGATGGTGACATTGTATTTCTGTTGGCTTATTTAAAAAGATAAGTCTGTCAATATTTTTCTTTGAAATAGATAGAAAACAGTGTTTCACATTGTTAGACTCTTTATCACAGTATTTCAGTTATTGAATGGTCAATGTTACTTGTTCTCTCTGTGCACTGAATAATAGAGTACAGATATGCAACAGGACTTTCAGAAAAAGTATACAAGAAGAGTGGAGGTTTGTGCAAACACATTTGTACAGATAAGGGATGCCTCCGAGGACTTGAACTCAGGACTTCGGTGTATAGAATTGCTAGAAGAGTTCCTGGTAGCAGTTAGGGATAATGCTGAAAGAGAAAAATCTGTGTTCCCAGTAGTATAACATTTTAGTTCACAGCAAAGTTGCAGTTAAATAGTATGGCATGCTGGTTAATAAAGCCTTGCTGGTTAATAAAGCCTTAATTAGCTCTTTTTAGACCCAGGCAACCTTAGAAGTTTATGACCTGTTTGTATGCTATTGCTGACCGTTGTGTTTTATATGAAAGAAAGAAAATTAAGAACGGTGTTAGTACTAGCCATGAAGATAAGACTTAAGTTGAGCAGCAATAACAACTTAAAACCTGCAGCATTTGAAGCTTTTCCAATTCGTGTGCTATAAGTAGTCTTTCATGCAAGTAATAAATTGCATGGCACTTAGGTGAGAAGTACAAGTTGCAAGAGATAAGAGTGTAGATGAGACAGCACAAATCTATATCCATGACTCAGACATTTGCCACAGTTCTAAGATTTCTGTAAGTAGTAGATAAAGAACAAATTGATTCTAAAGCTTGAGCTGTTACTATCCAGAACTCCCGAGATGATATTTGATGTCATTGAGCAGATTCATGTCACGCACAACATGGCAGGAAATGCAATTAACAAGACAAAAAAAGCAACACCTACAGGTCTGGTCACCTGGATATCCAGACCAGAAAGAACAAGAATTAAATCATACCAAAAACTGACCTGACCATGAAAATGATGATGAAAAAATGAAGATTCAGTTGGGGGTTTCTTTTTTTTTTGTTTCTTTGTTTCTTTGTTTCTTTTTCCTTTTTTTTTTCCTTTTTTCTTTCTCTACTTTCCCGTTGAGAAGCAAGGGCATAAAAAGATTGACGCTGTTACTAGGAATAACTCCTGAAATACTGGAATGGGTAGTAAGTGTCTGATGAGAACTGTGACCTGAGACAGAATGAGGCTGTAGAGTGAAAAGGATCAAAACATTAATAGCCATTAGTGCAGAACAAATACAAAAGTTCAAGGTAAAGGAGCCAGGAAGCAGAATAGGCAAACACTGTCTGAGAAAGCAGACATTGCGGTTCAATGTAGAGAAAACAGACAAAAGGCAGGAAGTAAAATGCTTAGCCTAAAATATTACAGAGAATGGTGTGGGCAAAGAAAGTATCCCAGTGTTTGTTCCCTAAAGGAAAAGAAAGTTGAAGTTCCCGTGAGCGCATATAGAGACTACCAAGAAAGAACACAAGTTGTGTAACAAGATTGTCTCTAAGATTCTCCATTTGCACACTTATTTTCCAGAAAAAGGTGACTGTATTTTTGCCACTCTGCTGTAAGACCAGTAACAACTTGTGTTCTGGCTGACTGGCAGATCTGCAATCTCATTCCAGCAACACTGATAAGCAACTGACCATGAGAAGAGAACTTCAGCATTGCGAGGCCAGTGGACTGGCTGTCAAAAAAATTCCTCACAAGATGATATATTGTTGCCTGAATTTTTAACAACTGGCACAGAAACACCCTACCTTCCAAGAAAACCACCTCCCAGAAGAGCTGGGTAAATCTCAGATGAGCCATCAGCTTGACCCACCATAGAAATGTTTCGCTTTTTTTCTAAAATGAAGTTACATTTCATCTTTTTTTCTACTTTTTTATTTTATTTTAAAGTGGATTCTAAAATGTTTCCTAATGAAAAGCCAAAATTAAACACTTGTGTAACATAGACGCAGAATGTTTCTACTGTTTCAAAACATGTTGACATCTCTCCTTACCTGCCATTTTTTTAGACATACTTAGACAAAATTTGACTTGAGATCACAAATAACTTTGGTTCTGTTCAGTATTTTGGCAAAGAAGTAAGTATTTGGCCACAGGAATCAAGGAACATGTACCACAATAATGAAAAAATGTACCTTGATAGTGAATAGCGGGCAGAATTCCCTGCTCTGGAATAAGGAACTGATTCCAATTTCCACATGAGAGACAGGACAAAGCCTGAGTTTATAAAGCTGTCTAGAAGAACCTGAGAGTTTGCAAGTCCTCTGTTTTGGAATGTTTATGAAAACAAAGCTTTCTGTGAATTACTGTTTTACTCTCACACCTCGCAGTTTTACAAACCCCAGTCTCTGTTCTAACAAGATCTCACAAGTGACACAATTATAAAAGTAGACTGACAAACGTTAAAGCTGACAGGATATAAAATGTTCTCAGTTCAGTAGCTTGGATATAAACTAAGAGCTAAGAAGACAGAACATGTTTCTGCACTTGAAAAACTTCCCCCAGAATCTTCTTTCAGGGACAGCTTGAAAAGACAAATTGTACTGGAGTTTTTCAATCTGTCACAGTAGAGGACAGCTTCTGAGCTGTAGAGAGATACCTTCAAATGAATCATATATCATTTTATCTGAGAATTTATAAACCTTTCTACTTCAGTTGTTTTTTTTCTCTCTCTTCAAATATCAGAAATACACCATCCAACACTAATCCAGTACATACGACCAAAACAACTATATTAATCCAAACCCACTGTTGAAGTATCTCATTAGTTGAACTTTATATATTCTTTTATGCTAGTTCTCTCTTTAAAATTAAAATGTCAATATAGAGCAAGGTGAGGAAGCATCCATGCTTTAATCGGAACTCCAGGCTGAAGATGGTAGTCCATACTGTATGAAGCTAGAGCCCAGGATCAGTGGACCTTATTAGAAAAAAAATAAAGTACAGGTGAGAGGTTATTGTCTCTCTCATGAGAAGAGAGAATATGTCTAAGATCCTACATAGCAGATTAGTTTTAAGGCTAATGAAAAGCTCTACCAACCTCTGACTTAAAATATGTGGATTTAATCTGGGACTTTTTCCTGTTTATGAGAAATCTGCATCAGTGCACAAGAACTGATAGAATCTCATCATGCTCTGACATGATGCACATAAAATTGAAAAATAATACAGTGTTTTCTGATCAAATGATTCAGTATAAAATAACTTCCTTGGTGGCTGCCTATTCAATACTCATCTATGATCATCTGTAGGGTTGTACTTTCATATGAACTCTGTTCTAACATGCTGTCATGGGTGATAGCCTTTACAGTTTGGTAAATTTCTTAAAAATGACCATTTTTCAACTCATTTTCTTCTTGTTGTGATTCCTTTTGTCAGGAACTATGCTAACTGCAGGTTTTATTTTCTTTTCCTTGAGGAAGGTTCATATATATAAGTTTTCAGTTAATCATTTTGATTAACTTAATCACTTTCTGTGAAATAAGTGAATAACAATATTCATGTTTTATAAATGGGGAAGCTGAAGAACAGAGAAGGAAAGTGACTTTCATGGTGAGTGGTACTGTCAGTGGCAAGGCTGGGAATAGAAACCAGAGATCTTTACTGCCAGTTTCACTCTAATCGATGGAGACCACTGTTCCACGGGTGACATCCCCACACAGAGCTACATAAAAACAACTTCAGGAGAGCAAAATCAACCATTAACGAAATATGAAATGACAAGCTAAGGACACTTATGTAACTTCCAGTTCCTGTCTATAGGCGCCTGTTCTAGTCTATATCCTTCCTACCACCCTGTTTTTTCCCCTACTCCAGTCAATGTTGAGCATCATCTTTTTCCACATATACTGAGTACTATATCATTGCCTGATGCCAGTTCAGCTGCATGTGCCTATCCTGTCCCAGAGAGCTACAGCCCATTCAGACTAGCTGTAATAAGAAAGTCCAAATAGATTTGTTTAAAAGCACTGGCTGATGCAGGGTCTTATCATAACCCTTCCTTACTATTCCTTATTTTTCAGTAACTTTTATTTTTAAGGTCACTATCCTTGTGGTTTTGCACAGATAGGCAATGCTTTAAGTCACCTTTAGTTGTTTGATGCAATTTTATTGAAAAATAGTAGAAGATAAAACTTTGACAGTGTTTTGAAGAAAACAAAAAAATGCAGATCTTAATTCTGTTTTTCGAATTTTCAAAAATTAGAAGAAGGTTCAAGAGATGGACACACATAGAATTCAGCAAATTATCAAAACCATTCAAAGAAATTGTTATTAATATGAGAGAGGAGAAAGCCTGTAATGCCTTAAGGGAACGGAAATGTGTAGTAGAGTTGTTGTGATGGTTTGTAACACAACACCCTTCCTTTGGGACGATGATTTGATGGTGTAGTAAATTAGGATTTTGAACTATTAAAGCCAGATCAGAAAGTCTTGTGTTCCAGCTGCAAACCACCATCTTGCATAAACTGCATTTGTTAGTTAAAGTGCTGTCTATCTTCATGTTGCAGTAGAAAACATTATCATTGGTCTGGATGATTCAACAGAAGTGCAGTTTGCATCCATGGCTGATGTGGATTAGATTTATATGGCTAAGTGATTTAATACTGTATGGATCTGGTGTTAGTGTTTGTGGAGTCATGGCTTGCGTCAGAACGAACAGTTATGGACAACCTGGAAAGAATCCCAATGTCGTCACCTCTTTTACCATGCTAAAAGTCTCATCCAGACACGATTCCGCTTCCACTCCCTTTCTGGCTCATTTCTTTGACCTGTCCCTGGATAGTTTTTTTTTTTTATTATGTTTATCTCTTAGGCCACCTAAGTGGCTGGCACTCTGCCTGTTCCCAGTTGTTGGTCTGTTCTTGCTCCTCTATTCTCAGTCATATTCTCAATGGACGTGCTATGCTTGTTTGTTCTGCCTCCTGTATAGGACCATTCTCTCTCAAAAACCTGTACGCCAATAGGATGCTTACTCAAGGTGACAGGAAGATTAAAATTCCATATGTTGGTGATAGGCAAACAAGAAATCAATAAATTGCTAGGGGCATTCTCTGATTGTATTTAAAGTTTTATTGAGAAGACCTGCTTCCTGAGCTTTTACCCCATTTGCTCTTGGACAGACCTAGGTGTTTCTCTTAAAAATACACTCTTGCAAACTTTACACCAGATGGCAAGCAGAGATTGCTGACCCCTTACCAGCATGTGAGGTTGAGGAACACCATGTAGCAGCTTCTGTTACTGTTTGGGGGTGGGAGGTGGGCTGGGTTTTGCAGAAAAGCTGCATGAAATGAGCTAAGATATTAAATAGCAAGTTTCAGCCCAGAGTAATATTTTTATGCCTGAAATATAAATCTCCTGTAATAGAAACTGTAAGGGAAATTCAAACAGGCTATTAATTGTAGCAATGCCAATATATTAAGATGAATAAGATTTTCTAAAGGTATATACTAAGCAATTTCAGTTCCTTTTACTTGCTTCATTAGAACTGAATTCTTCATAGGTGCATTTTCAATAAACGCGTGTGCTGATTTAAGAGCTCCTGTATTGGAGTCAGTCACCTCTGCCAAGGCTCAGAAAGCACTACGTTCCTAATGCCGCCAGGGTTGTACTGCTGTTACATGCTCCACTATGCCTTTGGCTTTCTATAATCTTCATCTGACCTGTGGTAAATCCATGCTGACTGTTCTCACCCTCAAGGAAATGAAGTGAGATTAAGGCTTCCAAGGGTATAAACTTTTGAAAATGAATCTCATAGTCCTGAAGCCTCTTGGCTGTTTTAGAAAGTAGTACAAGTCTGCCGGTCATGATATTTTGTTCAGTTGACAAAACTGTTTTGAGGAAATGCCGAAACTTCTCCTTTGAGAAGGGGAGTTTCACTTGTTCTTGGTCAAGGAAGCTTTACTTGAAATTCCGCCTGAAATTTCAAACACAATGAGAGAGAATCAATCCAGTATTATCCATGGCATGGTGGCTCTGTCACACAGTGATGGAAGAAAGCTGGTTTAAGTTCCTCCTCTGCTTGGTTCAGACCAAGGATTTGAGTCTCAGCTGAGACTCTTTTGTCATAGCACTCACTTCACCTGGTCCAAATTTTGAGTTATTTATGTGAACTTGAACAGTTCTTAGAAAAGACATCGAAAAAAGGAAATGAGGAGGGACATTACATTCCGAAAAATTCTTTGAGTGGGAACTCTTTTAGCCAGACCTCTTTCTGCAGGAATAGGTGGAGTGACGCTCACAATACACACTGCCGATGTGCATAAATATGTTAGCCAGAAAACAAGGCAAAAACCAGAGAAGATTCAACCTAAAGTGATGTCCTAGAAACATTAACAGGTGAATCACAACAGAATTCTAGACTGAATTAAGAACTAAGTCTGTGAAAGGGATTCTTCTCATTGGAAGAAGAGAACATGAGTGTTCTTCATGCTTCCATGAAGAATCATCCTCATTGGGTTCTTTCTAGTTGGGCATGAGGTAATAAGGTTGTTTTCTTCCATTACTGGTTCTCCTGTGTTCTTATGATGCCAAGCCTCTACATATGCTACTCTAAACAGAAAATTTTGTTACATCACTGTAGAAGTGCTTGCCATTCTGTACCTGTCTGCTTAGGTATATTTGGAGAACAGGCACCTCTGCCAGAAACAACAAAGTAAAAAAATATGTACCAGCATAAATGGTTCCCTATTTTTCCTGAATATTCGTATTCTTATGGGAAGTTTTTCCACAGACTTCCTTTAAAGGAAAGAAGTGCTTGGAAAGCCTAGAGGGACAAAAAACATTTCCTCTGGCTAAGCATCCCTAAATCGTTAAACTTAATTTTCAGAATACACAAAAATATCAGCTACTTCATTTGACTTGTTCCATAAAGTATAGTTTTTCTGCCAACCTTTTCTTTCCTTAGCTTCTCTTAAAAAATATTTCCATTCTGAGGTCAGTTGCAGAAAAATTAAGGAATCACATCAATGGAATAAAAAGAAATATCAGCTTTATAACAGATGAAATTAGACTATCACAATAGAAAGAAAACCATTTCTCTCATCAGTGTTTCATTGTATATTGTTATTAAGGTGAATCCAGAACAGTGCTTGTTTCTCTCACTCCAGGAGCATATGCAAGACAGTAACTTCTCACTATTTCCAGCTACTAGATACCTACCACACCACATTTAGCACTTTGAGTTCCAGGTGCTTTTTCTCAAGAAATCCAAAGATGGAAAATAAAAGCTATGCTTTATAGCTATCAGCCTACCAGACTCAGTGAAGCCATTCCAATATATACAAGCTAAGGATCTGGCGTAAGATGCAGTGGTGTCCATCAGTACAGGAGCACTGTTAGGAGTATTTATACTGACACCAGATATGCTCCCTCTGCTTTGTTTCTTGTTCATTTTCTATGCACTGAAATCATGGAGCATTTTTCTTAACTGCTATTCATTACAGTTCTCTCCTGGAAAAATACCAGTAATTTAAAGGTTAATAGAATGCTGATGTCACTGTAATTAAAGCAGAGGAAAAACATTTCTGTAATTACTGGTAATGTTTTCTTGCTCTTCAACCGATAAGATATGGTCCCCAGTCTGAGATGGAAGGTGGGTGTAGAGATCTGTATGAGCAAGAACTTGTGACAGGATGATCAGAGTAGTGCAGAAATGATGCCTGAGTCACTTTGGAACATGTTGGAAATTGGTCCTTAAGCAACCCACCTGGGAAAAATGGAAGCCAAAATGTCAAGGATGAGAACGTCATAAAAATGTAATTTATGGAACTGGATAGTCTGAAAAAATTCAAGACATACGGTTAATCAAAATTCATTTTTTGATTTTCACTACACTGCATTACAAATAAACCTGTTACTTTAGCAGGTTTAAATTTTCAAAAATAGATAGTGATACTGCAGAGGTGTCCATACAAATGAGCCTGTGATAGAGACCCCTGGGACAGGGCTGGAAGTCAGTTGCACCCAGACCATTATTCCTAAAGCAGTTGGTGGGTGCTGTGCCTGGCCACGTGCACCAGCAGCTTCCCATGGAGTGAGTTAGTGCCTTGAAGTGCACAGCGAGGTCTTCATTCTGCCTCACTAGGTGGGAGGTGATATTTCAGAGCTCAGTGGATTAGCTGTGAGCAAATGGAGTAGCTGAGCTTGGGAGGTTTTCTGTTCTGCCGATGGGAGACCTCTGCTTGAATGGTTGGAAAACACCCTCAGCTTCACTACCCTGGGATACCCCAGGGTGGAAAATAAAAATCTCTCTCACTGATTAATATTACATATAGGTAATGGGTCCAGCTATCTTTATGTGACCTGGCCAATAGCAGTTTACCAGTAAGAGTGATCCTTATTACCTAGCAGGGTGCCCTTATTGAATGAAGGGACATAAGGCCGTAGCGTGGCTGCTCTGTGCTCTGCAGGTTGTTGGCCTCCCTGGCAGTGCTGAGGGAACACAGCCTGTGCCAGACCTTGCTGTGAGAGGGAGAGTGCAGTTGTGTGATAAAATGTCCCAACCACAACTGTAGGTATATGAACACATCTCAAATCTCTTATTACCCATAATGACTATATCTTTCTCAGCTGCACTGTTAGTTCAGCATGTTTTCATTTCTTTCTTTGAAAGAAGGAAAGATTTACTTCCAAAATCTGTTAAGTTATAAATCTTGCCATTTTGACCTCAGATTCTTAGATTTCTGAGCTCCCATTTTACATTTCACTATCTGTAGTTTGTCCTGTATGGCTGACTTGATCATAAGGGAGATTTCTGTATTTTGAAGAACTCACGGTTTTGGATAGCTTTTTATACAGATCTTACTAGTCAGTCATATTGTTTAAGTCCAGTCCACTTGTTTTCTTTCTGGATTATAGGTGCTTCTAATTAGTCAATTATAGTATGCTTAAGCAGTCTATAAACACTTTAATTCACATATGTTTGCTATTTGGAAACTTTTAATGGCTGCCTTCACCTTGTAAGTTTATTTCTTCTGTTTTGCTAATTTCTAACACAGTTTCCTTGAGGATCATCATCTTAATTATAGATTGTGATCAGCAAGACTTACTGGCTGAGGCCTGTGCTCCTTGAACAGCTTCCTTTGCTCTGTTATATTTGTACAAATCCATAACGTGGACTTTCGTTATTAGTGTACAGCACCATTTTCACAGGGCAGTATAATCTTGCAATGTACGGAAATACTTTTTTCATTTTTTTAAATGTAGATGGAAATTAAATTTATAGTTATAGAATCATAGAATCATTTAGGTTGGAAAAGACCCTTAAGATCATCGAGACCAACCATTAACCTAATACTGCCAAGTCCACCACTAAACCGTGTCCCTGAGCACCATGTCTACCTGCCTTTTAAATACCTCCAGGGATGGTGACTCCACCAGTTCTCTGGGCAGCCTGTTCCAATGCTCAACAACCCTTTCAGTGAAGAAATTTTTCCTAATATCCAATCTAAACCTTCCCTGGTGCAACTTGAGGCCGTTTCCTTTTATCCTATCGCTTGTTACTCCGGAGAAGAGACCGACCGCCAGCTGGCTACACCCTCCTTTCAGGTAGTTGTAGAGAGCGATAAGGTCTCCCCTCAGCCTCCTTTTCTCCAGGCGAAACAACCCCAGTTCTCTCAGCCGCTCCTCATAATACTTGTACTCTGGACCCTTCACCAGCTTCAGCCTTTCTTTGGACAGACTCCAGCACCGGTAATGTTGAAAGAGCATAAAAAGAGAATAATTTCTGCATTGTAGAAGTTGTTTCAAGATATGTGAAGAAATTGCTTTCCATGTCTTCCAAATGGCTGCTGTACATGCATGCATCTGAAATCAGCCACTTCTGCATAACCGATCCCCTTGATTTCCTTCAGAATTCAATTATATTTTTTTCACACACAAGCAAACCATTTATTTTTGATGTAAGTGTGTATTTAATGGATAGAAGTTCAAAATTGATGGGTTTTACTAGAAAAAATGTTTGTTTACACACAGCTAAGACCTTAAGAAAAAGCCTATCTACAAATCAGTCGTCATGTGAGTTTTGCTAACTTTAATGGAGTTGCATTTGCACAATTGCTAATGAAATTCTACACTCTGATGGATCCAGAAATCATCAGGCTACCACTGAGCAAGCTTGTGCAGTGGTAGGGCAGAGTGCACTATTGTGAAGACATACTAACCTCCTTCTTTAAAGCCGTGTAGAACTGCTAGCATGGCACTGTGCTTAGGCTAATTAGCTCTGTCCCGCAGAGCTGGCTCATTCAGTAGTAGCTCAGGTGCCTCTGTATCCTGTAGTATTGTACAGTGCGGACATGCCCTAAGAAACTAATCAATGAAGAGCAGAAAAGAAGAATACATTTTGCTATTGCTATTTTTACTATCAAATGTTTCCCAGATTCCCTTTGGTAGACCAGTTTTTAGTCACCTCATAGCTTGCATGTGTCACAGTAGATGTAGATTTTTAAAAAAGAGTTTGCAAAAAAATAGCTATGTGTTTCAGTTCAGAGCTGGCATCCCCTGGAGGAGCTTGGAATGAGAAAAGCAGCAAGTGCAGGTGAAGGTCAGGAACACTGGAGAGAAGTTGGATGATGTGATAATAGACAGGAGCAGATAACAGTAAAAGTTTCATTGCAAAGGGAGCAAGCATGCTAGATTAGGAGGAAGATAAATAGGCCTTTGAAACTTCAAATCTTCTACTTTCCAATTTAACATATGAAAGTGAACTATATCTGAATGCTTATGGGGATCTAAAACTGAAAAATAGCCAAGGTTCTTTTCTGACGTTTTTCAATGTTCCAGTAGCTCAGTTTTCACTTTGAAACACAAGTGGCAAGCAAAATTCTCATAATGTGATCTGTACATTTTAGAAAGGCATGTCCTCCAGAGATGATTATTACACAGCATGTGTTCCTCTCTTGTATCATCACTGCAGTGATCATGACTCTTGTATGGACTCGGAATGTTGTACCAAACTGCTCCTAAGTGATTTTAATGATTTGGAATTGCAAGTAAGTTATAGTTTAGCTGTCCTAAGTAAGATGTAATATTGAACCTGTGTCCTTGAATATATATTTCTGTACTACTTTTAAGTAGACTAAACTATTTTATTTTTACCTTGTGTTGTGTCTGTAATCTGCATTAAATTGTGATCGTGGTTAAAAATCTGAGAGACCTGAGATCTTCATGGTCTCAGGCTTATTACAGGCCAAAGTGATTAAGAAGAATTGTAACATCTAAAGACTTAATGTAAGTTTATTATCTCTAATTTTTTTTAATCTGTTTTGAGTGAGCATGACATGGAGTACGGACCAAACATATTAGACATCTCAAACAAAAACAGAAATTGGAGGAGTTTTACCTCTTTTATAGATCCAAGAGTTCTTGGCAATTCAGGTAATAAATGCATGGGAGAATGAAGCATATCTTTTTTATCTATCTGGACAAAACTTTTATTTTCAGAAACCAGGAATCCTGCCCTTCAGTTAACTGTAATTGCTGTAATTCAGTGCAAATATTAAATTAATCACTTTAGTACAGTGGGAAGATCACTGCTCAAAAGGTGGTTCATCCCCTCACTTTTAGGTTCAGTTTCCAGCTCCAGCTTTTCCTAGCTGTCATTTTTGTTTAGACTACATCAGGCTAAATTGAAACTAATCATAGGCTTGCAGTGTGGCAAATCTGCTTGACCAGAAATTACTCTTCACTCCCTCTTCTTACAGGACTAGGTCCTAATACTGTGCTTGTTCAGCCAGACTTTTCCTCTGGTCAACAGGGTGCCTAACGGTCCTGACCTTAGTTTTTTTTGTCTGTCTCAAGGGCAAGGCATAACATGGCAGCCAGGTGAGACAAATATGGCTATATAAGAAACTGAAACTTTCATGTTAGACAATCATCAGCAGTATTTGCATTGCTATAAAACTTAAGGAAGCTGCGGCCACGCAGAGATCCTCCTGGCAAGGATCATTTTCAGAGGACCTGTGGTTTGCTCAAACTCATGGAAAGGGGTTGGCTTCTTCAAGCTCCCGGTGAGCAACCCTTGGGCATGGAGAATGCTTATTTAGATTGTGGATGGACCTCCAGAGAAAGGTTATGATCTCTGTGAAGGCCATCTCTCTACAAGTAAGAATGGTAGGGAGCTGCCTGACCAACAGCCTTCTCCAGGAGTGCCCATGCATACTTTTGAGGGATAGTTTCCCAGTGAGCTGGATGCTATGGTATTTGTTTTTATGAACTCTTGTGCCCTGTTGAATTTTTCTTTAACGTGCATTTTTCCTCCTCTTCTTATTTCTGTTGTCCTCTGCTTCTTGTTCCCCTTACTCCCTTAAGCCCAGATTTGTGAAGGCACGGTGACAATATGCAGCTAACGTTTCTTTGTCAAGTCCTTGAAAACAACGTGTACATATCTTGTTCTTTTTATGAGATGTTTCATTTTAATTTGGTACAGTATGGAAAACAGTGGGTGAGGTACAGAACCCATATTGACTGACATAAACTTCTTAAAGGAAAATCTGATATGTATTTAATGCATATGTTGATGAAAACCAGCATTTCATTTTCTCAAATTCACAGCTAATGGCATGCAACTCTGAAGGACAATGAGACAGTTTTTTAAAAGAAATTGCACAAGTTAAATCACCAAATACCTTTAAAACCAATAAGTGTTCATTATTGCTTCTCCTCTGAACCTGTGAATAACATTATTATTTCATTTTTAAATGCCCATACTGTAAGATTATTTCAGCAGCTTCATGTTCAGGTTTTGTCTAGCAGCAAGAGGGATAATTTGCCCACACAAGCTTTGCAGTTTCATGGTAAGTAAGGATAGTACTAAGATAATAGTTTTGCTACTGCAACTAAAGGTGAAAATTATTTCTTTTACATTTGCAAATATTTTCAGTAGGTACTGGGCATAAACTTACAGACAGCTATATAATCACTTCCAGATTCTACACTAATTTTCAAAGGTCAAAGTACTAGCATAAAGAGGGAAAATGAGATGTAACGTACTTCATTTCTGTAATACCTACTTTCATAAGACTGTTATCAACAGCTCTGGTATTGTAATGAGGAGAATTGTCAAAATAGGCAAAATGATTCTGTACATTTTATTGTAATCTTAAATTTATCTTCATAAATATTCTTCCATGCACATTTGTTAAATACAAGAGGCGCTCCAGCTGAAATGATTTTCTCCTTTACCTTCTCCCATATGTCTAAGCACCTAAGGAAAAATGTGTTTTCATTCATTTCTGTCTTAGCACAATAGTTACACGATATTTTTCATGCCAGAAACTGAGAAAGCTCTTAGTAATTTGTTAAAAAAAAACCAACCCAGGAACACAATACAAAGGAGAAGAAAATTTAGCAAAAAAAATGGGATAGAAAACTGTTAATGTTTCTGCTATGAAGTGATGCCTTCTGTGCTTTTAGACTTGCACTATTTCCCTTGCCAAATGACTGCTCTGTTTTCATGTCCTGGCTTTTGCCTCTTCAGATAGAAAATACTGCTGTGGTAATATTAATAGTGCAGCCAAATGGTTTAATTGCAGGAAGGGACAAGAAGTTTTATTGTAATTAGATAAGAGTATCTTCCCCTGACTGAAAGTTTAGCTTGTGGCCATTTATAACCTTTCTATTTTCAGCTGAAACCTGAATCCTTGCTCTTTACATGGAGAATACTGCTTTCTGTAAATATTCCCCTATAATTGAGAAGAGGCATTGGTTGTTGAGTGTGTAATTATGGATCAATATTAGCCTGCTCAATTTCTCAGGGATACACTCACTTCTGTCAAATTCTTTACTGAAAATACCAAGTATGTTCAGTAGCTGTATAGATCCCTTGTCATGACTTAGCTGGTTAACAGTGATCCACAGACCACGCTTTGTGAACCACTACCCGAAAACATAAAACTATATGAAATGCAAACATTAGTAGGAATTTCTATTACAGCTGTATTATGTTGTTCACTACTGCAGTATCATGCTGACTCTTGATTCAAGTTTAAGAGAGAGTAGAAATGGTAACCAGTGTACGTGGAATAAGTATTTGACTCCACCGCATGACTGTTACACCGAGAAAAAAAGTAAAGAGCTATTTCATATTTTTCTGGGCACCAGTGGATGTTTGTTTCCACACTTTTCACTGCAAGGAAACAGTTTGTTCTTACTATATATGAGCTTGTATCTGATTATAACGAAATATTTTTGAAATTATATTCCTAGTGTACTTAATTAATATATAACCTAGGTTTAGTATTTGTCTTGAAATCGCAGATTCTTCTCTCCTCACTTTGGTGCAGCTAACAAGGGGCAATTAAGCTGAGTAAATATATGTGTATTTCACAAGAAACTGCATCAGCCTGAAATGCCCTCTGCTCGCAATATCATAGTTGAAATATGTTTTTATTCAGTGAGGTTGTATTAGGTGCACGGCATGAGTCTGTATCATACTGAAGACTCCTTGTTGGTAGAGATAGCTGTTGTGTAAATATAATTCAGTTTTAAGACAGGGAGAAAAGTATAAACCCAGGACCAAATCCTGTTAAATGGCTTCATGTTACTTAAGGCATGAGGACTATAACTAGTTACAGATTTTGATGGATGCAGTGCATAATTTGTATTTTGACTATGGCACAACATGAAGTAAGAGAGCTTATTGCAAGACCTAAGTATTGTACACATGAAACTGGCTGGTCCTTTATTTTAGTAGCAATTCTGTCATTACATTTCCTATGCAAAATTCTACCGTTTCCCCCAAATTAGTTTTAACTTGAACTGAAACAGCTTCTCAGGTACAGATTTGCTTTAACCATCACTTTCATTCTCTTCTTGTCTATGTGGTGGGCTGTGGGGTTTTTTTAATGACACTTGGCTACCTCTGTCACTAAGCATTTAACCTTTTTTTGAAAATAGATGTGTGGAAGGCCTTTCGTGAGCTAGCAGAGCTTGCTTTGAAAACCCAGTGAGTTCCTAGTCGTACAAGCCCTCTGCAAGATTAATTCAAGTCAATAGGGGATTTAAAAGTGAAAGGGGAGAAAAATCAGGTCAGCAAGAAATATGAATAGAATGATTAAATCAGTAGGAAATGCTGTGGTAAAAGACAGAGGATTCCAATTCCAGTTATTATGGACTGGGAGGCTGAGATGCTTAATAGCAAGGAAGAAGGGTATTGCTTCAGAATTGGATTGAATTGGCAGAGTACATCCAATCAGTCTCCTTCTAATAGAATGGTTGAATATGCAATATAACGTGATAAAAGTGTTTGGTCTCTCTGCTTTTTAATAGGACTACTGTGAACGTAGCTCCAGAGGAACAGATCATTTGTGTTTCTTCTCACCAAAGGGATGAAGTAGCTAAGTATGCATTTGATACTGTGTGGTTTTGTGGTTTCTGTTTTAAAATAATGCTGACATAATCTGGGTGGACTTAGTTCAACATGTCCTATTTGGGAAGGTCAAGGTTAAGTCCTGTTGCGATGGTCAGTGCCAGAGTCCACATCACCAGTTATACATTGGTATCAATAACTTCCAGATGATGGTTTGCTATCTTTTAAGTCCTAGCTTTTACAATAGTAAAAACATTCCCAGCTGCACTGAAAATGGATACAGACAGGAAGGGGTGCGATTTAGGTATTCTAGGAAGAGTTAAAGTTGAAATGAAAATCCTAGCTTCTCTTAAAACCTATTTATAAAAGAAGTATACACTCCTGCTAAAATGTGATGTTATATGGGTTTTGGATCATATGAGGCAGGTGTTCCCTGGGGTTTTGTCATCTCCAGATGAGATAAATATTCTAGGCCTGTGATTGACTTGTTATGGACATGTACAAAATTACAAACACAATGGAACCCCAAACTTCATTGGGGAATCTGATCACTGCTTCAGTATAAATATTCAACAGTAGGGGATGAGACAGACTTTCTCACTATGGCATGATACATGCACCCAGCATGATGGCATTTTAATTCTGTTCTTAGATGGTACAATACTGTCACGCCCTAGAAAATAAAGATGAAAAAGTCTATGCCAGGCTGTATATTCCCCACGCTACATGGAGGAAAAGCTATCTGAAGTAACTGAGGGTGCTTGGATTAAAGTTTGATGACAAAGGTACACATACCCTGAAGATCTGACTTGTAGCACTGTCATCTGACGCTCCAGAGTGCTATTCATCAGAGTGTGAATCCGTGACATGCTGTTTACTCCTCCTCATGCTAACTCCCTGTGTGGGCATGATTTGTGTACATATATATAAGTGGACTCAGCTATCATCACTGCATGGGGGGTGAGTGTGGAGCAGCCATAGATCCAGAAATTTGTAGCCCAGCTTATTGTATACTAACTTCCTTAGGGAGAGAGACCCTACCCTAATCAAATTAAAGCCACTATAATTATAAGTGACCAGGGAGAGGTTTCATGCAGTTAAGTAAACCGGAATCAAACATGTTAACTTTCCCATTTGTCCCTCTGTAAGTAAGCCTTAAATATCTTTACCATTTTTTCTAACAGCCTTCACAAATCCTTTGTGAGTCCAGTTTCCTGGTGTCAGAACAGGACTGTGATCTGCAACCCACATCAAAGTTAATTTGTGGGATTTTTCTTTGCTTTTCTTTTCATAGTTAGGGATGCTAAGCTTTGATAATGTGCTTAGCACTGTAAGAGGCAGTAAAAATGACACTTGTTGGCCCAAAGAGCATGCAATCTAACAATAGAGAGACAGTGCAAACTGTGCTGGGAGACCTGGGGAAGGTACTTCTTAGAGAAATGTTTCCTTTTTTAAATAATGGTTGGATACCTGACAACATGTACATTAACATTGATTAGTATTCATGGCTTCAAGAAAGATGAAAGTTTAGAGAAGGGATTTGGCTTCTGCAGATTTTATTCTACCACATGCAGAGGAATCAGATCACTCGGCCATTGATGCTATAGTCATATAGGTTCATTCCTTACTTTTTTTTTTATGTGTCATTTGAGCTTGCTTGTTGATCTGTGCTCCTTACATTTTACACACTAACAGTCAATGCACAAATGCAGGAGAGTTTACGTCCTGCCAAATGTGTAATTAGCACAGTACTCCAGGCACTGCATTGCATACTAAGGAAGTTTCGCTGGCCTTACATTGTTGTCAGATATTGCTGTACCAAAAAATCATCTCCAAGAAAATAAGCTTCTTTAGTCTATGGTTTTTAGTAAGTCCTTCAAAGTAAAATTGATATATTTGGGCTCTTACTTCCTCTTTCTTAGTTATGTGGATATGTGTAGGATTAAAACTTCTTTCTCTATTAGTGATCTTCTATCTTCCAGTTAAATAAGTGTCTTTAATTTTTGAGGGGACAATTCTATTAGTAGCAAAAGGTGTCTCAAGTCAAAAGTGAAAAACTTTCAAGCTCAGTAGTGGTGCAAATTGATAAGCTGTTTTGGGGCTAACTTTAGGACAGAATACACATGAGAAAATAATTTGGCATGTGCTTAACTTTTATTGGGCATGCATTTAAAAGCATGGTATCTCAAATCTGGGTCACGCAGTAAAAGTGAAAAAAATTGACACAAGACCCAAGTGAAGTCAATGAAATTCCCACATTAGGAATTGGAATAGGCCTAAAGAGAAAACAAGAGGGTCTTTGGGGTAAAGCTAATGATTATGACATGCTTCTCTTTGCTCTAATTCTTTTGTCCTGTTTGAGCTTTAGTTTCAGGTACAGGTTCTCTTCTTGCCTGTATTTTAGTCTTGATTCTAGAGGCTGCTGAAAGCTCATTGTTTCCCATTGCACACATGTGAGAAATCAGTTCTCAGCACACAGTAGCTGTTTTTTTTATTTTGATTCCTCTAAAGAAAATGGATCTCCCATTTAGAGTAGTGATGCAGTCTTTTAATAAACCTGATGGGATGCATCCAGTCCAGGCTCTAACAAAGGAATGTACAGTTGTTGTTTAAGTGGCAAATTAACAGATCTATATAGCTATACTCAGATGGCAGCACATACTGTAGTCATGATTTGTCATAATTAGTTTGAGAATACTAATTATCAATTTCTCCTCTGTCTATTTACTCTAAAATAGGCACTAACCACTGATAATGACCAATTTCTTGTGGACTGGTTTGTATTGCCATTCTTTCCTATGTTATTGCCTTAGGCCTCACCTGCACTGGCTTGGCTTTAATCGGGAACACTCTTGCTCTTTTGCAAGAGCTTCTGTAACTCATCTGTTCTGGGTTCAGAGAGTCCTCACAGAGACTGGTTTTACCTGCAGATGTTATGCAGTGTTGTAAATGAGTGTTTTGTTGTCTCCTCTACAAAGGCTGAGTGGGAGTTCATTTACAGTGCACTGTGGGATGCCTCTCTGGGACTGTGAAACCCTTGGCAACAATTTAGTTAGTCCTCTGAACTCCATCAAACTTTGTTTCACAAACTTGATGTTTGTTTTAAACTTGTGTATCAGCTTCTCTTTAAAAGAAGGAAATAGCGCCTGTACCTTTTTTCCTAGTTACCTTTTTTCCTAGTACTCCAAACTACACTTCCTTGTGATTTCTGACTTGTTTTTCAGCAGAAATGACAATTCCTGGGGGGCTGTTTCTATGTTTCTAGCTACTTAGCTCTGGAAGCAGACAATTGAAATTTAATTAGATGAGCATGTTCTGACAATGCAGGCTTTGCCCAGCACCACTGGCAGCACACCCGTTGCCACAGCTCCACACCTGCCTGGTCTGAAACAGGGCGGACTGCAGGTCAGAGCGCCCTTTTTGACCTGATCAGGGCTCCAACGACAAGTCTCAGCTTGACGCATTTCATCTCGGTGTGCCTGTGAGTATCTCAGCAGAGGTTTGCAGGCTTTAACTTGTCAATTGCTAAAGCTATCCTTTCATTGTCAGGCAGCACAGACTACTCGGCAGATCTGAGCTGGCTGCATTTGTTCGAGCCAGAAACCAGCAGCCCATTCTCATGAGTGGGTGGCAAAGCTTTGTCAACAGAGGCCAAAGAGAAAATACTAATATAATGTGGGCACAGAGGCGGTGGCTCAGCTGTACCAAAATAATCACGAATTCAAGTTCAGCCCTTCATTTTCAAGCTGGCAGGGGCTATGAGTGCTGATAAGGCAACGTACTCAGCTGGTGCAAACATGCCTCATTTCAGTGTATCTCAGCTGCTCTCCAGCATGAGGTACATCCAACTTCCCATGACTGGATTGATGATTCAGTATGAGAGTTTTGTGGGTTATGAAGAAAGGGGAAGTCCAAGGCTGTGAGAAAAAGAGCAGGAATCTTCATTTTTGGACCGGAGCAGGAAGGACAGATTTTGAGATGCCATAAGAGAAAATAGTAGGAAAAAACTTACTTTGTTGTGACAAATTGTTGCTCTTCACTGTTCTTCATTTGTGAGCTTTCATTTGAGAAAATAATCAGAGATGGGATTTACAAAGGGACTTACATATAAATTGTGTTTTTATGAAATATATGCTGTTGTTGACAAGGCTTTTTATTTCATCTGATAAAACTAAACAAATTTCAGGCTGCAATAAGCCAAATTCAGCATAAGAACAGGTCACTGCAGCTGCTAAAACTTGGCCATATATATCCACAGAGTCGAGAACTAGTGTTTTAAAAAATACATATGATGTCTTTTTCTTTTATCTTGAAAATTGTCAGGAAAATAAAGATATCAAGCATTTTTTAAAGTAATTTAAAGTTTAAATCTCACAGTGGCAGTTATGTATTCCATAATTAGTTAGAGAAACATGTATGTCTTTATGTAATGACTCTTTAAAGTGTTTTGTTACGGTTTGACAATGTTTTTGGGATAGTGCGTAAGGGGGTTTTCACTTCAGCCTTCACACACCCAAATAGAAACCAGAAGGAGGTTAGAGAGATTACAGTGCTGCAAATGCAGGCAGATAGTTTACAGCTGAGGGTTGTTCCTTGTAGTGAACGTTTTATTTTCCGTAATTCAGAGATCATAAAATGGCATAACAAATAAAACATTTGATGTGTATAAATGATTAAGATAGAGTCTGTGGTGTGGGTCAGTCTGAAACATACGTACATAAAAGGCATGGTTGGTGGTAGCAGTAATCAGTTTTTCCTCTCTGATTCTGGTGATCCTTACAAGCTTGCTGGGAAATTCTGTGGGAGACAAAATAGCTCTGTTGATGTGGAACCGCTAAAAGCATGCCTCAGAGCTTTCCAGATCACCTAGAGCTGTAGTTGCTAATAAGCTGTTATCTTCTTCTCTCTCTTGTCTTTGATATGCATCCTCTGCCCGTCCCTGCTGAAAACAGCAACCTCACAATCTCAGTTTTCTTGCAAAACTGCTAAGGTTTTGCTTATTACTCTGCCCCAAAATGGTTGCGGTGAAGCAAAGTGGTTAGTGCAAGTTGTTATCTGGTTGTGCTTTGTTTTAACCTGTTGACATTAGAGAAGATACAAATAGTCCGGTAAAGCTTGCAGCAGACCACCACTCATAGTTTAAGAAATCACATTTAAATGATTCAGAAGCAGTTTTGACATTGTACGGTTTTCAGCAACAAGTAGGTAGAACCATTAGCATGGCTGCATATTCTGTTGGGCAGCTGGCCTCTGAAATTTTTGGAGGCTGACTGTGCAGATGGACCCAGAGAAGAAAGTGCAGCTTCTATGCCCAGAGGAGCAGCCAAACTTTTGATGTCTGCAACCTCTCCATCCCCACCATTAAATTTCTGTAGTGATTTCTGTAGTCCAATATTGAACACTCAGACTCTCCACTGCATAACTACCTCCGTTGAAAATCCACTTGATACTGCAAAGTGTGTGTGCATGTGTGCTACGCACCTGAAAAACACATGTTTGTAAGAGAGAAAGTGATGAGATTTGCCTTTTTAAAAGCAGTTGCCATTATCAGCAGAAATGAAGGGTACTGGTTTTACAGCATTAAGCTATCCTGCTGTATGGAGGGAAAGAAACATGGCATGAATCTGTGAAAAGCTGGAAAGTTTACAAAGGAATGATCCCACAGCTTCTCGCAAGAGCAGCTGTGCTGTGACATACAGACTGATGTACCAGTTGTCTGATCAATCGGTTTTACTTCTAGGACTATTATTTCTTGGCAGCCAACCTAATGTAATTACGTATGTTTTCCTGCGACAAGCAAACACTTTATGTAGTTGTGGAAACAGCTGCAGTACGCTGAAGAGCTCATTCTTGTTAATATGAAAGTATAGTCACAGAATTACAAAATTACACATTGTGTAGGGTTACATGTTAATGGCAAGGATTATAAATACCTGTAGGGATTAAAATACCTATAATGCACTCTTATTTAAAATGAACTAATATTTAGCTATTTTGAACATTGAAAGACAGTTTGTCATCGGACTATCTAAAAGTGTGACTGTTTAGTTTAAAAATAACTTTGAATATGACCCTGAACTGGAAATCTTTGCATCTTTCCTTATGTTCTATTTTGAGCCTCTCTTCAGAGCTGGAGAGGCATGGGGAAACCTTCAGAAAGGATTGCCAAGCCAGATAAAATTTGCCTCGTTTCTTTCAAACTTAGACTATGTTTTTAAATTCATAGATTAATTTCTGAGGCAACCTAGTAAAACGTCTCATGTATGAACTGCGTAACACAGAAACTAAACCCCAGGTTGCAAGTAATCTGAAGGCTGTTAATACGTGACCAGGGATATTTATGGAGTAGTTACATGAACTGCTTCCAAAAAAGACCTAGTGACAGCACAAGCGTTTGCAGATGTGTGTCAAAAAGAACGGATTTGTTGGAGCAACACTTAAAAGGTTTGTTTCAGTCCCTCATCTGCTTCACCTTGTGCCCATACAAGTGAGATGGTAATGCAAACCAGAAAAGGAAGGCTAAAAATATAGAGGGTATGGAGACAGCATCAGCCTATACTGCCCTAAATTATATGTGGAATTGCAGCATCACACTGGGACGGTTGAGTTCCTGCCCTGTGCAGGAACAGCTTGGCAGGGACACCTCACGAAGAGGTTGCAGGTCAAGTGGTCTTTAGCCCAATGTTTTAAAAGAAACTTGGCACCAATTCTGGGTTACCATAAGACAAGGAGGCTATAAACTGCACGCACATCTGCAGTAGGGACAGAAGCTTTTCAGAACAAAGTGCTGTAGGCTGCTGGGGCCAACAATCATGAGATCAGCCCTCTCTGCTTATGCGTCCAGAGCCCCGTGTGTTCACAGTGCAGTCAGCACAGTACAATGCTGACATAGTGAGATGGATCCAACTGAAGATTTGGTGCGGTCCCCATAGAAATATGTTGGTTTGATTTCTTGGGTGGTTTTATGCAGATTTCATTGACGTGGTTGGTTTCAGCTGACAGATTCAGTTGTGCAATTTGTTCAGCTCTTCATGAAGTAAGAACAGAAGAATGCTTCAAGTGTCATGACAGTATGATGAGATGACCTCTAACTCATCTACTCATGATATTTCAAAATATGTTGCCGCATTTTCCTCCAGTTCTTCATTCTGCCCATCTGCTGGATGCTGGATTTCTTGACGGCAGCAGAAAAATCGTCCTCAGTGCCCAGAGGATGATGCGTTTTTTTCTGAGTTGGTTTTTGCTGACAGTTTTAACTTGTATCTAGACTTGGCACTGAAGGAGCTTAGGAGCACGAACATGATCTGTTGAATGATACCACAGTTCTGAGAACTTGTTGATCTCAAAGAGGAAGCCCTACTTCTGCCCCTGCCTCTTGGTTTCATCCTTTTCCTTCCACCAGCCTTTCGGAACAGATCTAACATTAACCAGAAAGAAAATCACCAGTGTTTTTGCCAAAGCAGCATGGGTTCAGTGGCTGGAGAGCACAGTGAGAAGCAGAAGAAGGAGGAGGAAGAGGGGAGGGTACCAGCCCTCCTGTGGGCGAGTTGTCAAACTAGCCTATTCAGATTACTGATTCTGCAACATGACCCCACTGTCACCTCCAGCAAGAAGATGGTAACCCCAGTCTGGAGGGATGAATTGTCTCAGAGGCATCTTTAGCTTTTCTGAGAGCAGATTGTTGTAGCTATTGAATGATTAGTTTGCATTGGCACTCTGGGCCTTGAGGAGATAAACTCTTACCAGTCAGCTAATACATTCTCATTACCCTGGGAAGAAGGTGTTGGGCCTCATAGGAGTACACACTCCATTTTGGGCAGGGCAAAATGGATCACGGGAATTCTACTTCGGCAGGAAGAAAACAGTGGAGAGAAAATGGCATGCTTTGGGGACTGAGGCTGTTAGTCCGTGTTTCCACACTGGATGTGTGCCTGAGGATGCTGTGGTCAAGAGCAGGCAGACACAGGTGAGTTCTGCCTGCCATCTGAAGTGCTGGGATACAAGCTGCTTTGATGTGGAAGGTGTCTAGATGTGTTCGGGCGGATGTGCAACACTTTGAGTAAACTGGGTATAAGTTCTTTGGGTGGAGGGTTGTGAAGTGACCGATGAGCCCATTCCATGCGGCGTGTTTGAGAAGCTTGTCAAGTGTTCTCCATAAAGTGTTATACATAGTCACCATAAAAGGCAATGTGAAGATGTGGCGATGAGGCCTGACTGAAAGGAGAGCCTGGAAGGAGCTCAGATTATGCTTCATGTGAGCTGCCAATTGCCCTGAAAGGGCAGGCGGGGTACATGAGTATAGGCTTGGCAGTAAAGCACTCTTATAATGAAAGCTCCCACTTTCTGTTTCAGACCAGCTGAAGAGACTCTTCTGGCTTTGTGTCTGAGACAGAACAAATGATGGTGATAGGCTGACAAAAAAAGAAGCATACTTTCTCATGTCAGTTATTTTGTTTTCATTTGAAAATTGTAAATGTTTGATCACACAACCTGCTTTTCTTATGACACTGGAAATATAAAGGGGTTACAATTGTGCTGAAACCCACTGAAGTAAATGAGTTTTTAATACTGAGATTTAATGGGAGTAAAGTCAGGCTTCTAGAGAAATCCAAAGTAAGACTAAAATGCTAGCAATGATTGAAAAGATAGTTGGATGAGGCCAGTCTTTCTGCTGAGGGGAAAATGTGAGAGGCTGAACAGTATAGGAAGTGCTGGTAGGAAGACTAGTCATCAGGGCAATAAAGAAAATATTTGAATACAACACTTACTGACCATGAATCTTGAGCAGTGAAGATATTTCACATACATAATAGTTTTTCCAAGTTTAGATTGGAAGTTAGAATTCGAGCTGAGTCATGTAGTTAGAAAAGTCTTGTATTTATTAGCAAAATTATTTACTAGTATCTTAAAAGCCTTTTAAACACATACTTAGGGAAAATGCTTCCTTTGGAGGCAAAAATGGCTTAGGATATACATAGAGAGCCTGTCCTCTCTAATTTCCTTCTCTGAGCACAGAAACTACCCAGCTGCAACAACATAATGAAAGGCGAAGGAATGCATGGGGTGGGGGGCATTAGGAACTTTTAGAACTGGCTTTGCTACTAAGAAAGGGTAAGGGGTGCAGATCCACATCAGCTTAAGTTCATCAGTTCAGGGGCATGCCCTCCCACCCATATATTCCTTACAGCTTTATCTGATGCACAGGAAGCTGATTCATCTGAAATTTCCTGTAGCAAAAAAAAAAAAAAAAGAGCTTGAGGTGTCGAGCAGGGTCAAATTGGAGGCCTGTAACCAGTGGTGTCCCTCAGGGGTCAATACTCGGACCAGTATTGTTTAACATGTTCATCAATGACCTGCACGAGGGGACAGAGTGCATCCTCAGCCAGTTCGCTGATGATACCAAACTGGGTGGGGTGGCTGACACCCCAGAGGGCCGTGCTGCCATCCAGCGCGACCTAGACAGGCTGGAGAGCTGGGCAGAGAAGAACCTAATGAGGTTC
>VYZM01013582.1:110882-122897 GCA_013398915.1 Dromas ardeola
GAGGAAAGGCTGAGAGAGCTGGGACTCTTTAGCCTGGAGAAGAGAAGGCTGAGGGGAGACCTGATTAATGTTTACAAGTGTCTAAAGGGTGGGTTGAAGGAGGATGGAGCCAGGCTCTTTTCAGTGGTTCCCAGTAACAGGACGAGGGGTAACGGGCACAAGCTGGAACACAGGAAGTTCCGATCGAATATGAGGAAAAACTTCTTTACGGTGAGGGTGCCAGAGCACTGGCACAGGCTGCCCAGGGAGGGTGTGGAGTCCCCTTCTCTGGAGACTTTCAAGACCCGTCTGGATGCAGTCCTGAGTAATGTGCTCTGGGCAATCCTGCTTTAGCAGGGGAGTTGGACTAGATGATCTCTAGAGGTCCCTTCCAACTCTGAAATTCCGTGATTCCATGTGATGGAGATACTCCCTTATTAGCATGCAAGTATGTGATGAGCAAAGTTGTTTCCTCAAAGCACTGTTGATAACTCTGAAACTGCAGTCTGATGAGACAATCAATAGAGCTTCTGACTATTTCCTTGCATTTGAACTGACTCTTTCTCATCATGTGAATTACTGATTCAGTGTGAACTTGCTCTGCTGGTACAAATTTCTTAAAGGAAATATTGACCAGTCAGTTCTCCACTGGCAGGCTTCAGGCTAGATCATGTCACCTCTCTTTCCCCACACTGCATGAAGCTGGTCCAAAAGCCTAAAACTTACAAACTCTGTCGTGTATGAGTTTGGCAGATGTAGACCCAGGTGCCAACATGCGATCCACGGTAGATTCGTCCTGGTGGGAAGTGAGGGAGGGCACAGAACTGGTGCTAATTTGTCCTGGAAGAAAGGCACAAACCGCTGCTGTTCTCATGGCCAAAGCCTCTTCCTCCACTGGCTGTGTCAGCAGAGCCTCCTGGTGGGGATGCAGCATGTACCAGCAGCAGCGGTTTCTGCAAATGCTAAGGCTGTGAATAATTTGTCAAATAATATTGTCAAATTGCACAACGAATTACCAGTTATTACACATCTTACACCAGTTTCTATTTGGATCTGGAAACGCTGCCAGAATTGACGCTAACCAGAAAATTGATGAGATTTCAGAAAACAGAGTAATAAACAAGATAACAAAACAGACATTTTAAGTAATTGTATGGATAAAGCCCCACTTTTCAAACACAAATATGTCTAAAATTAGCATTTTATGTTCATATTTTGGAACCTAATTAGAAATCAGCTGACCTGAAAAGGCAACAAAACTGTACTGCACAGGCACGGCTGCTTGGGTTGCACAGGGGCTTTTCCGCTCCGCTGTAGCCAGGTGCAGATGCAGCATGAGGCCATGGCTAGACAATCACTGCAAAAACAGATTTGCAATCGAGGGTTACAACCTCTCTGCTGTAAGAGTGCTGTCTGCACGGCTCAAACTGATTAAAGATGCCTGCTTTCAACTTACCTGTATTCACACTGCGCACAGAGCCGTGTTGGGGAGGGGAGAGTGTGTTGGAGGGTTTGTATTTGTGTCTTTAACATTGGCAGGAAGCATGTACAAAGCTTCCTGATCCTTAAAGGCTTGCCTTGATGCTTAGGTACCTTCAGGAGTTGATATAATTTCAGAGAGAAAAGGTTGCCTTGAACTTTGCTGTCTTTTTCTTGGATGTTGGACTGGGAGCAATTTTTCTGTGAATGACCCGCTTGCATCTCTCAATGAGATATTTAGGGTTGCGAAGGGTTAGTGGATGCTGAAAATTCCTGGTTTAGAACGGCGAATTACTGGGATGAGTTGGAAACCTGCAGAAAGGTCCAGGTTTGGTTTTGGGCTTAAGCAGATATGCTGGAACCAGTAGCTATTTATAATAAGCTAAAAAGAACTATTCCAAGCTAAAAAGAACTATTCCAGGAATGTAAAAAATCAATAAAAAGATGTGGAATTAAAGAAAAGAGAAAAGTGGTAAATAAGATAAATGTGAGTTGAAATCATATGTATGGAGTTATATGAAATAGCATTGCTTAACATAATGCCAATAAGTTAGTGTAGACAAATCAAATGTACACATAATGAGGAAAGATGAGTGAAGTGGTAGCAATTCTCTTGTTTCTCAAAAATGGGAGCAGAAATCTGTATATGTATTCAAAGGGCATTAATCTACTCAATATGCCTCCTGGGTACTCTTACAGCTCTTAGAAGCTGCAGGAAAGTGTATCTGGCTTCAGAAGAGGATGCTTGTGCTTTTCAGATGATCTTGCTGAGACGAATAAACAAATAGGGCTGGGAGCGGGGAAGTGATAGGTTGGTAGGGTCTTTTTGGAGTGTAAACAAGTGTATTACTCAGTGTGGAAGGACTGTCTGAGAATTGATGGAACCCTGCGGACTTACTATAAAGATTGGATATATATGAAAGAATGATAAGGCATGTGAGAACCGAAGCTGAAAAGGCACGCCAGTTAAAAGTGAGGCTGGAAATGCAACAGGATTGTGTCTTGTTCTCCAAGTTGTTTGAAATTCTCAAGCATAATCTTCTTAACACTTGCTGGAAGAAGACATGCTAAAGATTACCAGCCTGAAGGTATTAGGGTATGCAAGGCATTAGGAATAGTAATTACCATGACCTCATACATAAATAATCATATAATAACACAGCTGATTTCTGGAGTCTTAACAGTGTGCAGTCAGTGTATAAAATGTAAAAAGAAAATTTCTTGAAGCAGGAAGTGCCTTCAATCTAAGAACCTATAAAGGAAGAAAGCTTTGAAAAACAAAAAAGTGAACATTATCAGGTTCCATAAAAAGGCAGTGAAGTTGAGCAAGAGATGCTGAATAAGAGCCTGTACGCAGGTGTTCAGATTTTGCCAATGTGAAATGCTAATGGCAATCTCCTAAACAGAGCAGGCCAGGGTTTTGATGACACTGGAAAATATCAGCTCCCACTAGACCGGTACATTTTTGGTACCTTTTCAGGTCAGCTGATTTCTAATTAGGTTCCAAAATATGAACATAAAATGCTAATTTTAGACATATTTGTGTTTGAAAAGTGGGGCTTTATCCATACAATTACTTAAAATGTCTGTTTTGTTATCTTGTTTATTACTCTGTTTTCTGAAATCTCATCAATTTTCTGGTTAGCGTCAATTCTGGCAGTGTTTGCAGAGCCAAATATAAACTACACAACATCTCTGTGGTATAAGATGTGTAATAACTGGTAATTCGCTGTGCAGTTTGACAATAATTATTCATAGCTTTAGCATTTTCAACTTGATAGCCTATTTTAACAATATTGTTAAAAAGGTTCTCAAACAATTCTGTAACTAAGCAATCATAATGAATTTACATAATGTGTGATAAGTACATTTAGTTTTTAATTTAAATGTAACTCCAGTTGGACTACCTCTGAAATCATTAATGGAAAGACAATGAAAAGTCATGAATGCTATTAATTGTGAGTAGGAGACTGTTTTTAGTCTCTGTTCCCCACTGTTACAGAAGACTTGCATATAAAAAAATTGTTGCTGAGAATGGGTCCTAGATCCTTGGTGCAGATTTTTACAGGAAGAGATATTTTTAAAACGGCAGTGCGTATCCAGTTTAAGACAATAACAAAATGGAAAACTTTAACACTTGATTAAAAAAATGTAGATTTTGCTTTTTAATATCTAAGTTTTCTCAGTTATGTAGGATGCAGTTGATGGAAGAGTTAAAAAACAGAGTATTGAGTAAAACAGAAGTTTACATGCCTGCACTAAAATTTTTAATCTTTTCTCACCCAGCACTTAAGAAGTGTCTTTTCTGAGGCAGTACTAAGCTAGAAATGAAGTATCCAAAGGTGTGGGTCTGGTTGTCGGGAGAGTTCCTTTTGTTTTTTAAACAAAAGACAAGGTATGCATAAACACATTCTCACACTGCCCTGTGACTAGTTGCAATTATATGAATTAAGTTAGTTAGATACAGAATTATGTATTTTGGGCCAAATTTAGTAATAACCATTTCAGAATTTGTTTTCATAACATTTTGCTATCTTTTTACTCTTACTTATTACTGAGAGGCCACCAGGAGGGTTAGTGACTATTCTGTTGAGTTCATTTTGTTTCAGAGCTCAAACCATTAATGTCTGCTTAACATTGTAGATGAATTCCCCCGAGTTTCCTTGCAGGATAGTAAGCTTTTTGAAGAGCTTACATTGTACTACTGTTCTATAGGAGTCTTTTCTTTTTTTTTTTTTCTGAGGACACTATTTTGTATGTTGAAATGTAACTTCTTTATAGTTTCTATTGTTCACTGAATTTTCCAATTAGCGTCCACATCAGCTGAAGCCTGTGAGAATTCTCAGTGAATTACAATGTCATGTTGAACTGCAGCAGTTATGAAGGTGCTGTGCCAGAAGATACGAAGCACTTTTCCCAAGTATACATTTGCAATTGCATTTATTTTAAAACTTAAAATAAAACTTGAAATTGAGGTTTTCTTAGAGTTTTTTTCTAACCTGTTTTTTTCAATCTCCTCTCTTTTTATTTGAGGATCAATAACATATATTGTGCCCAGAGGGTACATTTGTTTGTGTTACAGAACATCTCATGAGCTGTCATTTCCAAGCTGCTGGACTGCAAACCCACACTGAGTAGATTCTCTAGTTTTCTTTTTAAATGTCACTGACTTCATTTCAGGTTTGGTTGTTTTTTTCCTATTATCTCGATCTCTTTGTAAGTGTCTCTTCATTCATTTAATATTTTGTTATAGCTTATAATTTTCCATATAACAATTGAAGGGCTTTACTCCTCTTACTCCTTCCAGACAGTGAAATCCTGCAATATGGTTTGGGGTATTAGAAGGTAGGCTGTTGAAATAAATGACTGAAGGGGCTGGATGACTTTGCATGTGATCAGTGCTTATGAGTGACTCCAAAAATGATTACATCTGATCTTTGCTTTGACTGGCTTAATGGACACTGGGTCAGAGTCTGCATAAAGGAGCAGGATGAAACCTCTGCACTGCTTCAGGACGTGATAGGACCACCATTGTAATCGTCCAGTAGAAAGCAGGCAGTTGGTTAACTCTCATAGTCCTCGGTACCCAAATGACAGCTGCAAGACCTTGAGGTGAGGAAGTCTCAGCTCTGTCTGATCGCATATGAGCCTTCTACTCCAGGATAACTGTGGCACACCTAAAAGGAGCACAGAGAGTTCCCTAAAGGGAGCCATCAGCATTACATCTCTGGCATTTCTGCTGTCCAGTTTAGATGAGTCACACCAAATAGTTCCTAAAGCAGATACTGTATTCAGATGTCTCATCTTTCTCTTCAGATGCATATTATAGTCGTGCAAGTGGTCTTTGTCCTCTATAGTCTTCTCAGGTTGAGGTTTCGATTTGATTTCCAGAGGCTGTTCCTCTGGGCTGGACATGACTTTTGTGAATCCAGTAGCTTATTTTACCCTGATTCAGGGGTTGTATACGTCTTTTCATCCCATTATGTTCATAGTTACACCAAAATCTTCATCCTATGCTTCACTGGGATAGCAATAGATTAGAGGCAACTTACAAATAGCTGATAGCATCAGAGAGAGTTCCAGCTCCCTTTAGAAAAGCACAGAAGGCCGCCTCCTTCTTCAATAATGCTTCACCTACACAGGGTGTCAGCCACAATACAAGAAATCTTTAAATGGTGTTTGAGGATGGTTAGTACTAAATCAGTCACTGCTATCATTTAATCAGTTTCTAAAGTCATGAATGAGACTACTGTTGTCAATAATAGATCATTCATTCATTTCAGAAGTACCAGATTTGACTTGCAGAGGTGAAAAAGCTAAATCAGCCTTCATATACATAACTGTAGAGTGATAATTAGGATTCTAACTAGGATCCTGCATTTTGTCTTGTATTAGTAAATGATTACAGGGAAAAATAATAGCATTCTTGACTCCAATCTGAATTCTTCTCAATTAGATATGGCCATATGAATTCACACAACTGGGAGAGGAAGGGAAGAGGGCTAAGTGATAATGCTGGGAAACTCCGACAGCTGTTCTGCTTCTGCCAGGTTTCTGTTCTTTCAGATCCATTTTAGAAGGTCCTGACCCCGCTGTTTGCATGGGCCTGTTCTAACCATTGAGCGCAGAAACTTTAAACAAGGGGTGAAACGGGAAAGAAAGGCTTGCAGCAGTGAGAAGTTCTTGCAATAGCAATAAAAAGCTAAACTGATTCTTGTACTGAAAATAGTAAAAGAGTCAATACAGTAACCCTGACTTTTATCCTTTCCATCCTGGATAATGGATCTTTTTTGAGAAACATCTTAACCTTGAATCCTGCTTAATTTAAACTGTGAGCTGTATTAAACCTTTCTAAAATACCACTCAAGATAGCTAGATTTTGTTGGGGGGTGGGGGAAGAAAGAGTTGCCTCATCTGAAGACATGTTCTTAGTACAAACTGCTGTTTGAGTAAAGCGAGTGGATTTGAAGAGCTCCCACTTTAAAGGCAAGTCTAGTTATCAATTTCCTGTAGACCACTTCCTCAGCCTGAGAGTACTCCTGTATTCTTTCCTTCCACCCTGAAATCATAATAACAGTTCGACACCTGGTTTGGAACTCAGTTCTTAATTACCAGAGGCTGGAAAACCACTTCTATTTATAAACAGAGTTACTGCTGAAATAGTTGGTATACTCTTTCTCCTCTAGCATCTGAACTTGAATGCGTATGGTAT
The DNA here is from genome assembly GCA_013398915.1 of Dromas ardeola. Classification (NCBI taxonomy): domain Eukaryota; kingdom Metazoa; phylum Chordata; class Aves; order Charadriiformes; family Dromadidae; genus Dromas; species Dromas ardeola. Next base: position 117,553 of record VYZM01013582.1, read on the forward strand.
TCAGTGACAGCAGACTTTGACTGTGGAGTTCACTCTGGTGTTTGATTCAGTCAGGTCTTGGACTATAGTGTAAACAAAGTTTAATCTTTAATTTTTAAATTGAGTTTGTGCTTAAAAGGCTGAAAATCATAACTAAATTATTGCATTCAGACTTCTCCAGTAAGGTGCTTTCTAATATCTAAACTTCATATTTGTTTTATTTATAATATGTATCTATTTCTGAACTTGAAAGCCCAAATTGTTCTGTGCCTTGTAAGTTCAGAAATTATTTGAGATACGGTAGTGGCATTTTGCCTTTTTCTTAGCATTAAATAGCAGCAATTGATGAGAAAACATCAAAAATCAGAAGAGCAAAAATGTTTTTGTCACCGGTAAGCAACAGTTCAATTGAAGATGATGTTTGTGGCTTATACTCTACCTCCGCTATGGCTTGTGATTGATGGAGACTGTTTTAATAGAAATAAGAAGAGAAACAGAGAGATACGCTAATTTTACCCAGTGATATTTTTTAAAGAATATTTGGAAAAATATATTGAAGAAAACAGGATTAACTCTGCCCTCAAGTAATTTCTGTGGAAATGGGGTAAAACGACTTTAGGATATTTAGCATTTAAAAGAATTTTTAGGCTTGTAGCAATGTTAAAAATACAGCCAGTTTCATGTTCCTGTTTTGCAAGTTTTTGACCTCAGTGTTTTAATCAGATGCAAAAACTTTTCTGTAACCTTGCATCTGAAACAGTTTTCTTTTAAATGTGTGTTGCAGTGTAGCAACCCGAGTATGTGAGGATGGAGCAAGGTAAGCAAGAAATTTATTTCCTTGAATAACCTGATCAGAATCAGTCACAGAATAACCTGAATAATTAGCTAGATAGAAAATTTACTATAGATTTGAGCAGGTCTGGCTTTGGACATATGTAAGGTAGACAGCTGCCTGGGGCAGAAAATCACAGCTTTAAGCTGGGGAAATGGATTTTGCTATAGGCCTAACTTGGTTTGGCTCAATGGTGGTGGAAGGATAGGTCCTCTGGGCATAATCCTCCCTGCTCGCTCTGGATACCAAAAATGAACAACCTTTTTGGTCCCAAAAATCAGGCAGTCCATGTGCTACCATGACTAAGATCTGCATCCCTCTGCAAAAGCCTCCTCTCCTGGAGGGAGGCTGGGGAGGGAAGAAGCCTGGGGGCAGGATTATTCACTCATATTCTTCTGCTCTTCTAAGAATCCCAGAGAAAAAAATGCTTCACGAAGACTAGCTTGTTGATTGATTTTGAACCTACCCACAGCACACTGACTTAGAGAACTTACTTACAAACTGGGAAACAACCTTTTTCCAAAACAAAGGGTATATGCTACCTCTTGTCTTCTCTCTCTCTTTTTATAGTCAGATCATGAGTTCTAGTAAGGACTTGAAACAGTGCCCATTCTTTACAATTGTTTAGTCTTAAGGAAACCATTCCTTGATACTACACGGAAAAGTTACCAAAAATAAGTAACATAAGATTTGAGAATATAAAAATCTTGATATCTACAAGTGAGAAGCCCATCCACAATGACTTAGGATAGGGATTTTAAGCCTCCATCTGTTTTGTTGCAGATCTCAGTTTTCATAGCTAAACTTGCACAGAGAACTTGTTCCAATAGATCATTCTCTCTGTTAACGTCTCTAGTCTTGTTCTGTTGTACAAGTCTTTGCAATTCAGAATTACTTTTTTTATTTTTTTTGTAGGTGAGGAATGAAATAAACTCACATCAAAGCTGTTCTTTCATCTGTCTATTTTGACTCTCAAAGATGAGTCAGAGGACACCCACACATATACTGAAATCAGATCCACTGTTGTGAATGCATTTGGACCACCCATTAGAGATAAAAACTCCATAAAGGAGGCTAACAAACTAGCCAGGCATCTGATTAGGCACAGAATAATTTCAATGGCTAATCAAACGAATGAATCCTTACTTGATTACATTTCAGTTTTGTATCAGCTAATCATGAAACCAGAAAATACACTAATGGATGCTGGTTTCTTATAGCACCTGTTCACAGGTACAATTGCTGTAATTTGGGAAGAAGAAGGGAGGGGGCAGCACTAATTTCCTAATCAAGAGCTAAGACAAGTAGCAAGCTCTAATATTCTTAATGCAATAGGTCGTTTTTCTCTAGAAGAAAACTAGAAGTTTTCCAGGACTTGGAGATAAGTCATCAGGGGGATGCTGGGATCGCCCCCCCCCCCATCTCACAGCACACAATTTTTACCATATATATGTTGTTCCTCAGGAAACCTTTATCACATTGTGAAAAGAGACATTCTTGGGACATTCTTAAGAAAAAGAGACAATATGATCTTTCTCCCACCCCTCAGGTCTCTTTCCATACTCACTGCTCAGCAGATATTAGCAGAGGCAAGAAAGGTCTCTGCAGAAAAACAGAAAAAGTTTGTAGTGTGTGTGTTTGCAGATGCCCATGTTCTTTTAATACTCCTGGTGTCTCAGGAGCTTTGGTCTCAGATATAAAGATCACAAGTTATCAGATGGGGGAGATACCTCTGAATGCTCTCCACTAAGGTCTCTGACTTAAGATACAATAAAAATCCTTAGGAACCATTGCAGTGCTTGGAGGAGATCCCATTGTGCTATATGATAGTACAGAAAGCAGCGGTCCCTGCCCCAGAGACCCTACTGTGCAAAACTGTGTATGTTTTCTTTTCATATAAAAAGGTAACAAAGGGGAAGTATTAGAGGAAGAAAGGGAGATGAAGAACATTGGGTTCTGCTTTTAATATAGCCAGGAACTGACAGTTCTTTGTTGTATGCAGGTAAGAGTTTTGGTAGTAAGTTATGAACAAGACTTGACGTCTACTTTCACAATGAATCCCGCAAAGCAAAACAATTCTTGAAGTTTTTATTTTCTAGACTGCCTCTGGTAAAGTATCTCATGAGAAACAGACCAAAATAAAAGCTGGACCCTGATTCTTGAAAAGTATGTCCTACCCTTACAGGAAGCTAGCCTTCTACAGCTGTATAGCCTCACAATTTCACTAGTGTCAGGAGAGCTACACTGAGTTTGGGCTCGTATGCATAAGGCTGAAACTGTTGCTAACAGAGTACAGTACTTACAGGAATGGCTTTAAAACATCTGTAAACCAATACTGTCCAGTACTTTGAAGAACTCTTAGTTTAATGCTGCTTACCTACACAGCAAGTGTCTCTGAAGTCCCAGTAGAGAAAATAGAGAGACCAAGGGCAGCTGGATTAGCAGTATTAATCCACGTTCGATCTATTGCATGCATTTTAATAGCTTTTGCGAAAGTGGAACACTAGATTCTGTGCTGTGTAAATGAGTATAGATCCATTGAAATTGCCAGAACTGTGCTGATTTATACAGGCTGAGGAGTGTCCTCACAACTTCCATAACAGCTGTTTTAAATGGTTGGGTTTGATCTGTTTTTGAAATACTAAGCCACCAGATAGATTGCATTTAAATTATCAGTGCTGATCAATATATGAGATATATCATAAATCTTTCCTAAACACCACTCAGCTGAATTTCCCTTATTGACTTAAAATACATTCATCCTGAATCTTCTTTAACTTTTCATACAAGTTCCTAAGTTGTAGGAAAATAAAGTCTTTGAAAAGGCAAACATAGATAAAAGCTTCATTAAAAAGGGATGGTGTTACCATTTGTCATTTCATTGCTCATATAAAATATGCATCTAAAAATAATTTAAAAAAGAAACACAAACAAAAATGCACCATGTGAATTGTCTAAAGTTATTTGAGGGTAAAAACTGAATTCCTAGAATCACATCTGGTGCTGCGTTTAGGATTTTTTTCCTACCTCTGGGCTTAAAATAAGGGAACAAAGGGCCCATGCTTCAGACAACTGAACGCTTTTTCAGAGGTGCTAAGTAAACGTCTGACCCCTTTCAGAGGCATTACAGATTTCCTGGTACTTCAGACCAGATGCTTGGTGTTTCTCAGGATCTTTACATTGTATGAGCAAAACAATAGTTGTGTTCACCATCATAACCAGTTTTTTTTATTTGTGACATGAGTTAAAAGTTAAGCAAATGTGGTAGATTTTTACTGTAAAAACAGTACTGATGTTCTGGAGGAATTTCAGAGGTCTAGGAAGGAAAATGTTTCTTTCCATGCTGTCAAAATCCATGGTCTTCCCTTCATATTCCTGGCTTACTTCAGACCTTCAGTGTGGTCTTTTGCCTCTTCTTGTCCGCGTACCTGAGGGCACTAGCTTCTGCGCTGTGCAGATCTCTGCTTCTCACAGTCGTGCATCCTGAACGCCATACTTCTTCACTGCTCTTCTCCCTGTCCTTTTATCTCTGGATGTCTTGTCATGATGTGCTAGCACTAATCATTTAATTTCTTCCAGAACTCCCTCATCTTTCATCAATATCAGGAATGTTTTCCCAGGCGTGATTTTTGAGGTCATTGCTGTCACTCTGTTTCAATTAATCTCCTCCATTTCTTCCATGAGGAACCAAAGAAATAATTTCTAAGCCTGCTTTCCTAGAGATTTTTGAAGAAGCAGAAGAAGGAAAAGAGTAAGGCAACTGATAAATATTGGTTGACTTTATTTACATTCTCTCCCCTTCATCTTCTTGTATATTAACAGAGAAACAGGAAGCAACAGGAGAAGGGAATGATTGCTAGTTACAGGTTCAAAAGAATATGATGTCCATGAGCACCCTCTGTTGTGTACTTGCTCCACGCATAGAAAATAGTCCACTGGCATGCTGACTGAATAATTTGTTTTACACAGTACCTAGCAAATGGCGGTCATGGACCAGAACCCCCTGTGCTATCTGCTCTGTTAACAAAAGAAAAAAAAGTTTAGAAGGCGGTCACCACTACCAGAGCTTACATCCAAAGTGTAAGACAGGAGACAACAGATGGAGGTGGGCAGATGGTGAAGTGCAAGGAAACTACGAAACAGTTGATAAGCATGAAGGCAAACAGTATCAGCATACCAGCTGCCTAACATTTGTCCATTAGAGATGTCAAGCCAAGGAGTGGTATAAGAGTGGTTTTGAAGGATAATGGGATAGCTCTGTGGATGGTTGGGGAAAAACTATCCCAAGTGGGGATGGCAGCAGGACATAGTTTATCTGGAAACCCTGCTAACAGACAGTGGAGGCAGGAGCTGGTAGGCTATGAAGGGCATGAAAACGAGAGCAAGTAACTTATATTTAATGTGACCAAGAAGTGGGACCTGGGAAGGGATGAAAAAGAGAGGGGTAGCAGGGTCACAGCAAGAGGCACGAAGACTTACTGTGTAGATACAAATGAGGTAAGACTTACACTTGCAAGACCAAAAAAAAAAAAAA
>VYZM01013582.1:122929-216774 GCA_013398915.1 Dromas ardeola
CTGAAAGCTGTAAGTCTGCATGATTTTTAGCATGTTCTTAGAAAGAAAAGGCAGTTTCACAGTTCTTGTGTAGAAAGAATCAGCAAGGCTTTGACACATCTTAGGCTCCCCTTTTCAGTGTTTTGAGTGACAGGCAAAAAACATCACAAGGGTCAAGAAAAGGAGTAGCAGGGTCACATCTAGCAGAGTAAGGAGGCTAACAGCAACATTTTAGTCATCCTTATTGTAACACAATAGCTAAACACTTGTAGGGAGATGTCAGGGAGAAATGCCAGGGTACTGTTATGGGCTGGTAGAGACAAGTACAAACTGGAGAGGTGGACACCTGTGCTAGGTGGATGGCAGTCCGTATAAAGACATCATCTGAATTTTTCTCACAGACATAACTACCCAGAGAGAAGGAAAAGGGGACCAAGGCTGGGTGTTAGGGAAACCCTTTGAAGAAGCTGGAGTCCCAAAAAGAACGATTGTTTAAAGGACACATTGAGTGAACAGAAGGCAGTGATGGATGTTGGTGGAGGACAAGATTTCATGAAATGTGGTAACTTACATTGCAATTGGCTAAGAAGTCAGGAATCTCCCTTGATGTTTAATGACTCCATTGGGAGAACTTGGCCTTACACAGATGATGTGGGTTGTTTTTTGTTGTTTATTTTATTCTACATGGTATTTTTCTTTTTTTATGAGAGACTGCATAGCAGTTAGTCCATTTAACTGCAGCTGCTCACCCTTCTCAGAGGTGTTTCGAGAGCGGAATGGATTAAGGATTTAAACACAGGTGATGGCAACATTGCTTGGAATGAGCAGAAATGTAATATTTACAACACAAGCATATTGGCCTTTGGGTGGATAAGTGGTTCATAAAATTCAGTGCAGCATAATGTGAAGTAATGCAGCCAATTACTAAAAGAATAAGCATAAAGATTGCAGTCTAAATAGGAACACAACATGGAATTCATATTGAGAAAAGAACCTAGAAGAGACTGCAGATAATAGAGTAAACCATTAACACTATTTCCTGATAATAATAACAAAAATGAAAAAGAGCAAACAAGTTTCTGAAATATAGCTCTGGCAGTGTGGCATATGAAGCTGCAGAAATTATTCTGGCATGCTACTCGTCTCATTAGAAAAAAGTGCTCAGTTTTAGCCACTTCATTACAGAAAGACATTGAAAAGGTGCGGCAGTGGGGAATCCAAGATGATTTAGTAACCAAGACATGATTTATGAAGGAAGTTTGGACATATTTCTCCTCTGTAGCTAAGGAAAGGGAGATTAAGGGAGGATTCTTATGTAACTATGCAAGATCTGGAACAAATGGGAATAGATCAATGCTAAAATATGGTTGTTATCATCATATGCAAACTTAAAACAAGAGATCTTGGATTAATAGTAGGGAAGAAAATAAAAGCAGATTTTCAAACAGGAGGAGAAAGCTTTATGCAAATGATGGAAATGGAAATAACTTTGTATCAGCTCACCTGAGAAATATTTGAGGAACTGACTGTAAATGTGTAATAGGGATTATTAAAATTCTTCATCTTATTTTTTAAAGGAATAAATCACGAACCAACTATTAGATCTTAAATTTGCAACGTACTGATGAAGAAGCCCCCATACAACAGACAGATACAAACAGATCTCTGTCAACTGAGCACTTAAGATTGCAATTTCCTGGACACAGAGTTTTGCTCTCAGCTACCGAAAAAAAACGTTGGCCTGTCTCTCAAAGGAGACAATAATATATAAAATCTACAACAAAATATCAGGTTCTAAATTCATTACAGCTAAAAGTGTTGCCATCATAAACACCTGGATTTCCTTGCATGGATTGCTTTTTTAAGAATAAATCAGGTTGGAGCTTTTCTTTTGAGATCTAATAGTGGAAATTGTCTGGAATACTGAACCTGAAGACCAGAATAAATTTAAATATACTGAGCTTCTGATCACCTAGATGTCATTTCTTCAGTTTAGTCCCTCAGATAATACTGCACTGGTAGGCTTGTACAAATACTTTCAGCTGACTAGAAGTATTAGATTTTGTTTGTTCCCAGACCTGCACTTTGCTCAGATTACCTTCTCTATTGATTTATAGTGAGCCTGAGCATCCTCCCCAACAGGGAATGAATCTGTATGCATGGACACCTTTTCCATAGAGAAGAATGATGCAGGTCTATCCATTCCGCTGCTCTACCTCTTACCCTCGTCCAGATCTGAGCTTTTTTTCTAATTAAGTGAATTTGGTGGTGAACAGAGGAAGGTGGTCTGAAAAGGTGTAGGAGAGTGGTAGAGGTAGTGATGTGTACTATCTCAGAGTTTCTGATGGAACCAGTATAGACTTCCCTGTATTCCTTCAGCAAATGAGACAGTTGGCTCTCTTTCCTTCTGGCCAAAGGTACTGCTAGATAAATACAGCAACATACTAGTGACATGCAGATCCTACCATGAGTGATGACAGAAAAGACAGTAGTATGAGTAAATGTTAGGAGAAATGATAGAAGAATGTTTTGAGTAAAATGTGTAACAGAGATTGACTATTTTTTAAAGGACAGTTTTTGGCAGGAGAACATTAAGATATTCCAGATATTAATTTAACGAGCTGGTATCAAAGGTCTACGCACCTTTCTATCCATTAAAGTAAATTTAGGGTGAATATAACAAAATCAAAAGTATTACTCTGTAGTGAATTCACGTGAGAGGAGCCTGCAATAATTCTGTTCACCCTTGCTGATATGATACATCCAATTGACTTCAATGGGACAGATAAGCCTCATGAATCAAGGTCTGCAGGAATTATCGCAACAGACTTCCTTAAATGCTTTCAAGCTTTTCCTCTCAAGTTGGTGAAAGTTTTGTTTGAAATCCTGACTGCATTATTTAGCCTGTGGGTTTAGATGCAGCCAAAGAAACAGATCTTAGCACTTGTATTAGAATTATGGTGAACTGTGCAGTTACTATTCAGCCCCTGGACATTAAAACATTGGACTGTGCTATATGCACTCAGCATTTTGCACAGATAGTTGTGGTGACAGTGAATTTGCATGGGAATGCTTGGAATGCTTACATATAAGTCTTCACAGCAGTCTCATAGACTTGGAACCTGTTCCCATTTATTTTATGGGTAACGAGGCAGACAATTTTTTGGGAGCAGGTTGTTAAAGATTAAAAGTGATATTAAGATGCCCTATTAAAAGAAGCAAAGTGGTAATCTCTATTTATGGAATAAAAATGTTAGGTAGGAGTTTGCAGCTTTATGTCTATCTTTTTTGTCTGGTTGTCTGGATTTGGACAGTAACGTCTGCAGAACAGGAACAGATCAACTACCAGGAGGGAATTCTCCAATCACATTCTCAAAGGTGTGACTTCAAATGAAACTACAGGTGTCTAAATATTTTTGAAGCATATATTCTAGTGCATGGAAGCACCACCATAAATATTTGATTTTTAAAAAAAACATAAGCCCTCTTTACTACTGTTGGTAGCTGTCGAGACTAAAGTCTTTTACAGATGCCTACTTGCAAGTGAAATACAGTATTTCAGGATTTGGCTTCCACTCAGCCCTGAAGGGCTGCCTTACCATCTTCTCTCCTTTGTTGACACTGCCAAGCATCGGACCATTTACACTGATGCTTTTGTTTACTTGAAGTGGTTGTATTTCCCAGCCAAGTGCTGTCAACAAGCAGACAAGTTAGGCTCCTGCTATTTAGTGAAGCTCCCTTACTTTCTTGGCAGGCATTTTGTCTGGAGCTCGCCCCAAAGAACAAGTCACACATCCTCTGTGTGTGTGATCCCAAAGATCTACCAGTGAATTAGGCACTGCGTGTTGTGCCTGAGGCTTACGCAGACTGGGCTACTGCTGTTTGCTTTCCCCTTGGGATTGGGATCTTGATGTAGACATTCAGTTCTCAGCACTGATAAAAATTCTTTGTGAAGCTGGGCAAGTTGAGTGTACTTTTCAATACGATTGTCAATCAAATGCATTTAGTGACAACTACTTACATCACATGCTTTTTCCTAGGAACTTTATTTGTTCACAGATTTATTAAAAAAAATCTTTGCTGTTTTGGGAGGTTTTGTTACAAAATAACTGTGATATGCTGTGTACTCTTAACATTATGACATTTTTATATTCTCCATGTCCTTTAGCAGCTTTATGCAGGATATGAGCTGCTCAATGAAATGTGAAATATACACTAAAACTATTTTTTCCCATGCAGTAAGATAATAAGATGTTATATTACTCACAGGTCCAATTTTAAATTTAAATATAACTTCATTTAATTTTACTTTGCAATCAGGTAAATTAATGAGAGAGAATCAAAACAATATGCTGTAATTACATTTGGAAATTATTCCTTCTGTCCTTCAAGAGTGTTCTTTCTGTTTAAGGTATTGAAATTTGGTGTCTAAATATAAAGTGCAGTAACATCTGGTACTAATTGCTGGTTTAAATCATATAGACAGATCTTCAGGCATTTCATGCTTTTGAAAGGAGGCTTTTAGTAGGATGTTCTAAGTCAAAGGTTATAAAAAATTTCATGGTACTAAAAATAGCTAATATTCCACTTGTGTTATAGATCTAAATGATCTTTTACACAAAAGATTTTGCTTACTGAAGTACAATTGTTTTAACTTACTTTATTTGGAAAGAAGAACAAGTTTGTATACCTTTTACATCTTCTGTTCATTGGTGAACATGAACATAGTGCAGGAGAATGTTAACACAGTTTATTTCTAGACTCAAAAATTGTTACTTCAGGATCTCTGATTTTCAGCACAGACCCCGTGCTTCCAAAATTATGTGTTTGAAGTCTTCCATTTGCTTGCACTTTGTCCATTATTTTGGCAATAAAAGAAGTCAGTTAGATAAATAGATCAACAGCAATACTAAAGTAACTTTGGTGACTAGCAAATGAACCACAGTCCAAAAATTATTCCTGCAAAGTCTTTGATATATTCATAAAAGAAGCAGATATATTTGAGGAAAATAATCAGTGGTCCTATTACTTTTCACTTTTGTGTATTTTCTTACTGAAATGCCCTCATAAGTTTTGGAATAAACTGAGTAAAAGGGACTGACTGAGAGTGCTTCATCCCTTCTGTGTATGGCTGCCTACGTGGAAAGCACATGTATAGTGTTATTGCCCACAACAGAGTTACACATCTAGTGCAGCCACTTGTGCAGGCTGGCCATTCTCAATTGGCCAGGACTCCTCAAAGATCATAGGTGAGATGAAACGAAATCTTGACTGATGCCCATTCTGTGTGAATGGTTGTCAGGGCCCTGAGGGCACGCATAAGCCTTAATGGCCTGTCTCTCCTGGGATCTCATCCCTGGCCCTGCCCCTGGACACAGCAGCTCCATTTAAGCTCAGCCCTTGCCTGAGCTATGGTTCAGGTGTGTCTGTTTCCAGTCCTGCCTTCTGGAAGGAACTTGGACCCGCACTGTAGGCAGCTTGTCTCATGGATGGATGCCTCAGATGTGTATCATAGCTTGTATCCAGCCTTGTCTTTGGCTCTCTGGACTTTGAACTCATGTTGTAGCCTTGTCTCCAGTCCTGACTGTCCCTGTCTCCTTTCATCCCTGACCGTTCTCCCTGGATAGACCTTGTCTGGGGTTGTTGATGGACCCTGCTACCAGCTCCTGTCTCTGACACCATGGTCAGATCCTGTAGGACTGTGTCCCTGTAGGACAGTTGTAACAAGAAGTGTGTCACTGATAACTGAACCACTTATGACTATGAGAACAGCAATCTTCAACAGCAGGAAGGGTCAGGCCACCACTGTGTTTTATTAACCATCACTGATAGTAGAAGCTAATGAAAGAATATAGCAACTAGGTGACAGTAAAGTGACACTACATTCAGTGGGTTTGTGATCAGTGATAACTTCCTCTGTCAGCAGACACTAATGTTGTCCATCTATCCTCTCCCACTCCAGGAATCTATCTAATCCATTCTTTAATATGGAGGTCCACGGCTTTATTTAATTATGGGAGGTAGCAGCTTTGGTTGTCTCAGTCTGACACCTGCTGCTTTCATCTGATGTTCCCTAGGTCTTACACTGGAGGACACATGCAACAACCATTTCCTTCTCAGCTCAAACTGCTCCATTTGTCTCCTCACTCTTCTGGAGCAGAACCTAGTGGATCTGACTCTTTTCTTTCACGATGGATTTACGCTATCTAACCATACTGCAAGGGTGCTCCAGATTTGCATTTTAGTCCAGAAAAGAATTTAAGCCTACGCAAAACTCTAAGAATGTTAGGAACTCCCTCAAATTTTAGAACTCTCAAAATTGAATTAGTCCCATCTGTACAACTACTTTCGCTCCTTTTAGTATGGGAAGGACTGGCTGAAAAAGTGAGTTTGTGTTTTGCTGTGAAGAGATTGAGTTTCATGATCGTTCTGACCTTTCCAAGGCATGAGTTAGCTTGCTTCTAATCTGTTCAGCCACCTGTATAAAAGAGTGACAAATTCAAACTCAGAGGGTCCACACGACCTACAAATGATTCATTGTCCCAGTCAGTAATGTTTAGTAGTATTCTTGAAAGAATCTCCTCCCTCACCATCCCACTGACCCCAGGCCACCTTCATGCAAGCCTGCACTTCATTTATTGTCAGAAATTCTGAGAAACAAATCTAAGCAAAACAAGTTATGACCTGATCTTTCGCTGCCCTGTTGCATACTTTTTCCACTTAGTCACAGGGATGAATTTGAAAACTAGAGGGAATCATGAAATGCAGTAGTAATGCCTCATGCACCAAAAAGTCGTAAACTGGTCAAAGGCAGAAAATACTTCAGCCATGGCAAGGAAATATATGCACTGATCCAGATGCTACATGCACTTTGGCTCATTGGCCTTAGACACTGTGAGGTTTTCCACTCTCTATTATGGAAAACTCTTCCAAGCCTCTCTGGCAGTAGCTCAGATCAAGTATAATTTTTCTTTTCATAGCCAAAATGTACCATCTGATATCTACACATCGGACATTCAAGAGAGAAACTTGTACTATCCAGCATGAAAATACTGACATGAGGTATCAGTTGTGATAAAAAATAATAGCTCAGCAACCCACACAGTGGAGGGGAATACCTTCAGCTATTCCAACAGCAAATCACTCTCTTAGAAACTAACCAACCATCACTAATTAGTTCCTGTGCTGTACTGATAGCTACATGATCACTCTGAATCAGGCAAGAGCAGCAGACATTAAATCATCTATACCTACATTCAAACATCTGCAGTCAAACGAACTAGGCCAGCTGTCCAACAGCTTTTAGAGAAGCACCAGTAAGGATCAGTCAGATCAATTGCAGTGGACCCTCTTTCATGCTTTCTCGTTTAGTTTACAACTAAAGACAAGTCTTAGCTACTTATGGGATATTTTTCTGTGTTTTACCACAGTTAAGTAGGAGCAGAGTAAGGGAGGATATAAATTTGCAATGAAAACTTAACCTCTGAACTCAGGAGAAGCTTAAGAGATCAAAAGCTTTTTCAGCCCTGGCCCCAGAACACTGCAACACCAATGGCATCAACATTTTGGATGTTGGAGTTCTTAAAGAGATCTACCTGTGGCCAACCCATGAAAAATCTGACCAGTTTTCCCAGATCTTGGATGACTGGATCCAAGATCTAAGGCAGGGTTGTCCTTTTGTTTTGTTAGGTTTGATGAAACTTTCCATGAATAAGGCTTGTAATTTTTAAATGGCACAGCAAGTTTATTCCTGTACAAAGGCCTAGGCATACATGACAGTTCTTGTTAGACAAGTGCAGGTGTGGTGAATTTGAAATAAAAATTTATAAATATATAAATATGTCAGTTCTTAAATAAATCCTCTGTGTAGGGCTTACCTGGATTGCCATCCAGGAAATACCTAATTTATTCCTAATGTCTGGAAGAGGGGCTTGCAAATGGTTGTGGATTTGTAATTACATCTGCAGATCCAGCAGTTACAAAGGCATTGGTGCTGATTATTAAGAAATCTCTATCAGAATCTGTAATTGTGCTAAACTTTAATACAGCAGCAGATAAACTACAGTTACACAAGGAAAGAGCTTGTGAGGGAATGAGAAGAATTTGCATGTCTTATGTAGTCACTGTTATCATTAGTCGGTTTCTATCAAAAATTTCCAAAGGCTGTCACTTACCAGGCTAAGCACCTCAGGAGGACTGCAATTCTAGTGAGAATCCTTTTCATCTTCAGGCTTCAGAGTAAAACCTGGATCATCAGAGAAGTTAGAAAAAAAACCACTTCTTTTTCTTCCATAAGACACTAAAAGGTTTATGATGGTTTTACCTCTCCCTTTAAAATGTAGAATTCCTGTGAGAAGTAGGACTGAGAGATTCCAGTAGTGTGGGCCATTTCTCTGCTGTGGGCATCTAAATTCAGAGAGATGTGATGGCTCCTTTTTAGGAGATATGAAACCATTATGCTTTCTGCCTTGCTAAATTTCATGCGGAAGCCGGTAGATGATATATTTACCTTCTCCTGTTATTTCTAGTAAGATAAAAGATCACTTTGAAAAAGAAAAGAAAAAAATAAATTACAGGTATCGATTAATAACTAAAAAAAAGTCACATCACTTCAGTTTTTAACTGCTCAGCCACCTGTTCCTATGCTTGTATTTAATAAATTTTAGTTTGAAATCTCATTGTTTAGACAGCAGTACTCCCATGATTATTATTAGTTATCTATCAGTCATTCACACCTTGTTTTATTTTTAATGCTTGTGGTGTTATGCTCTGTTGATACTATATTTTTTCAATTGTGTTTTTTTTCTACTTCTGTATTGCTTCATTGGATCCTAGAAAGGTCTGTCTTTTATGATTGCTGAAAATCAGTATACAGAGTAGAAAATGGCACTGCATATTTCAAAACAGTAATTCCAGTCACTGAGGCTATGGTAATGAATGTTGGTGTTTTGAATGCTCCGATAAAGATAACATCACTGCTGCAGGATACACAAATCATCATGTATTCCCATGTAGTGGCAGGAAGGAAGCAGTCACTGCTTTTCTCTTTTTTTTCCTTTGCTTTGTTTCGTTTGAGAAAAGTAAGGAGAATCCTGATCTTAAGAGCCATATTGGTTTAGATCACTAAAACCTTGACACCAGCAAAATGAAGTGCTTAAACCCATTAAAGCCACTGAAATCTAAGCTCATGCATAACTTAGGTGCATAAATGTTTTCTTGGATTGGTGACTTTGTGAATAAATGAAAGCAACTGGAGATGCTTAAATTTACACTTAGTTGTCCATTTTCTTCTTGCTGCCTTGCGTTTTTAGTGCAATTATTTTGGTTCTTTGTATGACTCACACTAAGGTTCTTGATATGCAAGCTTCTGTGAAGACCTAGACACCATTCAGGGAGGGATTTCAGCACATTTTTAAGTTCATTCAACAGTCATTTAAGCCCCAACGTAATTTTTAGCAAATGCTTCCGTCTCCCTGAACTCTGCATCTTTGAGAATGCAGTTAAATTAGGCAATATTTGTTAATGTTTCCTCATACTGGGGATTTAGGTTGTGGGTGCATGGCTTATGGGAGTAACTTCTGTCAATGACCTTTTCTGGTGCTTGGTGGCACACCATTTCCTCTGCTGCTATTTACACCACCCATCAAGTGAGCACTTGCGTGCATTTTCTTGATGTAGTTTAAGTCCAAGGCACCTGACTTTGTTAAGCAGTTTAAAAGCTGGTTAATTCACTTGCTTTGATTGAAATTAAGGCAGTAAAGCTTTTTAAAGTGTTTAAATGTACCCATTTGTTATGAGAAAATGGCATATGTTGCCCAAATTAGAAGCTAATGAGTAGTTTTCTTACGTTTTGGTAAACTGTATTTTGACAACAGAAAGAATTCTTATCCCTTGAACACGTTGTGCATGTTCAAGCAAGAAGCTCAGAAGGTGATTACCTCAGACAGGGAGGCGATCATGAACTGCGTTGCTGCAGGCTGGGATCAGTACAGCCTGCACAGCTATGTCTGGAAGATGATGTAAGATTGTAACTTCAGAGAGTTCTGCCTTGCAAAGAGTAATAAAATGCTTTAATATTGAGTAATCAAGACGATTGGTTTTGGAGCTGAGAGTGGGTCTGTATGTTGTATTTCCAAGAGGCTGAGGGGCTGCTGGATGCTAGATTTCTGTCTGGTTGATTTCTGGAGGGCTGTGCTAGGTGCAGACCCACTATGTGGCCTTTGAAAACTTCCCTACAAACTGAAGACATGTTTGGATCTAGGGATTTCAATATAATTAAGATTTGAGCACCATGTGAGTTTCTTGCTGTGAGGAGGTTTATTCAGCTCCTTTGAGCAGGTCAGATTTAAATACCGCTTTTCATGTTATTTCATATATTTGACCTTCCACGACATGTGTTCCAAAGAAATGTCTTTCAAAATACATCTTTCAAGTGTAGTAACGTTTGTATCAAATTCCTCTGGAGCTTCTGTTGCCCTGGAGGCTGAATGATATGTGGGTCAAGTCTGACATCAAGTGGTCAGATGCACTCCATTCCCAATGGGACTATTAACATTGTGCTTCTCCTGGTGTCTTAAGAACCTTCCCCTCAGCTTTTTCTCTCCACATCTTTTCTTCTTTTAACATGATTTCTCAGTGCTCTCCCTGCTTCAGTTTCCACCAAGGTCATGGGGTATCATTGCTGACAGATACATGAAGAATCACATTAGTCTGGCATTAGCTATTGCAGCTGCTGAATCTGTCAGCAGAATGATGGGATCATGTACATAAAGTCTTCTTGACATGGCAGTGCAGATAAGACCTTTACATGCTCTGCTTTGTTTTCCCAATATACTCTAACAAGATCTATGTCTTTTTAAAAACAGTTCTAACTCTTGAGAGACCAAGTCCACCCTCTGTGCAGATTTCAACGCTTATCAATAACTGCAAGAGCACTTAGCACTCACGCATTGCTTCCTGTCGCTAAAAGACATTGCAAACACTAGTTCCATTAATTCTCATTGTTCCACTCTGAATAAACTTAATAAAATTATTCGATTCCGTGATATAGGGGAGGAAGTGCGGAGAGAGATATAGAGAATTTAAATCTTTGACCTGAGACCTTAAGTGTTCCTAGGTGCCTGCCTCAGGTTCAGTCCTCTGGCATACTGAGGTGCTGCCTTCATGTCTTCAGGGTATTCGTACTCATATCGACTCAGGAGCAGCTCAGGAATACAAGGTTCATGTTTGGTTCCTAGTGATCCCTTACTCCAGGGTGAGGCGTTATCCTTCAGTGGCCAGAAGGACATTTTTCATCCCTCTTCTCAGTCATCAGCAGACTTAGTGTGGCCTGTTAAAACAACAGCAAATAACAGGTCATAAGTTGTGCCATAAAAACTTTTTATCTGCACAATTGATGAACTTTTCAGTGGAAAATCAGTGTGTTTTTGTACCCTCTGCATAAACCAAACAGTACAAAGTTCAGCATTTCTGCATATCTTGTAACTGAGTCAGCAGTGCAAATATGAACTTTCAATTCCTCCCATAAATGCCACAGCTTGATAAGATAAGCAATTCTGTTGGTGCCTCTGGGCCTCTCAACTACCTATTCGCAGGTGGGCACCATTGTTTAAATTTATCTCAGTGGTGAAGTCATTCACTTCAGTGTCTTTCCTTCTGGTGCAAATTTGGCTTTTTAGTCTGGAGCAGTTGTTTCACAGGGACCTTAAGCTGGCATAAAGCAGTACTGCTGCCAAAAAATACAGCCCTTCCCCTGGTTCAGCATGGCTGTTTTTGCAGCTCCACAGTGAACTGGATTGGGGAATTGTTATAGGAAAAAAACACACTCAAAAAACACAAACAAACAAAAAAACCCACCAAGATTTCTGCACATCTAATTCAGTGATCCACTGTAATTTAATTCGGTGCTTAATGGTGGTTTTATCCTCTGTGAGCAGAGCTCCCTGCTGGAACTGT
Source organism: Dromas ardeola (assembly GCA_013398915.1). Taxonomy (NCBI): domain Eukaryota; kingdom Metazoa; phylum Chordata; class Aves; order Charadriiformes; family Dromadidae; genus Dromas; species Dromas ardeola. Next base: position 134,864 of record VYZM01013582.1, read on the forward strand.
GTTTCTTACGGTAAAAAATAGGTTTTGTGTGAGGTAAATGATCACTGTTCATGTTCCCAGTACATGATCTGTCTGGGCAGCCCAGATCATTGAGGAGAATGAATATGTGGTATCTTTGGTTTAAAAGTCCTATACCCTGCTTACCTGGAAATAGTTCAGAAATAAAGTGAGTTGCATGAGTGAGCTCTGTTTTTAAAAAACAGTGCTGTAACTTTTTTTTTTTTTTAAACAGTCTCTATTTTAATGGGTTTGGATATGTTTCAATTGCCACCAATCTAATTTTGAGTTCATTATTTTTAGTCTTCTATAATTTCACTGCCTAGATAAAATTGTGGTGAATCTACTATGTTAAATGCATGCTTGTGCATATATTTTCATGGATGGCTCCTAGTAAAAAAATAATTGCTACAATAATTACTATAATTTAGAATTGTTTCTCTTTAAATAGTTGGTGTGCGATTTGTACTAAATCATGCTATCACTGAAGTCCCAAATGATGCTATGACTAGTCCCATAGTGCAAGATCCATACAACGCTAAGAAGATGGCATCCTTTGCACCAAGGAGCTGGCTTTTTAAAGGACATGGAAAGTATACGAGATTCAAACAAATGACCATAGAAGACAGACTTCAAAATATCTCCACAAACATAATTTCAGATCACTTTCCAAGCTATAAGCCATAAGGGGCATGAAATGTCATGGCTGCAAATTCAATTCTGGGTAAGAATAAGTTCAGAATAAACTTTCTTTCTTTTACATCTCTATTATTGCCATCTATTGCTAACAAAATATTTCTACTGAGTCATGCAGCAGGCATTTTAACCAGATGCAGAATTTTTCTAGTGAGTAAAGCTTGGCCACTGCAGAAAATGTACTGAACGGTACTGTGGAGCATTTTAAAAGGACATTTTTGCAAGGCATCTATTGAGGCTAGAGTGATGGGTGCACTGAGGTTCACCATAGAAAACAAACTGAGGGGCCAAATGGCAGAGCTATGGCAAGCTACATCTTACGAGCTTTGAAAGGAATTTTGGCCAGGGTTCACAACTGCAGAGTTCATTGCAGCTCATACGAAATGTGCAGTAATTTTAGGCAAATCTGGGCATTTTTATACTGAACAGACTATTCAGCATAAGTGTGTGCATTTTTAGCAAAACAAATCATTCTCTTGTTTAAAAACAAAAACAAAACACTACATATGTTGCAGAACTATACTTGCCATTCTTTATTTTAAAGTCATACACAAATGGTTTGTTCTGCTCTGATTAGCTTATTAGTTAATGTTGGATCTGAAAGGCAGTTTTGGGGCATTGTCTGTCAACTTAGTGGAAATTAGGACAGTGAGTGCCTTCAATAGTCTTTGTTCATTAAACCATATCTCTGCAGATGTTCAGTGTTTTAATATTTCTTTAGCTGTTCTGAAGCATTCTCATTTTTTCAGCTAATGAGAAATGTGTGACTTTGTATACTGTTCACGGAGTCATTTATTAAAGATGCAAAAGAGGTAGGCTTGTTACTCAAAGACTGACAGTTTTTCTCAGAATATATTATACCCATAAGTGCTAATATACATTTACAAGCCCTCTAAGAGTAAGATGAGTGAGTTTAAATGATCTATAGAAATTTTTGTTCTCAGGAGAGCCCTGTGAGCCTATTCTTGCAAATGAAGAAATCGTTAGTCCCACAGGGAATTCAGCGGTAGCCAGCTGTGCTTTTTGTGTGAAGAAGGGTTCACACGCGTGTTCCCACTGCCAGATTTAGCTTAAATTACTATAGGTGTTTACCAAAGTTAGTACATCCTGTATCTGCAGACAACTAACGAAAGGGCAGGTTACGTTTCTTGATTTAAACCTCTGATATCTTTGAGTCAGAATTCCTAACTGATTGGCAAACTGGATGCAGTTGTAAATGAAAAGCTTTCTCTTAGTGGTGAAGTCAGCAGATAGTTCTGACTGACACTAGGCTCTTGTCACTAGCAGAAATGCTGTATTTATTTAGAAATTAAAGCAAAGACAGTTATGTGTACCTGAAATGCAGTTTGGAGTAATGGACCTGGCTGGGGATGACAAATGAGAGCTCTAATCGATTAGCTAGGGAAATGTACTTTATCTGCTTCTCTTTGGTGAGCTTTCTGTTGAATTGATCAACAAGGTGCTAGTGCTACTCCTCAAGACTAATTTCTTCTTCAAGTCATGCACATCATTAGTCAACAGGATGGATGGAAAGGTGGTGAGGTAGTTGTTTGTGCTTCTAAATAGATATTCGTTATGCATGTAACTGTATTTTGTTAGGATTCTTGATTTCCTTCTAACTTCAGTTTGTGTTTTTCACTTTAGCATCTAACAGTTTGGTTAGAAATTTGCATATGCATAGGGACTGATGTTCTTTCTGAATAACCTAATGTAAAAATGTGTATGAAATTCAGAAGCCCATTTTCACCAGCCTTACCCATTTTGACCCAGTCTTATCTTGAAAGTACAGATAATAACCAACAAGAAAGGGAAAAAAAATATAATACCATTGAAATACATAGAATTAGCTGTTTGTAAAAGGAAAGGTCATGTTTTATCTTGCTGCATACTATCATGGGTTGTCTGTACTTACATATAACAATGTATTGCAGTGAAAATTAAGATAACACTACAATATGTAAAAATATTAGTTGGTAGTAATATAGCTGGCTACTGGTAAAATATGCTCTTTATGGAAACATACAATAGACATAGGTTGATAGTACAAAGAAAGGGGCAGTTGCAGTAGTTCAGTATATTAAAAATGATAGCATATCAGATAGGGCAATTACACTAGCCATCAATCTTCAATAGTTTGTGAAGAATACTGCTAAAATGCAGTGAAGCTTTATAAGATTTGTGATCACAGAGTGTAAAATATAACAGATGCTACAATATTTAGATGCCTGCTGGCATTTACTTTTACCCTACACAGCTCATTTCAGTTATATGAAAATTTTATGTGCTCTGTAACCTCACTGAAATAGAAACATATTTATAACGAAACCACAATGGAACAGAGCATTTTCAATATATACACTACTTGATCTGTTTAATAAGATAAAAAAAAAAAGAAAATGGCCAGTTAGATTAAATTACTATTAGTTTATTATTAAATTACTGTTAGTACAGAAGATTTGATACATGTGATGCCTTCTAATCAGAACTCTCTGCCAGATATGTATCACTCAGAACTGGTTGAAGAGTCCATGCAGCTGTTGTTCAGTGCATGTTGAAGTCTTATGGGGGTGATCACTGGAAGTCAAAACTAATGAAATGAGACAGGAAAAGAAAGTTCTTGTAGTTTTCTATTCCTGTCAGCTGGGAAGCATGATGGGCAGCTTTCTTTGTGAAATGTGAATTTTACGTAATAACTGCCAAGGTTGCCGCAATCTCTTGCGAGTCTGAAGATTACTGGAGGACTGTGAAATTGGGGCCTAGATATACTTGCTATTTAATACTGTCTTTTGGAAGGATGCCCAGAAGCACCTCTCAGTATCAAGCCATGTAAGTCATCATGGTTCTGCTCTTGTAGAAGACTGTGTTTCACTGCATCACATCTCTATGCTATTTACCTTTTCCTAGCTTCCCCTGGGGCTACTATTACAAACATTTAATAGCTGAGTACGTCTGATGTAATTCTGGTAATAACTGAATTTTTTGTACTAAAAAATAAATGAATTAAGGTCAAAGACATCCTCTCTAACTTGAGAAGTGTTCCCAAGTCTTGACCTTGTAGATGTCTGACACAGTATTTGATCAGGAGAAAGAATTCAACCCAGACTTCTAAAAGGACACCAAGACTTGTAAAAGCATTTGAACTGTCAGTTTGTCCATATGGCATTTGGCTTGGTTCCTTTTCAGTTTTAGGTTTCATGAACTGGTTTCCCATGTGGTAACCTGGCAAGTCTACAAGTGTTGGGCCTGTAGGAAACCAAAATGCTCTGGCTGTTTTTCAGGAAGGGATTATAACACGGCCTTGTTCAAGAAGCCACAGTGACTTGTGTAACTGCAAGTTACTCCTTTTTATCAACAATATTTTGATATTGTCAAGAGGAGTCCAGCTCTCACTGAGGTTACTGTCTGAAATTTTTCTTAATCCAAAAATTTGACCTTTCACCAGCACTGCTCACAGCATTTAGGACATTTGTATTTTATCTCTTGCAGCAGCTTGCTGTTTATGGTTCCTATTTATGAATCAGATTCCTTGACATATGTGGAACCAAATTATTTTTTCTTCTTCTACTGGCCCATAAATTGTAATACAACAGAAAGCATGTAACTTTGAGTGAGTCACCTGGAAACAAGATATACTTGTGCGTTGGAGGATATTTCTGCTGCGCGCTTGAGTTCCTTAAGCTTTAAAGAGCCACCTCAGACACTCTTCCCTCCTGTACAAGTTTAAGGTACTTTACTTCGCTGCAACTTGACAATATACACGGTAACCAAGCTACACTATTGCTATTCATCCAAGCTGTGTGTTCTGTAAATCGAAACAGCATCTTGAAGTGATGTTGCAGAGGTGGTTAAAAGCAATTTTGTGGTCAAACTTACTATCTATCGCATCTCCTCTATACATACAAACAGCACAAGCATTTAGCCACAGCTAAATCTGCTAAATCTAAGGTCTGGCTTTCGTGCTGCAAAGGAAACAGCCATTTTCTAGCCTCAAAAACCATGTTAGGAAGTTAGCAAGCAGTATAATTCCATTTTGTGCTTCTGCAAAATCAAACAAATTGTGTCCAGATCAAGGTCATAAGACATATCAATTTCCCTTTGAGATGACTTAAGTTGGTTCGATGCATGTCAGACAATATCAGACAGTGTTTTCATTATAGTAATTTTGAAATGTAATCTAAGCTTAATTGAAAATACAGTTGTTCGATAGTTGCTTGTGGTTAAAATATATTTTTATCATAGAGTTAGCATTGAAATTGGTGAAGTCTTTGATGTAAGTGGACAAGGAGTGTAGATAAGCAAACGGGTTCACAGAACTTTCATCTGTAGTATTTCTTGTTGAATTAAAAGTATTCTCAAAATGCATACAGTTATGTGAACTATAGCAGTTACTTGAAATATGTGAAAAAGTATTTTTTTTTAATAGCCAGAGAATCAAAGTCAATATCTGAACTCATGCCGTCTCACCTGGCACATGAAAAATACAATTGTGTACAGAGATATAACATATGTCAGGGCTGTCAAATGTCCCTCACGCATCTCTGGTGACTGCAGCGTGTTTGATGGCTGCAGTACACCTGGTCAGAGCAGGAACAGTTCTGCCTGCAGTTTCTAGAGGCCACTGTGGCTTCAGGCTGATGGGATGTCATCTCTGCCCTTCCTATGGTTGCTGTCCCTGGTGCTCCATCCAAGCGGTGATTTGCCCAGGTGGCACTGGCAGCAGCAGCAGATGGCATGGCAGGTGGTGGTCAGAGAAGTTGGAGAAGCGTTTTGATATTATTCCCGGGTGCGCCTGTTGCTTCACCAGAGCCTTGTCCAGGAAAGGTGAAGGAGAGCTTGATCCCTGCCCTCCATATGATCCTAGCTCCAGGGGGATTCTGCCTCTCAGGAAGCAAGTAATGTCCCTGTCATCTTGACTCACTTACCTCCTGCCTGCTCAAACTACAACCACATGCAACTCACTCAACCCATCAGCTTCCTTACTACAACTAGTTATGACTAGTTGTATGTACTGGTAGCTACTAGTAGTTGTTGCATTGAGAACTGGCTATGACTGTCATCCTCACTGCTACCTATTTTAGGATCCCGCAGGCTGGTGAGTGAGATACCTGTCTCTCTAGTCCTTGGGCTTCTTCCATATCCCCAGTCCAGTCCCAAACCCTCAAGAATCTCTCTCAACTTAGCCATATCCCTAACCTTTGCAAACCTTGTGCATGGTAGCTGTGCTCCAGGAAAGGTTCAGCTGTAGGGGAGCTAGTTCTGGATCTGCCAGTCTGGTCCCCTGAGCATCTTTCCATTGATTTCCATGGGTTTCATATGAGGCCTTTATTCAGTATTCATATACTCCATACGCTGGAGTAAATCTGTTACTCAGAGATCACATCCCAAGAGGCAGAGTTTGCCCTGCTTCACATTCCATGATGAATCTGTTCTGAATCCTTTTATTATTAATAATAGGCAGCAAATTCTGATCTCAGGGTTCCTGAGGTAGAGTCAGTGGTATCTGTGTAATTTAAATCAAACCTGCCCTCACAGATCTGAGTGAGTTCTAAAGATTTTATCAGTGCAATTTCCCTGTGCAGCTGGGCAAGCTAGCACATAATTACAGATAACAGCCAAGAACCTTAGAAGTGCAAGAGGTGTAACTAACCTTTGCTAATGAAGGATATCATGCAAATAGCATTTGATATTTGTACGTATCTGATGCTACAACTGGACAAGGTATAGCTGCTTGGTGCTTGATTATGACTTCTGTGATGGTATGGGCCTTTCTTATTGAAAGTGTGATTGCGACAAGTATTGCACAGATTCGAGGGAAAAAAGATTCCTTCTGTTGAATAACAACAAACCTGCCCTCTCTTTAAATTAGCTCAACCTTTCCCACTAAAAGCAGTAGTAAGATGCTACCTATTTCCTTTGCAAACAGAGTAGCAGCACAGAGATTGTTGCTCTTTGTATAGGTTTCCTATGAGGCTACGTATGCCCCACAAATGCAAATCAAGATAAAGTCCTTGAGAATAAGCATGACCGCCCTGTGTTTGCCGTTGCTCAGAAACAGCTTTCTGCTGCTTCTATTCCAGTAATTTGAAAACTTCAAAATCTGCACAAATTTCTTTTAGTTCTCTTTAAAGCTTTTCAAAGAAGGCCCAAGGACTCATGCAAGTCTGTGTTAGGAGGTTTTGCTACTAGGAGGCAAAGTAAGATGTGGGTAAGGTTGGGCTGCGTTAGTGCCAAGGATTTTGATAATACTGTTAATAGTATCCCTGTGAGTCCAAAGGTCTTTGTAAAATCATCGTTACTCCCATGATACTGTAGATATGGATGTGATAATCATGAGTTAATGTGTACTTGAAGGTGTAAGGTACCCTGCGTGTATTGCACATGTAGTCAATGTGACGGCTGGAATTATCAGCAGGCTCTGAAAAATTCCCCAAAGCAGTATCTTCTGGAATTTATTGGTAGGACAGTATTGTACAAGGCCAATGAGGCTGTATAAATAGAAAACAAGTTACTGGATAGATGTTCTTTGAGTGTTTCATAGGAGTAATTCAGAGTAAGTTGGGTTGGAAGGAGCCTCAGGAGGTCTCCAGTCCAAACTCCTGCTTGGGAGTCAGCTCTGGGGTCAGCTCTGGTGTCAGACCAGTCTGCTCAGAGCTTGGTCCAACTGATAACCAAGACCTCCAGGTCCTTTCCTGCAGTGCTGGTCCCCAGCCTGTATTGTTTCTGGGGATTATTTGCATTTATCTTTGTTGAATTTTGTAAGGTTCCTGTGGGCATATTCTTCCAGCTTGACTAGGTCCTGAATGGTGGCTCTGCTGTGTATGCTTTGAATTTTTCTTGTAGTTTTTACAAGCATCTTTTAATTTATCTATTTCATTTTTACTTTGCGGACTAATTCTCCAGATGAAATCAATTCCTTATTGTCAGAATTTTTCTTTTTATCCCATAGTCATTGGTTTCCTTTTAGTGCTTTTTGGAAAGTTAGTGCATATAAGCTGTAATTCTGGGTTACTGCTAAGTACTACCCATGCTTTCCCTACTTCTGGAGAGAGGACTTAATTGCAGCAGTAGGGTAGTTACATTGGTGTCGTTTTTTTACCCTTATGATTTCCCTCCTGCGATCTAATTAACATTTTGCAAACTCAGAGCATTTCTTCCAGTTGGTAGTTTGTGCTCATGTAGGCATAAATATCCTGGGAGCAAAACACCTTATTGTTGGCCAAGATAATTATGTGGCGTCCCTATTACAAGAGTAGTTGCTTGTCTCCTATCTCTGTAACATCCCAGTAGCATTTGCATAAAACAGAAAAGTGCTGTTATTTCCATTTTACAAATAGGTAAACTAAAATCATATGAAGCCTGAGAGATCTGATACCCCAGATTAATGCCTTAACTACTGGTATATACCCATTCTTACCTTAGCCTGTTTGATACTTGAGTAAGTCTGGTTAAAACTGTCAGCTCTGTGAAGCCTGCTGTAGGGTGGGAGCTACAATCAATTGATTCAGGAGCGACAGCTACTATTAAGAGTGTGCATCAGGAAAATCTGTGGGAGTAATGCAGGTATAGCTGCCTCAGTCTCCTCCACAGACCTTCGGAGAACTGGGATTATGTACGCAGAGCTCAGTTCATAAATGGCAAATCTTAAAAAAAAAAAAAAAAAGGCAAGAGAAAAACCTATCCAGTGACTATAACATCTTTTCAGAAAAATGTTAGATTTATTTTTTGTTGAAAATAACTTCCTTCTTCTGAACTATAAGCTATTTTGGAGAACAGCCATCTCTATATTAAAATGTGTTAGCCTGTCTAACACAACGTGTCCTAGTCTGTATGGGCTACTCCACTGTTAAGAATAAGGAATGATAGTATGAGTTTACGACAAGAAAATGAATAAACAGTCCACAAAGGGTAAATTTCCTTTGCTCTGAAAGGTCTGCCAGAGCTGAACAGCTATGGAGGAATGAGAGTAATCTGCAGAAGATTTTTTCTGTATTAATCAATGTAGGGATGACTGTGATAAGCGGAGGAACGCACTCCCCTTACATATATAAAATAATATAAAATACAATGAAGTCTCTTAAGAAGTATTTGACAGTGATTTAAAATAGAATAACGAAAGAGAAAGGGTATCAATACTATATACAACAAACAGGAATAATAAATGTGGGAAATAAATTTATTAACTGCACTTGGCAGCCTCCAAACTGAAGGTTCTTGTAAAAATGCTGAGTCAAAAGCAGGAAGCCTTATTTCTTTGTCCAAGATGTTTCTGTTGTGGCCTGAAATGCAGGCAGCAGCCAGAGCTGGTCTTCAGATGAAGTTCTGGAGAAGTGTTGGATCTGTAAGAGGAGTGGACCCAGGCAGACCCTCAAAACTGGCTTCATATGGCTGGATAGCTGGGTCTGCAGATATGTTCCTTGCACATTTCTAAGCTTTTCTGCCTGCTGTCAAAAAGTAAGCTTCAATTTAGGCCCACCAAAATCGAGAGAAGTGTATTAATGACAAAGTAGCTAATGAGAAATGCCAGAGTTTCTAATAAATGGTGTTCAGAGAGGTTTAGTTTGATTCCTTTTCTGATTTTTATTGGAAAATTCTTATAATTAAAGAAGACTGGTTAAATTTGCTCAGCGTTTTGTGTATCATCAGTGGAACTCTTAATAGAGAACCATCTACTGAATCATTAACTCTGTGTGTGTAGATACATAACCCTCAATCACCCCGTACAACTGCAGTGCTATAGGCAGGGCAGTTTGTCACCACTAAGTGATGAAAAGCAAGAAGATCCCACTCTGACTTTCTGACTTTCTCATTTGTGGGTGTACATGTAATATCACCAGGCTGAAGAATCCAATCAGATTTAATTGCACTGAACGATTCCATTAACGCTTTCCCGTGGCCCTAAAATGTTTGGACTTTTTTCCTCACTATTTGAATTGCGAAACATATTTACTTGAAATTTGAGGATGTTTATGTACATATTCACATTTCATATAAGGACCTAAATATACCGTCTACATTTAAATTTAAGTCTTGGAAAATAGCATAAAAATATTTCTTTTAATTTTAACTTGTAAATCTATGTTCCTTTTCTAGCTGTTTTTGAGGAATGTAGTGATGTTAATTGAGGTTTTTCATGAAAATAGTACAGTCTAAACAAATCTCAGAGAAAGAAGACATTGTAAAATAGTTCTAATTGTAAAAAATGTATGTTGGCATCCAGACACTGAGTTGTGTCATGCAAGGCAGGGCCATTGGTAGGCAGAAGTGTAAGGATTGCTAGGACCTGTATACCAGCAGCCGTGTTACCTCCAAACAATGCTGCAGCCTCATCACGCCAAGCAGTCTAACATAACCAGCAGTAAATTATTCCACAAAAAGCTTTTCTGAGCCCCTCTTTTGGTTTGGGGTAGGTTGGTGCATCTCCTGGCCTTTTGTGGTCAAAAAGCACAATCTAACCAAGAGAAAAAGAAGCCAAATGAACTATGCATTTGTTATGAATGATTTAATTTTGCTTTATGAATCCTTTGGTTTTTTTCTCAGCTCTAATAGACCTAAGTAGTTCTGGAAGCTGTACTCTCACATGCTACACAAGTACTATTTCAGTAGCAGACTTGTTTGCTGCTGAGAAAATAGTTGTTAAGAAATCATGTAACAACCACTGCTGATCCCTAAAGGGGATTGCTTCTCCCACTAGCTATTATCTAAATTGGATGTTTTCTGGAAAGACGAGCTGAATAAATAAAATAACGCTAGCAAGGCTGGAGTGCTAAGGATTCAAAGATTCTGACTCCTCCATTTTAATGTTACTGTTAACTCCACTGAACTCAGTAGAGTTATTTTGGCTTTAAACGTAAGCCCTGGGGCCCAAAATGCTGCGGGGAAAGAAGCTGTCTGCTCCCATTTGAACAAGGGGAAGGCCACAGCGTGACTTTATTTACATAAACTGTCTACCAGATGGAGAGAAACCCTGGGGAAAGGCAGGCACTCCCTGCCCCCATCCCTCCTGAAATGTGGAATGTGGGAGAAGGCTCCATTTGATAAAAGCATCTACCTGATTTCTTCCTGTGGCACCCTAGGAGTCACTATATGCATTTCAGAATTGTTTGCTTAATGGGAATAAGCTGTCTGAGAGGGGAACATTTCAGACCAGACAGACTGAATCCCCTTGACATGGATTTTACTCCTTGAGTCCATGCACTGCTGTGTCCGTGCCAAGGACCCTTTTTCATTAGAAGGACGTCTCAATTGGAAAGAGCAGCAGCAGAGTTTGGTCCTTCCTGTTAACTCCTCCATACATTAAAATCATTTGAGATCTCAGCTTTGTTAGGGCATGGGGTATGAAAGCTGGCCTGGAATGGGAAAGTCTCGCTGGGGCTGCAGCAGCCTCTGCACTGGGAGTCATCAGACAAGGGAGGGAGGAGGAAGGTATGCTCGCCTGTTGGATATTGTCAGTTTTTGAGGTTGATATGGGGTTAATGTTCTCCTTACCGTGCTGATTTTTATTCATATAGATGTAGTCTTACTGTGTGTGCCAGAGCTGATTTTTCCTCGTCTTCTAAATATTATTCCCCCTGTTTCATATATGGCCTTGGAGTCTGTGTGAGATTACACTGCCTTTGGAGGACACTAAGGATAGGTAGTCAGTGATCCTACTCTTCTGAAACAGCTTGAGCCTGTTGCATGTTAACTTTAAGACCTGATACGTTTGTGCTGTGTCTTGTTGCTGTAACATACCTGTTGATGGAGTCGTAAAACTACGAAGAAGGTGGAAGGTGAATGTGCTCTGCTGACTGGCACAAGGGTGCTGAAAGGGCTCGGTTGCTGCCGCTGAAACCAGGGAGATAAGCTGGGAGGAAAAGGTAGAGTTTGCACCAGCAAGTTTAAAAGGCTGTGTGGGCTACAAGGCTATGGAAGCAAAACTGGATTTTTGCCTTCCTGAGAATGAGGCCAATGTCATGGCATCAGCTCTTCAGAGTCCTTATTGCCTCCCCAGGACAAAGCGATGTGAAAGGCAGGCATTTTCTACCCTCCAGATGATGAGTTCAGCAGGAACCCTGCTCATTACGGCAGATAACAAGCAGCTGCTGGAAAAGCCATCATCCTCCCCTTGCCTCCAGCACTCAAGGCAGCAAGTTCAGCCAACTTGCCTGTTTGTCCTCCTCGCAGCAGACAGTAGTTGCCACCGTGTGGCGTTCCCTCAGTGCTGGGGACCAGCTGCTGGGGATGGGGGGGACGTGGGGGTGGCTGGGGATATGCACACTGCAACCTCCAGCCCTGGGTGTAACTGAGTCTCAGGGATCATCCTTCAGGAGAGCTGGGGAGGGTTGAAGGTACTCTGAAGTTTGCAGAGCTCCAGTTCTGGTGCTTCATCCTCACAGCATAACTGTTCTGAGTTTGGGACTCAGGGTAACACGTGGCTCTTGCAGCTGCCTGACCATATTTTCCTTGCTCTTGCTCCCACAACAGCTTCAGCAGAGGTCAGCAGAGAATTTGATATCTGATATGAACGTGGCTCTTTACCGAATGCTAATTCTAAAGTGTTCAGGTTTTTATTTCTATTTGGTTTTCTTTTCATCAACTTATCTGTCTAGGATATCTGTTTCTGGAAAGAGGCAGAGTGAAGAATTTAGTCTAATACACCATTTAAATTCCATAAACAAGACAGAAATCTAGTAGCAGGCAGAGAATATATATTGCAGCAATAAAACTTCTTTGAAAGAATTGCAGCAGTAGCTAGGGAATGCTAATAAGGGTTTCTTTGCCTGTGAAGTAACTTTTACAGGCTTAGGTTGGCTTGATTTTCATTTAATAAAAACACGATATTAATATAATTGTGATTATATTGTGAAGAGGAAACACTTTGGAAACTTTTTGATTCTCTTCATTAATTACCTCTCTCTCTAGCAGTACCTCTGCACTGAAGAGATAAAAGGAGGACAGTGACTGATATTGAGTTTCATTTTTAAAGGACAATGTGCATTTTTAATTGGGTTTAATATGTAAACTTTCAAGTAAAAGATGAGCTAGAAATATTTCTGAAATAAAAAAACTAATTGCAAACCCCTACCTTCTGGTCAGGCCTATTCCAAACCATACACAGACCACCTACAAGGTGCAGATTAACTGACTTGCTAATTGTACAGGGCAGTCTGAGATGCTGAGAGAAGTGACCTGAGATGGACAGTGCTATCTAGTCTTCATATCTTGGCCAGGTTTTCAGCTGGCATTTAGCTTTCAGAGATGGGATCTAAAAATTGCATTCAAGAACAGGATTTTTAATCTCTGTGAGTTCAGAATCTACAGGTTTGGTCCGAGCAACGTCAGCTGCAGCCTGGGGCTCCAGAGACTTGCAAAGGCTAGGACCTAGGGCCAAACCCAACTGTTAACGTAGGGATAGCCTAAACCATGACATTTAGTCTTATTTTTCAACTACACAGTGAATCAGGTCAGAGCAAAGATCAAGCAGAAGCTGGAGAGCTAGCTCTGAAAGCAAAACATGTAGAAAGAATGAAAGGAAAAAAGAAAGTGCTTCTGTATATGAAAAGTGCTTTTCCATATACTCTTAGAGCATTTTGTAGCTGAGGAGATGTGATGTACAGCATGGGAAATCCTCAACAGTGCGTTTAAGGAGATCAGAATCTAGACATACAAGATTCACTGAGTTGGTTAGTGGAGGAGAACTTGACAGACAGACACATAATTTGCTTTTACCACTTTAAACCACTTCTGGAATTGTCCAATCAGCCTCTTGCAACTGCACGCTGCAAGTGGAGGGCAAAGGCTGGCCCAGATGCTGTGCTGCCTTGCAACACCTCCCCTCTCCCCGCCAGGCTGCAACTTCATGTTGGCATGAGTCTAAGCTATGCTCTGGGTCACAGCAACATCGTCTGCCTTCAGCCATGGGTATCTACAAGAATTTCCAAGTTGTTAATGTCTTGAAAACAAGAAAACACAAAGAAGTTCCTTAGGAAACAGAACTAAGCATATACTGGGAATTCACAGTGATAATGTAAAATAACTTCATTCAGAAACAGAAGTTATGAAAAAAAAAGATATCAAAAGCATAATGAATATGAGGAACTTAATGTTTACTTCAATTACAGTGTGTGAGACTGGTATTGATATTACATGCCTTGCTCCAATTAAAGTCAGTAGCCTACCGAAATGACTTGTCTTCTCTTTATTTTATATTTCAAGTTGTCAATGTATATAATATTAATTGTGGTAAGTTGGCAGAGAGAAACAAGCTAATCCATGTGAAAAGACCGCTCCCCTTTGGTTCCCTGCCTGCCTGCCTACTGGCAGTTTCATGCTTAATCCACTGCTTCATTTTTTACTTCTCTCTCGCCAGCAATTATGTTTCATTGGTGACTGTTGTAGTATAGAGTTGGAGGCGAGGGCTGCTGCTTTACCTGAGAAGCAATATTTCATACTGTATATCACTTCTCAATGTATAGAATGTGGAAAACTAGTAATTTCTCATTTCATTTCCAGTATAATTTACTATGCTGAAGTAGTTGACTTCTGTTGAAAGTGGTATGTGGTATGTTTTTGTATCTAACGGCTTGCCTTGCTTCTATGCCCGCTCTCAAGTGAGGAAAATACACATTACATTTCCAAAACAACTAGGTAGTTCTTGGTCACCTCATTTTGTAGCTTTGCCAAAGGAACAATGACATTGTTTTCCAGAAAAAAACCTGTAAGCACAGAGTGGCGTAACCGGTATCTGTGCAAATCCACAGTTATATTTTTTTGTATGCCAGTGAAACATAACATCTAAAATGAATGTCTGCACAAAATTTTCTCACATTGTCCCTTTGGCAGCAAACTTGAAACTACCAATTGCCATAGATAATAGTAACTGGTATGATACATGGTATTGACACCATATAATACATGTCTATGTCAAAATAAACTAAAGTGGTGGTGTTCAAGTTACAGACTGTGTCAAGCTGGAATGCTTCATGATTGATAGGAAGATCTTTACAATTAAAGAGTAAAACAGCTAAAATTGTGAAATATGTGGTTAAAAAGATTGAGTTCCAAGATTGCTCTGGGTTTATTGTAACAGCTGATAGATGTCAATGATGCTGAAATCTTGCAAACGTAACGCTTTCTGACCTGAAGATCTGCTAAACAGAAGCCCTTTGTGAATCCCAAATGGCACTCAGCAAAACTTTTCTAACTAAACAATGTATGGAAAAGGTTTGTATGTACCTTGTGCATGAAGTATTGATCAGGAGCTCTGTTTAGCTCCTCTTAACCACTGTTTAGAGACAAGCTATGTCCATTGGCACTAGAAGTCCATTTTATTTAGAACAGGTTTTTGTCACCCTTCTCTTCCCCCCTCCAACAACTGGAAGCTTGCTTGGAAATCTGTAATTGTCTTGGCCTAAGACAGGTTTTGTGTAACGTTCCAGGCTTGGGACCCTGGTCAAAACCAAGTAAACTGCTGAATTATGTATGTATTTTTGATAGAATCATAGAATCATTTAACTTGGAAAAGACCTTTAAGATCATCAAGTCCAACCATAAACCTAAAACTGCCAAGTCCACTGTTAAACTATGTCCCTGAGCGCCACATCTACACATCTTTTAAATACCTCTGGGGATGGCGACTCTACCACTTCCCTGAGCAGCCCGTTCCAATGCTTGATAACCCTTTCTGTGAAGAATTTTTTCCTAATATCCAATCTAAACCTCCCTTGGTGCAACTTGAGGCCATTTCCTCTTGTCCATTTGCCTGTTACTTGAGACCGACCCCTGCCTGGCTACAACCTCCTTTTTCAGGGAGCTGTAGAGAGGAATAAGGTCTCCCCTCAGCGTCCTTTTCTCCAGGCTGAACAACCCCAGTTCTCTCAGCGGCTCCTCGTAAGACTTGTGCTTTAGACCCTTCACCAGCTTTGTTGCCCTTCTCTGGACATGATAATGGACATGATAATAAGATATTCATCCACAAACTCCCTTGCTGCAAACCAAACATCTCAGAATCCAGCCATCAGTTCTGCAAGGTGTGACGTTACGTGAAGCTTTGTGCACACACTACACTTGGCAGCAGGTGGTGTCTGTTAAACACTGTTCACATCTTTGAAACATGATTTAGTAGCTACACTGGCACCTCACGCACCCCTAAAGGGAAAAGTGTCCATGTTTCTTTGGTGCCTGGTAGCTGACATGTTTCAGTGTATTTTGTGATGTTTTCCAGTCCATGGAAGCCCATCCCTTGCTGCAGAATGTGTCCTGATCAGCCTGAATGATCCAAGCCTCTAGGATTTTGCTCACTGTCCATCCTGTTCAAGGAAGCATTTCGGATAAGAGCAGGACTGAAGTCTGGGAACTTGCCATCACAGTCATTTTCCAGAAGAATATTCACTTGCCATAAAATTAAAACATCTCAGCTGAAAATGTAACAGAGGTTGCTCCCAGTCCATCCTCCCTGTCGGACTGGCAGCACATGCAGGCTTCCTGGCTTCTTGGCATCATTGGAGAATGTCAGGCAAATTTCTGTTACTGGGGCACTGGGGATTGACCCAGGACTAACATGTTCCCTGACCCCAGAGTATTTTGGGAAGCATCACATTTCTGGTTCACTGGTGGGGATTTAGAGAATTTGAAGGCTCTTGAAAACAATTACAAACACTGAAACAGACAGAGGTTTTGATGGTTGCAAAATTAAATTTTAGAATTTTCATTTCTTGTATAATTTTTTTTTCCAAATTTTTAGAGGAAGAAAGTAGATTTTCTGGTAGGGATGAACTGAGTTTGTATTAAGCACAGCTTTGCTCTGTTTGGTGTGTCAGCAGTTTCTTGAGGTGATTATAATATTGTCCCCTCCACTTCCCTATTAAGCTGGTGTAACGTAGCCTTGATTATTGCAAGAAATGTCCCTTTGCTTGATGGCACAATTAAGACCAAGATTCATTGCTGGGTAGATTTGGCCTTTTCTGTCAGTGGCTGTGATTTGTACTAGTCATGCTCTCCATTCTTTGTGATGTCCTGGTCCCATGAAAAGATATAGCCTGTAGCATTTAGAGAACTAAATTGGAACCTATTTTTCCTATACATGAAAAACAAAATAACTCAGCTATTGCTTTTTCTTTGCAGAACATGGGGGAATGGTCATATATACTGTACATCTAAACAGCCAAAAATCTCCATTTTGCATATGTGCATTATTGAGGCGCGAAGCCTGCTTGGGGGTATGGGGGCGTTCCCTGCCTTGCTTTGCACTTCCAGATGTGTTTCTGCTGAGGTCAGAATCCCAAAATGGGATTCACACTCAGTCCCTGACTGCATAACACCACCCTGTTCCCCAGCTCTTGTGCTGTGAATATTCAGATGCTGTGGCAGTAAATACATTGTGAGTAATTCCGTAGATGGGTGGTAAGGCAGTAACCAAATTGCTGCAGTAATATCTATATTATTTTCAAAGCATTCTGAATGGTCTATTGGACGTAAAATTAGATTAAAGAGAGCAATTAAAAGTGTAAACCTGTAAGAAAAGAGTTATACATTGTAGCTTTAAAACTAGAATTGACCACCTGAACAGCATGTGTCAGCCACATCTCTGGCTTTTTATTGAGCCTAGAGGAATTTAAAAAATATTTCATTAGCATTAAACCTGATAGATTCTTTCCATTAAACAAAGTGAAGCAAGTATAATGCAACACAGCCAGTAGCACTGAAGTGGTGTGAATGCTAAACCATATAAGGTGCTTCAGCTGGGGTCCATTGTGCACAGTATTCATATTTTGAAAAGGTTTGGAAGCTTCTCATTAAAGATAATGAGAGTTGCCAGGTGTCCAGCAGCTTATGGAATGAAGGACTGAGTCCAAATTATTTCGTTTATATCTTGTAAATGGATTTCTGTTGTCTTTTACACAGATTTCCAGTAAATAAACTAATACTTGTTAACCAGACCTCTGATACTATGAGCCATTTGGCTGAATAAACTCAAAGATATTTCAAATAATACATTAAATATGACTATATTTACTACAAATGTACTATAATTTATATAGCATAAAGTTAAGATCTTTTTAAGTTGATTGGATGAGTACTGCTTTTATCTCAGTATTAGTGGCTCTTAAACATAATTTCATCTGAACATTTAATCTAAATTAGCTGTCTTCTGAGGTGATTACATTGCTTAGAATTTTTTTTTTCTTTCAACTGGACCATACATTTCCCGGTAGCTTAGTTTACTGATATTTGATTTGTGGTGATACAGATCGTATACAAGCTGGCTTGTTGTTTTTAATGGACTGGATGTGTTGTATAACAGAATTGCTAGGTTTGTGTTAAATTACAGCTTTGGGACTCATTATTGTGAGATGTTATCTACTTTGAACCAGCTTATTTTATCACAAAGAAAGAAATTGAATTTGCTTAAGATGGCAAATGCAGCGATGGATGGGTTGGTTGGTGAGTGTTTTGGGGCACCCTGTTGAGCTGATATATATTTTGTCCAATCTAATTCACATTCTGCCCAGAAGATGCATATGACCACACATATGTCAGAGTCCATATTAAAAAGCCTAAAGCAAACAAGCAGCACAACATATAGTTGAATGGTTAAATGATGCTCTTTAGCCATTGGTCTTCCACTGTTTCAACTGTAAATTCATGAGATCCTTTCCTTAGGGCATTTTGTTTGCAATTTTTGGTAATGCATACGCAGAAGCAAATGATGCATTTCTTCCTGCACGTATTTAGCTTCTGCATGCAAATATTTCTGCACATACACAGAAGCAGTTACCAGGCATTGAAGTTTAAGTGTTTGCAGCAGGATAAACAGTAAAAGCCAAACAATTATGCTTCCTTTGACAATTGCATGTTTGGAAGATGAAGACTCTCTGAGTCATTCTTGGCATTTCTTTTGCTTTGAAAAATATGTTGAGCTTTCAGCCTAATGTAATGATGATATATGGGAAAATTAAGTAATTTTGTTTACTGAAATAATTTTAGCTGCTCTGTGCAACAATGTATAAAAACACTGCTGTGCATTGACAGAAACTATAGACACATGACAAACACTTCTGCTTGAATAGTTTATAGCAATGAAATAGGGGTTCAATTCAAAGTTGATTTTAAGAAAATGCTGAAGGAATGTAAATTGGTTATAAACTGGTGTGACACATTCTTTCGTTTGGCTTCTACTTAGCTGCCTGTCACAACAGTGCCAGCTTCTATGAGTATGTTGGGTATACAATATGTTAACATATAATATATATGTTAAATATGAACAAATTCTGCAGTGATCTAAGTTAGTTGGAGAGTTGGTGAGATGTATTTGCCCCCATCCTTTCAGCCTCTAACAGAGGGCAAAGCAGTGTAAGGAGTGGCACCTGAGCGGGGAGGAGAGTGTACAGCAAAGCAGGGGGAAGCAGGTTTTCTCCACTGATACAGCGTGCCATCTCTGTCTTGCACCAGCTTTCACAAAGAGTGGTTCAGGTGTGGACTGTATTGCTCTAACGCTTGCCATAGGCAATAAATTCACACCACTAAGGACAGGAACTTGAGGTCCTCTAGGAAGCCAGAGTAAAGGGCACCTGCACAGAGAAAGTGCCAGGAGCTGAGAAGTCCAGAGCCAGCAGCTCCCATGAGCCATGCGCAGAGTCCATCTGCATCTTGCTCCGGTTTTGGCCTCTGAGTCACAAGGCAGAAAACACGCCCAAGAAAGTCTCCGGGGCTTTTGCTGTACTGTGGAGGCAGCTGTTCCCAGAGCTCGCGTGTGGGTATGAATCCAGCCGAATGACCTCAGGCCTCCCAGTGCAGGGGGGTCACTTTGCCACCTCCGCATTCATTCCTGGCCTTCAGAGCCCGTGTGTCCTCCTGGTCCTTCAGCACACCATGTGGGACACCAGCATTTTGCAGTGATGCCTGGACTGTGTAGGGGCCTTGGCCCACTCAGCGCTGTGAATACACAGCTATCCGGAGCACACGTCCTGGCTTCAGGGAGCACTGCCGCGGCAATTTCAATTTTTGTGTAGAGGTGTTTACTGCAGTTGAAGTCAGAGTTTTATGATAAATGGAGGTTTATCGATTGCTATGGGGACTCAGATGTAAAATATCACATTAAAGGTTGTTCTTTGCAATACAGCAGAACTACCTTCCCTTCAAAAGAAAGCAAATAAGCAACAATAAATATTTTTCTTTCAGAGTGGGCTTAGTAACTCATTTTAAATGATTCTTCTAAACTCTCTGTGATCCAGCATCACATGCCATAGAGGGAGAAGAAATACTAGCTATTTGCTCTCTGCATTAATATTTAGGGTGGATTGTAATGCTGAAGCTGATATTGAAGTCTGTGCAGTTAATTTGCTTTTGTTGATATAACCTTTAAATTATCCTTCCCTTAAACAGACTTTTTTTTTTTTTTTGCATAGCAATACGTGCTCATGTCCAGCATGCTGTTTTATATCCTTCCTCACTTCATCTTGGCCACCATCATCTAATAGATTGGATAGTATATACCATATAACGTGAATTTTTTTCCTCACTTTGCTTTCCTGGCTTAAGAAAGTTCCATTTTTTGCATGACCTTGGTTCTGGAGGCCTTGATTTACATTACATTAGCAGCTTTATGGAGTCACTTTATAGTTTGCTTTATTGCAGAAAAACAGAACAGTTTTACTGATAGAATTTACTGTTCATTTTTTCCCAATTGTTTTTGGCATATGTTCATGTTTTGGCTTTTATATCACTGTTACTAGTAATTACCTTCCTTCCATTATTTTTCTTTAATAGAGGATAAATGAGTATGTGATATTTTTCTTTAGTAGAGCCTGAGTATGTTTGAGATATCTCTTACGATGGGGAGAATACTATAGGCGTGATTAATAGCATCATCATTGTAACATAATTTAGTTAGAAGGACTTACACAACTGATAAAGTGTCATGCATTTCTACTAAACTGCAATCGAAGTGAACTGTATTTCAGGTTTTTATGTCCTCATTTCTGTCTTCTGTAAAGATATTACTGTAAGATTCATACAAGCGTCTTTATAGTCTCACTCTATAAGCAGTGAAAGTTAAATCAGTTCTTCTTGCATGAAACATAGTTTCTATAAAAAATGAGTAATTATAGTTCTGAAAAAGGAATAAATTAGTTCACTAAATACGTTCATTGAAGACTGAAGTTGTGACTAGATGAGATCTTTTCTAGAATGAAAAGAAATTTAGTTTAAAATAAAGAAACCTGTTCTTGAAAGATGAGAGAGAATTTAAGTATTTAGAGCAGATAATGCCTACAAAAACTTGCAGTGTAAGTAGTCCACGGATATCACATATACAAATTAATCAGAGAAAATCACTATATAAATCAGAGACTAATAAAGGACCTTTTGTTGGTAATTAAAAACATCTCTATATTTGTCTTCATGAGCCAGCTCCTTGAGCCAATTGAAATAATGCATTTCAATTTCACCTGTGTGTGTTTTTACGTGAAATTAAACAGTTAATTAACATCAACAGTTTTGATGAAATCTTTTCAAAACTTACCCACATTAAAAGAAGATTTTTCTTGGTTTCCACAGGTTATTATTTTTTCCGGTGGAGCATTTTTTTTAGCTCAACTTGCCATTTGAACCTTGCATTTTGCAGGCATTTTCTATACTTAATTTCATCTTTCTTTATGGTTAAACCCACATAGGTGGTGGGCTCAGGCTGTCAGTCTAGCCAAAGGAGCTTGAGTATCCTCTAGCAATTGCTCTGATGACCATAGCTCGTCAGGTGGCTATTCTGGCACAGGGCTGTGCCACGTACAGTGGCATTGTCTCTTCCACCAGTAAGGGGAAGCGAGCTTCGGAATTGAGTCCCTTTCCAACTCCTACCTTCAGTAACTCAAGATGAGCCCAGCACTACTTTTCCCATCTCTATCAGCTGGCACTTTTTATTTTCTTATCACCTCATTCTGTTACCGGTTTTGTCTACTTACATCCTTTCCCCTTTTTTGTTATCAGACTGCTGCTTTGCCCTGCCTGGAATAGACTCTGCTTGTTAAGAGTAAAATTATACATCTTTTCAAATAACTCTGTAATCCTAAGATTGTAGACCACATGTCCCAGTCAGAGCAGTGGATCACCTTTTAGGAGTCATGAGTATCATTTCCAATTCTTCACTGAGTTGGTCATATGCATTATATTCCCTTTCCTTTTCTCTTCATGCTGTTGTTTGCAGACAGTAAACATTTCAGAAGGAGTTGTTTCGCCCAGCGTGTAGCACGGTGGGGCCTCAGTCTCTGTGACAGCCTTTAAGCGCAACAAAAATAGAATAGTAAATAGAGCCTCCACTAAATTATTGATTCTCATTAGAGATTCTCATCTTGGCACACCAAGCAGAGTGCTTGTCCAGAAAATATTTACTGTGCATATTAATTAGGGAAGGATGAACAAAAATGAAAAATAAAAGATCCATCACTTCAGTACTTCTTTTTATCTGGTTTAGTTCAGCTGGATAAACTGACAGCTCCCTCCTTTCTGTATTCTGACCTCTAACCAGGGGTGCGCACATCTGGCTCCACACTTCAGCCACCAGAGGCGCAAAGGCAGAAATAGTGATACTTCACCTGTCCTTGCTGCTGCTTGTACACCTTTGGCAGTTTCCTTGGCTTTATGCCGAGTCCTTCTACTCTTTTATTTCCTCTGTTATCAACCAACTAGCTACTTACTCTGTTCTCCACCTTGATAAAGGTGGAGAACAGAGTAAGTAGCTAGTTGGTAAGTACCTAATTTTGCCTTAACACATTGTTTCACAGAAGCAACACTGTAGACCCACATACTCATGTAGGATACTATCTAATAATTATTGTACAGAAGAAGCTCTGTAAAAGCTATGGTTCATACCATTTCATCAGCCTTCTACTGAAAAATGGAATGGGCTTAAAATTAAGATCCCCTTACATAATGGAAGTCATAATGAAGGGTATGGTTCGTAAATTTCAATTGTTAAATTGTCTCAGTGGGAAAGGTGACTTGACATTCCCATATTTTAAGGATTTAAAATCCACAGTCAACAATAATGGTAGAGAGTTTAATTATCAGCTTATATTAAGACTTGAATAAGAGGGACATGTCAAGTCTTCTCTATGTGAGCCATAAGCCTTTGGACTGAAGATTCCTCTTACCTCCCAAGACCCAAATTCTAAAGGTATTTTTATTGAGTGCCTGTTTGTAAAAATTACACCTTCTGGATGCACTTAGCCTAAAAAATCAGAACCGAGCTATGTAAAAAAGAAGACCAGAAATCCAATTTAATAATTTTTTTAATGTTTGCATTTACACAAAATATTTTCCAGGAGCATATTGCATGTAAAGCCTTTTGAGAGTATTTAAGGAGTTCACTTAATGGTCATTAGCAAAGTAACCAGTAGTGTTCCCATCAGAGGGAGGAAACCTGTGCCTTTATACTCAACATAAAGCAACTCTTTGTGGTGCCTCAGAGCTCAGTGTATTAAAGATGGCAACATCAGAGCTCAGTGTATTAAAGATGGCAACATCCATAATGGAGCAAGCATTGCAGTTGCCTGTTATTCAACACAGAACTGTTGTAGTTTATATTGATCTGTGCTGTCTAAGATTGAAAATCCTACTATGGTAGAAAGTCCCTGTATGGCTCTTCCACTTTGGGGGATGGAGTCTGTGGTTTTCTCTAGGTTTGGAAAGCATTGATAACATCCTGGGTGCTATTGTAATATAAATAAATAGTAATGACAATAATAATAGTGTAACGTTGGAGAAAGTGATATTGTGTTTGTAACCACTGCTGAAACAGAGGTAGTGAATGATGACCATGTTTAGCCAGACTGCTGATGCAGGAATACAGAAACTGGAAAGGTATCAACCAGCCTGATTTAAGACTTGGAGAGAGCACAGAGCTGCGAGATTGATAGCACAGAATAGAATCTTTTGGTTGAGGTCCATGGCCTGCATCAGAGCTTTTGGGATTGATAGCACGCAGCACTATCAATCTCACAGCAGCAAATGGGACGACTATTCTCCATGAAGAATGGGCCATATTAAATACCCTGACATCCGCTAGATTGAGAACTGCAAAATGAGTAAGGAAGAGTACATGTTTGCAGAGATAATACAGTGCTGATTCTTCATGTAGTTTGTTTTGCAGCACAAAAACCTCAGTGGCTATTCCAAGCTCAGCTCCTGGAAGGTACAAATCATGCTGGAAATTATAATAATAAGCATAAAAAGGCAGAGAAGGTAGGGAATAGTAAAGGAGAGTGACTACTTTTAAAAAAAAGTGCCAAAAATAAGCAACATAGCTTATTGTGATCTGTTCACTATTTTCCATTTGTGTTTCACTGGATATTTTGGATATTATATCCTGGCCATTTTCATGCTACATCTTCTGTTCAGAAACTGGTGGCAAAAACTCTTCTTTATTTTATTTTATGCTTTGATTCTCCTTGTGTTATGAAGCTTGTGAAACTGAAAGCTAAGTCTGATTTAGGTAGACAAGTCTTGCTTCAGGACTATGGAATTACCTGCATGAATTGGCTTGCACTTATTATTTAATATTTTTATTTGATACAGCCATATATTCTCCTTCAAGAATTCTATCCTATAGAACATTATTCCATCAGAAGAATATAATTTACTCACTCAAACATTTCAAGGGCTGTGGAAATCAATTTTTTTCCTGTGTGAATACAGCTGCTGTAGCAAACATTCCTGCTCACAACACTACCAGATGCATTGCTAAATGAACACAACTACATGTTGTGTGAAATGATTCGGCTAGTAGCAATCCACAGGCAGAGCCGTTAAAGGACACAACCCAAGCAGTAAAAGCTGTTGTTTCCTTCCAAAAGAAGAGAAATGCATGAGAAGTGGAGTATCATCACCCCTGAAATTTGGAGATTATTTGCTCCTGTAAATCCTTACAATTTACTAATGTGTTTAAATGCTTAGCATAAAATTAGGAAAGTATCAAACCTTTGTAAAAAATATGATTTTTCAAAAGGTTTGTTCAGAAGTCTGTAAAAAATTGACTTTTACCTAAATTTATCTTCTGTAGAGTCTGAAGGCAAATGAAAATGTTTATAGTAAGCAAGGAGTAGCCAATTGCTCTTGCTGGAGGGAATTCCCAACTTTGAATAATGTATTACTAGATTTTAAAGTTCACATGTGATCTTATTTCTTTTCCCCCTTTTAATACTCTAGCTTTTTTGCCTGTTTTTAGTAATTTCCTTAAGTCTTGTTTCAGAAGGCTACAGAATTATTTTTATTATAGATTTACTAGGCTTGACTTCGATGGCATGACTCTTCTCTTAAACACTTTTGGAAATCAGAGGGACTTAAAATGTGGTACATCTCAATCAGGGAAATTTCTCATTTCCAGTAATTCAGGGCATGCTAAAATAAAAGGAGGGTAAGCTGTAAAGACCATATCTTTTATCTGAGAAATCAGTATTTCCAGCATGCGATAAGCATTATAGATCATGCTAAATAAATTGGTTTATTGTTCAGGTTTACTGTATTATATATGCTGAGTTTTAGTAGGCAAAAATTATTTTTAAAAGTATTACATTTTAAATGTGTGGTTTTGCAAACATTTGAATGAATATTACAGGCTTACTTACTGTAATGTATTGACAAAAACCAAAGCACAGTCAGACATAATTTTAAACACGCACATGTCCATGAAATACTCGTAAGTGTCTCTCTCGGGGAAAAGTACCTGGGGATGACTGACTGCTGGTCTAGCGGTTCAATAACAAAAATAGACTGTTGCTGTCCTGGTCATTAAGGAAGACATAGAGGTAATTGTATTTAGATTCTTACAAGACTTTTCATACTAGTCCAAAAGGGATTTTGAAGTCAAAGGTGAAAACTAAAGTTAGCTGAAGTAGTTCTAGTGCTTTTGTGTTACAAACACAGATTTCATAACAAATGTTGGAAGGAGGCTTATGCTGAAACACAAATGTTACATTAGTGTCAGACTGTGACAGATTGAAATAATAGAGCTGTGCAGACGAATGCTGCAGTTGGCATCAGCAGAATATGCCCCTTAATTATAAGCTGAATCTCCATGTAGTAATGCTAACATCAACTGAGTGCACAAAGAAAAAAATCCCGTGTGTACAGTATAGCTCGTTTGGGAAGACATCTAGATTATGGGACCTACCAATGACAAATGAAATTTAGTCCAGGTAAATGAATAAACAATAAAACGAAAAGCTATTCATAAACTGGAAAATGTGCTGATATCTAGACAAATAAAGCAATCTGGATATTTCTGCATTAAAATAATCCCTAAAGTATTCATCCCAATGTGTACTGGCAATGAAAAACAAATCAAGTAGTGGAGTGAATTGAATTACTAGTCCTATGCAGTATAAATCAAAAGGAGAACCAAGCATTTTTATTGCTCCATATGGTAGAGTTGGCCATTATCTAGAGTACTGTTTATAATACTACTCACATCAAAGTACGAAAGTTAAAACTGCTAGAGAAGGTGGATCACAAAACAAACCAGAACAAGAAAACTGTTAATCTAATAATTAATAGAGAAAAACAGAATTACCATTCAAGTTAACAACAGCCAAATGGAAAAGACTAAAGAAAAATTGGATTAGTTCTAGGATCTTCTGGCCAATGAAGGAAATTGGTGACTGAACATAGATGAGGAAAATGGAAAAACAAAAGGATGTTTAGGCAAAATTCCACATTCCACCAAAATGCACATTTAATAATACATGTTATTCCACTCAGTGGTAAGCTAATGGAAGTGGCATTACCTGGAGTTCTTATGCATGCTGAAACATATCAAAGATGGGGATACTTACACGATGAGCCTGTGAGCTGGATGCTGGGCAGCAATGTATGAGTATAGTCTTGACTCCAACATGAGTCTCATCAGAGAGCTGGTACTCTTCAGATCTCAAACACCAACAGTGATACTGCAAGAGTTATGAATGAAATTTGGGTGGGGTAATTTGTGAAATGAATGCTGTTTATGTCTTTAATATAAAATTCTACTTCTGCCTCTTGGATTTCTTCATAGCATTACCCAACTTTACACCATATGTTTGCACAGTCCTAGAAATTAGAAGTGGTTGAACTTGGTTCTACCAAGAATAGTGGTGGGTGTTGAGCTGGACCTGCTCCCTTCTACAGCTTTTCTTGCTTATTATTCTGAAGGTCACTGGGCTGCTAATAAAAAAGAAGGCAACTCATTAAATAGCTGAAAAGGCCAACACAGAAAGGGTTAAGGGCAAAGTCACCCTGCTAAATATCATCTGGTAAGGACAAACACTTCTTGGAGAGGTTAATTGCGGCTGTCAAGCCAGTTAGAAATCTTAGAGTGCAAACAGAAGAGTGACTTAAAATGAACTGGTGCCCCCTCGCAAGGTCAATTAGGTACACAGAGACCCTGCCAGTACCACCATCAAGCCATGTTATCCCACAGCGATCTTGTAGAAAGGTTCTCACGCAGCTGGCCTGTGAGAGCAGGTGAAGCTGAACAGGACTGGAGGTAAGGCTACAGGTTGATTGAGAATGTGTTGTGGTATGATTGTTCCGCAGTGTGCTTTGGTACCCTGTCCCACAGGCACAGCCCTCGTCTTCATGCTGGTGCCACTGGTTGTGTTGTAAACAGTGCAGGGTACTTTAAGACCCATTCACATTTCTACTTTTAAACTGGCGGGTGGCCTCCTCCTCAAAAAAAGTCTTCAGGCATCCACTGATTTGTTTTTTTGTGTTTTAGCTTTGTGCCCAAGGGAGAACTGACTGATATAGTTTGCTGATTGTAACTTGCCTCAGGGCAGCTGACTTTGCCTTTTTGAAGTTATAACCTCAGATTTAGGAATTTGTGGACTAAAATAGCTCATCAAAGTATGCAAATGGGAAAGAGATTACCCTCCCTTTCCACTACATGGAATGAATTGAAATTTGTGGAGTCTCCAGTTATTGAGCTTTTTTTTTTATAGAAGCATTTGGCTTATATACATTTGTTAGAACTAGAATGAATTTTAAGCATGTTTCCACTGAGTATAATTAAGCATATTAGAGCCTCGATGAATTGCATTGTCCTATGCCAAACTAAAGACTGCAAGGAATAAAAGGAATTAAAATGGATGTCAGAGTGAAACAAAGTTAACATTGAACACCGCCATTAAGATCAATAAAAAATTTGTTGTTGTTCAGTGTATTTAACATTGTTCTGGAGATGTAAAATGAAGTGTCTCATTGTCGGTTAAAATTAAAACATTGAAATGCTGCTAGGAGATTGTAGGTAATATAGCTACCTGGGAATATATCACAATTCCAGCAGCAACCGGATAATTAAACCTTTGTCTCAAGTGTGAAACCCCTTGCATATAATAGGATACTGGAACTTGTGTAGGTGAAATGATAAATGGAAGTAGATATTTGAATTCCTTATTTTTAGACGCTTTTTTAAAGAAACCAACATTAAAGTTCAATTCAGTGTATTGCTTTTTATTCCCCAAACTAATATCTGTTGGTTTTGCATCAATAAACACATTAATCAGAAGGAGGAATATAGAAAACATTATTCAATGATCCAATAAAATTCTCTAATATGAAGCTAATAATGAAAAAAAAATTGATAGATGAATGAGAACAGTGATATCAGATAAAATGCGTAGCCTTCCAAGACACTGCTTATTGAGTTTGAATGAGTTTCAGAATTTAAGTGTGAAAAATTGTTCTAACCTATCCTATTTTTAAGGGTCCTCTGAGCTTTTACCATATAAATTTATAGCATAGTACTTAAATATTGAATGGTTCTCTACTTTTTTTCTGACATGAGGGGGAACCCCTAATTAGTTAAAACAATGCACCATACATCTGGGAGAAGTATGTGTATTTTTCCCTACCTTTGTCAAAGATTCTAGGGATCCTTTTGCAGCATAACATAACCCAAATTATCATATTAAATGTTATTTCTCATTGTAAAAGTGATACTGTCCTCTTCTACTTCTTCTCCTGTTCCTTGCTCACTTGATTTGGGTGCCTATTCTCTTTACGTATTTTCATTCCCCATAAACTCATAAGTTGTTAAAAGGAGTTTTTGATTTTTTGGGAGGGAATTTGCCAAACTTTTTTGTTTGCTTAAACTGCTTGAAGTTTTAATGAAAAGGAAATTGCAACAAGAAACCAGAATGCTTATGATTTAAACAAATTTAAAACAAATAATACAAATTTAAAACAAATGCATTTAAAACAAATAAAACTAGTGTCTGATTTGCATTTCTTTTTCAGAAAAACATTGATGCTAACTGCATGTTGTCAAGCTGTGCAAGAAGTGTGGGATTCCTTAGACTTATAACTAGGTGGTTTTCCATGTGTCCACCCGTCTGCTATTAGACAACAATATTTTAGTCCGATCCTCCGGAAAAAAGAGGCTGATGCAATCATACAGTTTCAGTACACACCTGACCACAAGTTTTGAACAAGTTGTCCAAGCAAAGCTGACAAAGAGATCAGTGTTTACTCCTAGATGTTTTGTGAAAATAGGCGGCTAAGTAAAGAAGAGACACATTCATTCTGAAAAGGCATTTGTCTATGGGGCATTGAAACGCTTGCACAAGATCATATAACTGTCTCTCTTACAAGAAGAGTTTCTGAGTAAATCCAAACCAAAAGTCCACACATGGCTATGCTTTCTTAGCATGCTTTCTTACTCCTCTGATGACGACGATGGATTTTGTGTACATAGGTTAGTATATTGGCTTTTTCTTTGCATTTATCTGTATGCACACCTAAAAATATGCTATCTTTATATTTAAGCAAACAAAAAAGACATTGTGGTGTGCTAGGCAAGATAAAATCTGTCCTATAAGACAGAGTCATAAACTAAAATTTATTCTCCATGTCCTGAGTTAAAATAACAACAAAAACCTCTGTAAATCAAATCATCACACTTTGCTTTAAATTAAAGATACTGACCCAGTTCCTCCAGCTTCTGTAAAATTTGCCCTCCCTCCTCCCCTTTAAATAGATTATTTTAAATTGTGGCAAGTATTTGGTAAAGATGAAGTTTTAGACTACTGGAGCGTAAGATCTCCTAGTGGATTTTGTCACCAACACATGTTCCCCTAAAACTATACTAATCCTGAAAAGCTGATGCAATGAATTTACTCTTCCTAGAAAAATCAAATGGGAAGTTTCTGTTTTCAATGTAACTCCATTGGCTTCCATGGATTTTCTGTTGATTTATGTGAGCATGAATGAAATCAGAAAGGGCCCAGTAGAATATGCTGTGGTTTACACAAAAAGGATTTATTACAAGGACTCATCAAAAGAATTTTTCAACATAATTTATAGAACTGTTTACTGAATATAGCTGACCTTCAAAATTGCTATTAAATTTTCACTCTAAGGACTGCTCTGTATATTTAACTAAAACCTCAGTTTAGAAAGGTTGCCAGTACTTATCTACTTAGTGTCTATGTTTTCCTCCCAGTTTCAATGGGAGAAAAAAATTAATAGCTAGGAAATACATATCTTTTCCGCTTAGAATTGACAACAAAAAGTCCAATAATTTTTGATGAACAGTATTATTTTAATGACTCTAAATGTCCACCAAAATCAATGCGCTGGATTAGGCAATATTTATTCTTTCCTGTTTCCATGATGTGTCCTTGCAATCATCATGTCTCTCAGAATTTGTCCCGACTACATTTATTGAAGTATATTGGATACTGTTAGTTTGTGTACCAATTGTGTGATTGAGGTCCACACCTTCTTGTGTGTGCTGGAGTAGAATACCATCCCTGCACTTTCATTAGGAAAAAAGTTTCCTTTAACCATATTCTAGTCAGAACATGATACTGCCGTGCTTTTGTAGGGTAGAAACACCCTTTGAAAAAATGCTGGAACATGTTAGCTAATCCTTTTCAATGATGCATTTTTACAGCCTAATCAAGATAAACCCCAGGAGGGAAACAGAGGTTTGTGAGATTGATCTGTGCCCCGTGTGGTTTTTCAAATGGATTAAAAGTCCATTTTATTAACAGAGTGCAGTGTAGTATGAAATAAACCTGAAAGCATATGGTTTTGTCTTGCCTGAGCGCCATAGGTTGAAGTTCTGTTGTGATTTTTCCAGTCTCAACCTCCCTCTGCCAGGAATCTTCAACATCATTGGGCCAACAGCTGGACCTCACTGCAGCTATAGCGGTGGCAGTGGGCTGGATGGGACAGTGGTGCCAAACTGACTGAGCCAAGCTGATTATCTAAGGCTGGAGAGGGTGAGGTTGTTGGTGCTTCACTGGAGGTGGCACATGGTTTTGGGTGAGGTTCAGTTTTTGCAGACTGGCAGGGGAACATCCCCTAAGTTGTGCTGTGAGAGGGCGGGATGCAAGGTGGTACGTGTGGTCTGCGGGCTGTCCATGGGCACCATGCCGTGCTGCTGGAGTCATGGAATTGTAGAATGATAGAATGGTTAGAATTGGAAGGGACCTGAAAGATCACCTAGTTCCAACCCACCTGCAGTGGTCCGGGACACCTCCCACGAGACCAAGTTGCTCAAAGCCCTATCCAGCCTGGTCTTGAACACTTCAAGGGATGGGGCAGCCACGGCTTCTCTGGGCAACCTGTTCCAGCAATCTCTTGCTTCATGGCAAGGACAATCTGATCCTGCATCTGCTGCCAAAGTGTTGGCCAGATATAGTCTTATATGCCTGTGGGCAAAGACAAATGATGTTCCCCGTGTGCCATTTCCATGCTATGGGAAACATAGCTGCAGCTGAGGTGGGTGGGTTTTAGGCAGCATTTCCAGCTCAAGTGGCCATTTCTCTTCTCTGCTGGAAAAAACGAGGTCACTTGGTTACGTGGTATTCTTCAAGTCCACCTCTGTGATCACTGTGGGTAGTCCTAGGGTGGGGTGTGCCAGTTATTTGTAAATTAAATTTTACTAGGGGAAAATTTTCAAGCACTTTATTCCCCGTTAATAGAATAGCTTCCTCTCTTGAAGAAAGGAGAGTTTGATCTCAAGAACTGCAAGTGCGTATGCAAGATAAAGGTAAGCTCTATTTGATATGCCAGGATCTTGGGACTATTTCTGGCTCTCAGCCTTTTTCTTGAGCCTCTGCTCTTTCCCCCACAGCTGCCGGGTCTGTGAGGGATAGGTTTTGCTTTCTTTTAAGTGAAGTACTGTGGCATGGCTCCCACAAAAGGCATCCAACACCACCTTCTACACAGACCAGGGGAACGCTGATGTGAATATCCATGTTGCAAACTGAGCCCAAGATTTCCTCACATGAGCCACATAAAATATCCCATGTAGCTCCCTGGAATTCTGTTGTATTTCTTAATACTTCCACCAAGAGCTTCAAAAATGTTTTAAATTGAGTCAGTTGCAGCTGCTCTGTCAGGAATTCACTAAGCACTGCAGCCACTGAAGCAATTAAAAAAATTGCACAGAAGGTAATTAAAAGCCTTACTGGTTCTTGCTATTAGACTGACATTTTAAATGCCTCTAGATGTTTTATTGTGCCAATAACCTATTTCCCTAGTCTCAGGGAGAAATACAACTGACATCAGTAATTTACTAAAGTATTCTACAGGTATCATGACGTTCCAACTAGAAATCTATATTGAATCACTGGTTTTCTGTTCTGCGCAGTCCTTGCCGCACAACTTAATGAAACAGTGGTTATTTGTTAATGGGTATTAGAGCTTAGTCTCTCATTCCCTATAGTAAGCTCTGTAATATTTGTATTACTTGTACACAAAGAGATGCCTTCTGGTTGTCATGAGCATGTGGGCTGGGGGAAATCAGGCAGAGATTCTCCTTTTTCTGCACAACAATAGAGCAGAAGTCCTGGTTTATTGTACAGGGCAATGCAACACGGCTTTCTCTGCCGCGATGATCTTTATCAATGAGTAGGGCTGTACGGTATGTGGGTGGCTGCTGCCCACAAGGTCTGCCAGGACATAGCTGGGTTTCTCAGTACATCTGCATCCTCAGGTCCTGTGTTTGCAGACAGGCTAATGGAAGGAGGTCCCTCCCAGAGACTTGAGTCAGCCCCCACAGCTAGAAAAGTTAGGCTGCCTTAGTATATCCCGTCCCAAAGCCCTGTGCGTCCAGAAAGGAAAGGTGGCAGGATATTAGGCACTTTGCTAGCTTTCAATTCAAGGACCAAGCAGAGACTTTAAAAGGATGCAGAGAGAATATTTTATTATAACATTTTCCCTGATGGCCTCAAAATGTGAACATGCTAATCCAATGACTTCTCAGTGTGCAAATGAGCTACTATTATTCATCACTGATAGGAAGTTAAAGGAAAACCACATGACAGAGAGGAAGATAACTGGAGGTTGCTTAAAGTTTTTCCCCTTGATTTATTTTGTTCCACTGGATTTATTTTTGACTCCACTGGAACATAAAATCAAACCAGATTTCAGGTATATTACACTTAGCTGTAGAGCATACAGAAGTAAGACAATACCAAACTGCGTCATGTTATAGATGGAATAATGTCTTAAAGTTTGACAAAATAGTTCTGATGCATTAGCGTTAAGGAGCAGCATTAATGCTGAGCTTTCAACTTTTGTTCCATTTTTTCTCTCCTGGGTCGCATTAATACTGTGTAAACAGGGGTATTTTGGAAGGGATTTCAGCAATAAACAAACCCACACCTATTTCTGTGAGAAAGCCTACACCAGCTAGCTTACATTGACCTCTGTGGTGTCTTATGAATCATATCCTGCTGATCAAAGCTACATGTCTCTGCGGTTTGCATCAACAAGAATGTAAAATGGCAAAACTCTCTTGGCAGTAATCTCTGAAGCCACGTCTAATTCTCTCTTTTAATGAGGCATTGAATTATTCCGTACAGTGAGATGCCTGTCAGTTTGCGGCATAGCTCTGTGCGTGCTGTTATGCCACCAGAGATGAACAATCAGTAGGATTGATCAGGCAGGCAATCAGTTAAACAAATCTGAGTAGAAAAAAACTTTGCACATGCACTGCTCAGGGTGAAATAGATATTTTGATAAAGTTGCATAATGAAAATATGTGATTTGTGAACACAGCGACTGGCAGTAACTAATTAACAGAGAGTTAGCTTTTGCATAAATGATTTATTTTCTAGAATTGAAATGGGAGGAAGGTCTAGAGATCAGAACATGGAGATCCACGGTCAGTTCCCCCATTTTGCAACAGATTTAGCCTTGAGTCATTGAGTTTCTCCTCTGTTTAGCAGCTCAACTCCTTTGTTACAGAAACAAAAATAATGGTGCAAGATACGGCTCCTCAGGGCAAGGGTGGCCCTTCATTTCACGGGGAAAAGGCAGGGAGTAAGTTATATACTTCTGCAAGAAACATAGGGCAGGCAGCTATGGTGCTGGCCATCCTCTTCAAGGCTGGACATCTTCGAGTGTGGAAAGGTGCAGACGTAAGCAAGAGTCATCATTCAGGTCATTGCGATTATGTGACACTCATTAACTGGTTATGTAGCATATAAATTCTTCAGGGGAAAATAGTGTCAATGTAGTAAGCAGTCTTAAAAAAAGATACACCATAAGCCACAAGCCAACTATATGGTCCCTACCCCTGCCTCTAAGCCGTCCTACCTATACTTGCCATCATACCCGTGAGCACCACAACAAAATAGTTAGTAGATGCTTCCTCATACCCTTAGGAAATGGTTCAAGTATTGCCAGTGATGTCTGGATTGCTGTTTAATAATCTTTGTCATGATCTCATACCATTAAGCCAGTAGTGATTCAAGCACTTTGATCACTCAAATCTGCTCTGTTGTTCATTAAGTCAATGAGTTTCTATTGAGTTTGAAGGGCAGCAAATAATCAAATCCGGCATTTTATCACCTGGTTTTGCTGCATCCTGGTTTAGCTGTCACTATTTAAGGCTGGTGGATATATTGATTTCTGCATTTACCTACATCCTAGCCAACACATAATTTTGTCTAGATTTATTTATGCTCAAAGGTGTTCTCATCTGCTTACAGAATCTTTTTTTTAACTTATCTGTCACAAAATATCTCCCCGAATATCAAGATTTCATTAAAAAATTATCCTTGTCCTTACCGTAGGTTAGAGCGTATTGAGTGTCTTTTTAAAAAGACGGGGAGGATTCCTTTCTAGCAAACCCCTGTGAAACTGGACTTCTATACTCTGTCATTTTTGCATATAGGCAAGATCATTCTGAGAAACAGTGATTCCTTTTGAGCTTTGTACCATGAAAGAGTAGCACATCTGAAGAAGTCACCGTCCAGCTGCTTGTAATGCTCTTGTTGCCAGAAGTTATCTCCCCTCCAGCCTGCTGGCTGAGCTGCTGGCGGGATTTCTCCAGATGAATCATTTAGTATAGATGGCTTCAATAATAACAGGTTCTTATCAAGCAGGTGGGGCAGCGCAGTTGGATCCAGCAGAGGACACGTGTCCACAGCTTGAGGGAATATGGTTTTACAGGGAGCAGAATCCAAAACTCTTGAAACAGATTTCTCTGTCTAATGTGAAAGTCTGATGTGAAGTCTGGTGCTCTAAAGCTTGAAAAACATTTTAATTAGGAAACAAATAGATGTTTAAGTTTAACTGAGTAATAGTCTAAGAGTGTTTGGGTGGGAAACTCGGCTGTTTAGGCGGAATTGTAAAGTTGTGAGCTAATTCACTGACATGCAGTGTAATTTGTGATTAAGGTTATCTGCAATATCTAACCTTTTAGTAAATGCCAGCTGCATAATGACTGTCAGTTTTCTCTCCTCAGATATTACATTGCAGAAGGTTCTGTCTGACCATAAGAATCTATTTAATAAGACTCTAATGGGAAATGACCAGTATCTGAGTATTACAGATTAAAAGTGACAATGCTAATTGACTGCAGAGGTATCTACATGAAGAGGGACCAGAAAAATCATTTAAGTCTAAATGAAATTGGACTGATTTGATATTTGAAAAAGCATTACGTTCCTCTTGTGTTTGGCAGTGTGAATTAATTGCTCCCTGTGTCAGGCAGAACCGGTTTCTATGTAGCAATGGGCTAAGATTGGTGGGGAGTGAAGAACGTTAACTTTGGGGGGTTTAGAAGTACATATTAGTTTACTAAAATTAGAAGGATATGGGAAGGTTTGCATTGTACATAATTTTTATGGTGAGGAATGAATTGATATTTTGTACATGCAGAAATCAAATTCTAGAAAAATTTTAATGGTTTCATTGTGTGGATTCGTGATTGCTAGTAAAACAAATGGGGTGCAGAAACACATTTCTGCTCTGAAGATGCGAATTTTTCCTTAGCTTTTCAAAAAGCATTTTGCAAAAAAATAGAACAGGGAAATAGAAAATCACAGTTATATTTTATGAGGAGTAATTGGTAGGAATCATAACAACAGGAAAATGATCATACGTGGCATATGCTTATCTCAAAAATGACTTAAAATTGTTAGGTATCAGATAAATGCATGTGCTTGATCTCTATACAGATTTCTGTGCACAAATCTTTACTGTCAATCAGAGAGGTTGCAGTACAAATTCTCTATATGATTTTTTACAGGTCTAAGAAAGGAATCAGACACATAGCATTGATTCCAAGTAACATGCTATGTGCACAGAAAAGGCAACATTTCATATGTAGATGCATAAAAAGTTTTTGGAAAAGAAACATCCTTTAAACGTCCCAAGACACTGAAAAAAATCCTTTTCTAGCATGGATCTATGTGCTTCAAAATACTACAGGAAAATAGTTGTAAAGATACAGCAAACCCTTAGGGGTTCAATACATGCTGCCACCATGCCCCCCCTACTCTGATCAAGTTAAATGTCTTGTGTATTACAGACACTTTGCCAGGTTTGATTTTGTTTTGTTTTGTTTTATTTTATTTTATTTTNATTTTATTTTATTTTATTTTATTTTATTTTATTTTATTTTATTTTATTTATTATTTTTATTTTTATTTCTTTTTTTTAAATAGTGTTTCAGTTCTCTGGTTGTCTTTAAAACCTACGTGAATGCAAGGAAAGCTGCCAATGAATTCAATACAGAATTCAGTGAGTTAATTCAGAAAACAGTTATGTATGTGCTTAAATTCAGTATCTGAGCAATTCCGTTGAAGTCGGGGGAACATGTGGCACGGTTCAAACTAAATGGATCCATAAGTCTTTGCAAAATCATCTGCTTAGCGTCTCTGGTGGAAGATAAAGAAGGAAAGAAGCATGGTAATTTTACAGGAATATGCACTGGAATATGCCCTGCTTTTCACTGACCCTGCTGTATCCCCAGCTCATACCTCGGAATGTGTGCAATGTGCTCTGTGGGACATTCTGCCAATGCTAAGAAGGAAATAAAGATGGGAAACAAAAAAATAATAATTCTTTGAAATACCGTAATTGTGTTATTGTACAATTTTCAGATTAAGGTTCAGGTAATTTATTTTTAAGGTAATATTTGTTGCATTCTGCTAATATAATGCATAGGATTAAGGCAAAATGAAGACTGTTCTTAGAGATCAGAATATAGGTTACATTTACTTTTATACAAGAATTGATTCATATAGCTGCTACAATGTGAAATAATAATCCACAATTACTTACACAGTGTGGGGTTGGGAAACATCAAAATAATCAGCATGCAACTGAACAATAGAATGTGTTGAACTTAAATATATGGCCTAATTCTCCCTTTGTGTCAGTTTTGGGCCAATATATCTGTTGCAATATTGCAATAAATAAATAAAAATACACAAATAATTTCACTGATTCCAGTGCAGCTGGTCCTTAGATAAGTGAAAATGTTTAGACGTTCATTCTGTGGCCTTTAATTTGAAATAAAATGCACAGTGGTTTTCTTGCCTTTGATTTGTTATAATTAAAAATGAATTAGTACAGTGCTAAAGAAAAAAAGTGTGTGAATATTTATATAAATACTACAACTTTGGTTAAATTGGATCATAATGGCCATTGAGGTCTTTCTGTGGCACAAACTCAAAGCTTTTTGAAGCTGGTCTGCATAATTCAGTCAAATATAGATATCATTTAGCTGCATATTTGTATTTGTTATTCAACATCCATATTTGAAGTCATATCTTTGCATTCAGCTCACTAGTAACTTGGCTTACCACTCTTGAGGCTTAAATATCAAACCCCAGTGTCAGTCTTTTCATAAGTAATCTATAAACTGCCACTTGCTCATTCTTGATGTTGGGAGGAATATTTCTGAAACCTGGCTAGATTAACAAGTAATTGGATTGATTCATACATGTTTTGCAAAGGTCAAAATTGACCACGTTTTATTACAGAGTAACGTACCGATTGACAAGTGGCTAACTTAGTGAATAAAGTCATTTGGTTTTCTCCCCACAAGTACTCTACAGTTACTTTACCCAGTCCTTTTAACTTAGTTTGCACACTGTAAATCGTTTTTTATGACATTTTATGGTGAGCAGTGGTATGCAGGGGTTTTGCAGAACAAAATTTGAGACTCTTATCTATATGATCTGATTTATTGGGCCAACTTTAGGACCCTAACACCAGTTTATATCAAGCTGTACAAGCCCACTTGCTGTTTGCTGGGCTGGGTGCTGTGCTTCTTGCACATCTGGACATCAGCTGGGAAAGTCTGCTTCCCTCTTGATAATCCCATAGCTGAATACTGGAGGTGACCTCTTTCTCTTTCTCAGCTTAAAACAGAGGTAAGAGGTTGTTTCATGCCTTTTTATGCTTTTATGTTAGCACAAGATATAATTGTAGCCAAAAATGATACGTTAGCACAAGAGGGAAATCCATATGAAAGTGCAAGACATGTTGTCTCAAAATAATATTAAGCACGGTAGAGATTTTAAAAATATGACAGAGCAAAAGTCCTGAAATATTTAACTTTCAAGAGTTTTAGCCAGTTTTAAAACTCATCTCTTAACTAACTGTAAAGCAAAGATGATATTTTATACTTGTCCCTCATAACATAGTGGAGGGGCAAGGAGAGAATAAATACAAAGGTAAGAAAGGCTACTTTTTCTGAAGATCACCACCATGGAGAGGAAAGTGTGTCTGCACAGATTTGCACGAATAGCTCCAGCAGACAGCATACAGATAAATCATTTCTAATACCACAAGACACAACAAAAAATAGTTGGGGTATTTTTTTTCCTGCTTTATCTTCCTCAGTTTATATAGGACAAATGCACATATCCATTAAAAAATATGGTTTACTTTTTATTTTTTTAAACATCAATATTGTGCCAGAATAATTTTTAACCTAACTGTAGAATCCATCACTGTCAATAGCTATAAGAATGGCTTCAATTTTTTTTTTCTTTCCAACAACTTACCATTTTGACATGTAAAGAAGAGTCATTTCGTGAAATTCTAAACTTTTACAAAGGTAAGAAATGGCAAAATAATAACAACATTTGTCTTCTGTCAAGAAATATTGACATGGTATTACTACAGCAAAATTGGTTTGTGTTCTGAAGTGTGTCTCATAGATAAATCAGATTTGAAACTTTTTTAAGCTAACTAAATTGTACTTTAGTACTGATATATATAAGAATATCAGGACACATGATACTGAATTTCTTTTTTTTTTTTTTTACACAAAAGTGGGATGAGAGCACTTCAGTTTGCAAAAAAACATGTCCTGCTCTTTATCTGCCTTCACTTTTTTACACTTCACTCTAATGTGATTCGATATGTCAATAAGCGGACAGTGAATGCCTCAGCCTCATACATAAACAGGCAGTGGTGAGATAATTTATATACAGATTTATGGAAAGATGCCTTTTCCTTGTCAGATTAAATAGATAGCATTCCAGCATTTTAGGATAAGTACATTTATATTTCCACATAATTAAAATGTGGGTGAGACAAAGTTAAAATGGCTTTGTAAAATCATTAGAGGCATATGATGTTTATCAGACTCTGTGCCGAATACTTCTGCATTAAGTTGTACGGCTTGGCGAAGGACTTGCAGAAGATTTGGAAACTGCTATTCCTCGTGGTCATGCTTTACTGAGAGTTGTTAAGCTGACATCTGGCTGAGCATCTTCTTGCTTCAGGGCATCCTCCATGCCGTCAGAGGAGGTGCTAGGCCACTTTGCCAAATGCATGGCTTGAACTGGTTTCTTCACGCCTTACTCTGCAGAACACCAGTGGCTTTCCCCCATGAACCTGAAAGGAACAGCAGCAAACAATTAGCAGTTCTTCAATACTAGAAAATATCCATCTGCTCTTGGCACAACTGTTTGTCAACGTATAAATAGCTACACTACCAGCAAATGGAGCAATTTTCTGCATCTGGCTCATACTTCCTTTCCTCCCTATGCAAGTGGCATTTGCAGTTCGGTAAAAGGAATTAATATATTCACAAAAATGTCAGTTCTTGACGCGTTATTTTAAACGGAATAATTTCAGCAAATAAATGGAAACACGGAGATTCCTTGCAAATTTTCTGTCTTGTTTTTTGGCACTGGAGTACACTTTCATACGCAAAGAGGGGTAAAGAACATATCTGATGGGCTGTGTTTAATTTTGCATTGTGTAATTAGTTACCTGCTGGAGTTTCTCACAGCTTTTCCATTTGCTTGTATAAGGGCTAATCCTAACTAAGAAAGAAACGAGTCATTCTGTGACCAGTGGAACTTATGAAGCTTCATTTCCTGCAGCTCCCTCCCATGTGGTTTCTCCAGTGTCTAATAGCTTGGTTGAGTTCACGCTGCAGGTTCTCCCACAGTAAGATACCCAGATTAGTTCCCTTTCATTTGACTTTCAATTTTCACAGAACAAGTAGATATTTACTTTAGATTTAACATAATGTGGAAATATGTTTCATTTCTTTTTAAAAAATCAAAGACATTGGTGCTTTAGAGCAGCCACAAAACTGCATTTTACTTTTTTCCCAATTAGCTGATGATCATAAATGCTACCCGCTGTGTAATGGGCACAGTGGTAGTGCCTACATATCTGTGGTTGCCCTTGGTCCCGCCATTGGGCTTTCTGAAACACTGCGGTATTTTTGAGCATTTGGAAGAGGCAAATAGCTGCAGTTTCCTCAGACATCAACAGATGCTGGGTGGGAAAACTATTGTGTTTTCTAGAACAGCCTTTGCTGTTTAGAAGATAGAAGATGATATATTTTCAATGCTTGCTACAGAGGATGCTTGGAATTCCAAGTCTTGAGATTTGGAAGCTGTCACACCTGTGACAGGTAAGGCAGGCATCAAACCTAGATCTGTGGAGGAAAGTTTGAGTTGTCCCAAGTTCTGCCAGTGAAGGCATGGGCTGAGTGATGTTTTTCCATCTGGCAACTCCTCTTCCTTCCATGATTCTGTTTAGTTGCATGTGGCAACTACTCTGAGTGTCTGCTGAATGCTGAATCAGCGAACCCTGAGGCTTATAATCTAATCAATATACAACATAGTAAATGACTGGTAAGTCTGGTTTAGTAAATTCAGTGTTTGTTACATTTTTGGACTCTTAAAAAGTTTAATCTGTGAGTTTTGATCCTCTGCAGCAAACTCGTTAGTCTGGTTTCAGTTAGTGCTGTTTAAATCCAGAGAAACTTCATGGCTTCCAGTTCTCCTGTGATCAGGATGCATCTGGGGGAATAGGCAGAGCATGTGGATTTGCTTTGACTTGTTTTTTAACGCACTTACTAAGCATGCCTGTACTAGTGATATATTGGTGGAAAACTTTTACAGAAATAAAAGTGACAAGGCTCCAAGGGGTTCTCAGTCTCCATTCCAGGTTGAACTGGAATTATCTCTTGAACAGTCAGGTGTTATTGCATAAATGTTGACAGATCCCAGCTGGACAAGCTCTGATCTCATACCAATTTTATTTACTTTCAAACCCACTGGTTTCTGTGGTTTCTCCATTTTAAATTAGCATTGCTTAGACATTCTCATCCTAAGGATTAAATGTTCGTGTAAAGCGATTTGGGAACTGAATGTTTTGCAAGTTTCTTCCTTGTGTGATGGTGGCAGAGATGTTTAGGATTCTGAGGAAAGGGTCAATACTGGACAGAAAGGACATAGGCATAGTCTCTTACAAATGGACCTCCTTGTCATTACTGTCATGATCTAGATCTTTGCAGATCCTTAGGTTTGTTATCAAATGCCTTCCTAATATAGGAAAGTAAATGTAATCTCCATGGGCTGGATGCTTTCTTCTATAAATTGCAATCGAGGTAGGTTCCTGTTATTTGCAGGCACCGTGTGCTGCTAACCTTGTCTCTTATAAAATCAGCATTCCCTTTTGAGGAAATGAAAGTGGAGAGAGAGGAAAATCCCCTGTTGCATGCACCTGCTGAGCTGGTCCTTCCAGACTGACCAGCTGAACACCACCTGTTGGTACCAGGCACCTGAAATCCACAGACTAGGACACATAGGGATTGAGGATCATTTAAATAAATTGACTCTACCATTACCATTGAGGAGTAAAAGCTATGACATGGTCTTTGCAACAGCCTGTCCGCGTGCGAAGGCTTGTCGTGTCACAGATCTACTTCCAGGCCTGCTTGTTACTCTTTAAATTTGTTGTTGGAGGAATTTGGTGCTTTTTTCCCAAGCTGTGGAGGTGACCAGCTGCCGTGCAGGCATGATGCTGGTGAGCGGGGTTTCAGCTGCCTGCAGAGCTCTCCTTGACCTGCAGATGTCCTGCCGTTGCTGTGTTTCTGGGCCTCTGATGGCAAGGCTGCTCACTTCATGAGTTCTGAGCTGACGTTGGATTTGGGCATATATCCACGAGTGGCAAGACTGAGATTTCCAAATGAACTTCCATACAGGTTGAGACTGAGATTTTCCAGAGATAAAAGCCCAGCACTGCTGTGCTTCAGCTCTCAAGGTTGGTAGTAGCCTCTGTTATCAGTATAAATCTGTCTGAATTTGGGACGCCTTAAACTAGGGAAACACTCGTATACAATTTGGCTCATTATTAAGGAGAGAGCGCTAAACATTCTGGATCTAGATCATGTTTGCATAACAGAGTTTGAATATTTTAATTTTCTTCGAATCACAGATTTGTCACATGCCACACAGGTGACTTCTGAGATTTATGGGAACCTGCTTGAGAGGATAGTTGATGTTTGTCACATCGTCGGGATAACTGTGGTTTGGGAGTTATTTAGCTGCTTAAATAGAATATTGAAGAAATACTTGTCTGTGTTCACCTGCTAGACTAGATACTAACTGAGAAGATTTTACCAGAAGATCTTGATTCTTCATCTAAGAACTTTGATGATAATCAATGGCATTAATGTCAATGTCTAACTTACATGTATGTACATAAATGTCATATAGTAGTAAATTGCCAAATGTTATTTCCTTCCTACTAGCAATTGCTGCTGTAAGTCTTCAGCAAGACAAGCTGATGCCAAATCACCTTATTTCCACCTCCTAGGAAAGCAGGTGATGGTATTTATGTTTCTGGGTGTGTGCTCCTCCTCTATACAGTGCTGTTTCATGGTATTTGGAGAACTGGGAAATGTTTCATCTGCCAGAGTTTGAACCCACTGACCATTTCTCTGAGACTGATGCAAAAGGAAAAATTTCTCTCATGTGCAGAGGAAAGATGTGATTGTTTGAATAAATGTGATGTTAGAGTGTAAAACCAAGATGACAGTCTGCCTACGTTCCTTGGAAAAAGCAAGGTGATTTTCAATATATTGCCGTAAAGTGTAGCTCCTCCATTAAGTTTTTTATTAAGACTTTTCCCTGATAAAAGGTCAAGCACAACCTCAGAGGACATGTGAGGACAATGTCTGAATTAAGAAACATGCATTTAATATATCCAGCTGCAATAACAGAAAAGGAGAACTCAGACAGGAATTTCAAGCTACATACCTGGAGAGTTTCTTCCCATCCTTGCAGCCCTTCCCATAATTTTGTGAATGCCTCAGTGGATCTAGAAGGAGACAGATACAGTTCTAGTGATACAAAGCTTCATCTTGGTATCCTCAGATTCAAGGCTGCGTCCTGAGGCTCCAGATTTAAGTCAGATTACTAAATCCTAATCCATGGAGCACAGGATTGATGTGTTACCACAAACATCGTAAAGGAAGCAATAAAAAAAAAACAAACCACCAAACAGAAAGAGAAGAAGTTAGTGCGTGATAATGACATTTTGCATTAGTCCCTAAGAGCTTAGTGCCTTGAAATATTGTGCCCAGGCTTTGCTCCTAGAAGTTTAAGCACATGTAAATAGCACAGCAAACCATGATGGCACCAGTGGGTGTTCAGAGTTGTCATAAGATTCCTCAGGCATTTTCATTAGTTGCTTTTCAGGGGGTTATAAGCAGCATGAATTAAATAGATGCTTTTTTTTTTTTTTTTAATAACTGTTACCACTTTTGAAACTTCTGTATGACAACTCCCTTTTAATTTCTCATTCGGACCAGCAGAGCCCAGTGCAGAGTTATTGTGCAGATGCTGTGAACAAGCTGCACACATAATTCTGTCTGTACAAACCAGAACGGAAGCGGAACAGTACTTCACAGTCAACATAATTGGTAAACAACGGCATAAAAAAAATGATATTATTTTCAAAGGTAGATAGTATGGTTTTTAAGGGATTTTAGTTTGCTAAACTTTATTTAATTTTCATGGACTTTCCTCAGGGATATTTAGTATTTCCAGAAAACAAATGATAATATTGTGTGTACTTTAAAACAAAAATCTCTCATGCTCTGCTGAGAGAATAGACCTAGTTTGGTATGTGTACACTTCCAGAATAAATAAAACCCCCATGGAGTTTAGTTATACACTAGGTATTAATAGGGGCTTGATGAAAACTTCGGGAGTTATGAAATGCCCAGAACCAGGCAGACTCAAACCAACTGCAGCCCTGGCAGCTGGTGATCCAAGCAAGATGCCCCCAGCCCATCCAAGGGGCTGGGAAGCCCCTGCACAACGCCTGTCTGCTGGGGGCTGGTGTGACAATGTTGTGGCACTCACACCAGGAGCTTGCAGTTCCAGCATCCTGTCACAGTGATGGCACGGATTCTTTTTTACTAAAATCCTGCACTAGAATCTAAACCTGGAGTAATTCAGCCATTGTTAACCTAAATATGCCATCTCATGTTTCATTCAGGCTTACTTCAGCACGGTTGTTTCTCACTGATTGCAGATGAAATGAAGACAAATCAGGCTTATTATGTTTAAGGGTTGTGAGTATTTTTATTTTTGGTTTTTCAGTGGGCCTGAAATGAAAGTGGTAGCCATTTCCACCAGAGTAAATTGGGAGCAATCACCTTGCTCCTCGTCGTCGTTCACCCTGCAGTTAAACTAGACTCTCATTCATCGGAGTGAAAGGTGCCTGAGC
Organism: Dromas ardeola; assembly: GCA_013398915.1. Lineage (NCBI taxonomy): Eukaryota > Metazoa > Chordata > Aves > Charadriiformes > Dromadidae > Dromas > Dromas ardeola. Next base: position 179,810 of record VYZM01013582.1, read on the forward strand.
CTCAAATAATCAGTGTAACATGGTGGAGTATTTAACGGAGCAGGGACTGAAACACAAGTCCATCGTTCCCATAAGTGCCCCAACAGGAGTCTTCAGAAAGTGGCTGCTGTCACTTCTTGCTTTCTCTCTCTTCTTCTGTTTATATAGAAACAGAAGCAGGAGGAGAGTTTCACTTTACCTAGGAGAGAAACTTGGTGTGAAGTCACCATAATGGGAGATTTGGGGTTTAATCCCACCAGAGAAGTCAGGCATTGAGTCATACCTGCGAGATGAATGAGTTAAGCTTCTGGAAAGCTTTCCTTTACAAAGGAGTCAAGCCGGGACTCTTCAGCTTGGGGATATGAAAAAAATGTATAAAATCATAAATGGCAGGGATAGAGTGAGCAGGGACTTTCCAGTCCCTCTTCCAAAACAACAGCAGGTTTAAAACAAACAAAAGGAGATATTTTTTTTTCTCCACCAAACCTGTGATTTAACTTGGGAGCTCCTTGCCAGAAGAGGCTGTGGATGTTGAAGGTTTAAGTGGGTTGGAGGAAGATCGGACAAATCCATGGATGAGAAGTCTTTTAAGAATTAGGAAATATGGAGAAAACACCTTTTGCATAGGAATTCCAGGAACTGCAGGCTGTTGGAGGCTGCGGTCATGTTCAAGGAGAGGGTATGGATACTCCTGCCAGCGTAATGAGCTGCACAGAAGGAACTGCTCTGTTCCTGCCATTCCTGGGGCTGCTGCCAGAGGCAGAGCAGTGAGCTATAACACTCTTGGCCTAAGCGCTATGGCTGGTTTTGTGTGGATAAGGGACTAGGGAGGGTGTCATCTCCTACCTTCCCCCAGCTGTGAATCCTGAGCTTGGGCTAAGTCCTCCTGCAAGACTGGGTCCCTGTGGGATGATGCTGAGCCAGAAAATCCTCTGAGATACACACAGGAGAGAGCTGCCATGTGCCAGGGGAGTATGAAGTCTCATGTGCTTCTTTGCTGTTCACAAGCAAAACTTTACGCATTTGCACATCCCTTGTCACCCACAGAAGTGACTGCAGGCCTGGGACACCTTCAGCTGTAGGCAACCAGTTGAAACTTGACTACCTAAATCCTTTCGTAGATCCATCCCCAGAAAACACTTGAAGGTGACCCAAAGATGCCATAGTAACAGGTGATGGCTGAAATCTGTCTTACCCACTGGGATCATCCTATTATCACCATTATTGGCATAAATTTTTTAATTTTTACAAAGATTCAGCAGCATTTAGGAAAAAAAAGGTTATTTTTGGTAATGCTTACTTTTTATTTATGAAATTCCTATCATAAATAAAGTCTGGTTACTGTAAACCTGCAAAACACAAGGCTTTAAAGACATTTTTGTCAGATCATGGTAAGAACAACCTTGATGTGGTTTGCCAAGCTTTGAATTATAATGTATGTCATCAGTAATGTAAGTTGTTATAATTTACTTCTGACATTAAGATCTTGCTTTTGGGCATATAGTTGCAAATGTATCCTATTCACTTTCTTACTTTCTAAATGCCCTTCATGTTTCAGTAAGACAATCCAATCAAAACTAAAGACCAAATGCACTGTAAAACAAATCAAGCATACAAACAATTCTTAAGCGTTCCTCTTATATGTTAGCTTGCTTGCCCAAGGCTTCTAAACTTTTTAAGCTATGTAATCGTGAAGCGTGCAAAAGTTTTCAAAGGAAACATTTATACCATATATTTTATATGTAGCTCAGGTTGGAATTTGTAAAAAGTGAATCACACAGATAAGAATTTATCATAAATTTAACCAGCCTGGTCTAATGCTACTGAACATCCACATTCAAAATGTTTGGGGTTTCTTTTCTGATTTTTTTAAGTTACAATTTAAAAGAATAGGTTTTATGATGACAGCACTTTGGAGGTGACTAATTGTGGTAAGAGATACACAACCCCTGATGAAACGAAAGTCCCCTATGAGGAGAGATGCTTTATTTTAATGATAGTCATAAAGCCAATTTTTAAAGCTATAAAAGTCACTGATTCTCTGTCTTTAGCCTCAGGCTGAATACCATATTCTGCGTGTGCTTTCCACCGAAACCATTTCACGTTCTGCTCATAAGGGCAGATTATGTATGTTTTTGCATTTTCCCACCCTTTAGGATAAAGCATATGATTTTTTTCACCAAGGAGCCACGAAAAACACTTAGAAATCTATGGCAGGAGTTTGGTCTTTTAAAAAACTGGATATTACCCTGTGCTCCAGAGGCATTGGGGCCACAGCCCCTTCGCACCGTTGTGGCAGTGTGAACGCATGGTCCCTGGTTTGGCAGCGGCTGCCTGAGTTTGCAGAGTATCCAAATTGCTCCATTCGTTTCATCTGGCAACTGAAACAACCACTGGGGATTTGCAATCCCAACATTAATGACTGCGTTGCCTACCAAAACATGGCAAGGAGCAGCATCTTAGGGATTTCCAGGACAGGGTCTGCGTTCAGGGAGACTGTGAACATGTGCTTGCAAAGCCCCTCTAAACCTCTGGAAGAAATCACTCCCTAAAAAGCCACCACCAAAAGCAAAGGGTCATGTACTGACAGACAAGTTGCCAGGGGAGGGGACTGAGGCGAGTACAAGAACCGTAACGAACTTCCCTGGTTTGGGGTTTAGGCTGATAAAGAAGAGGATTAGATTTCCCCCGTGCGATAACCATCTCCCTGCCCTCCTCAGCTGCAAATAATTAAATGAGTTTCAGTAAGTGTGACATAAGATCAGATCCCAAGAGCTCCTGCCAAAGAGCACTTATAAGGCATGAATTAAATAGAGGTTGAAGTACTTTTAACCAATCAGCTGGTTTCTCGCAGAGAGCCAGGAGCTTCTTCATTTAGGAACCTGACATTTTGTTCAAGTTCTGCTGAGCAGAACAGATCACACCAGTTAACGTGGTAATGAAGAAGTGATGGTGGTATTTGCACTTGACTCGAACGTCAGAATAAATTCTGTTCCTCGTCCAGATCAGTACGACTTCCCTGAAATAAAGCATATTTCAGCCTCATTAACCAATTTAAGATCTAAAATGAAATGAGATAAATTTAAACTTAAATCCATCATAACCAGACTGGCTTTAAGAATTAGTTTCTGTGGGCCTGTAAGGATACTTCCAGTAACTGTTCTTGCAAGGTAATATATTCTCAGCTTTTTAATGGGCCCAGCTACCCACAAAACTTTAATTGTACATACTCAGATCAGATATACAGACTTCTGCTTTCTTAATATTGCTGCCACCCATGAAAACGTGCAGTATTCCTGCATTAGAGTTTCAGGCAATAAATGAATTTTAATGTGTTAAAATGGTACATTTATCATTTAGCCACCAACACAGAATTAGAACAACAGGCGATTTTCAAAGTAATTACTGCACTTTAGAATAGCCTTTTCTTCAAACTATAGATTTCAGTTGTGTTCATACTGCACAGTTAAAACTATATTTACATATTTTCCCTTTTCAACAAGATGGCCACCCAACGTGGGCATCTGAGAAATACAAATTGTAATTAAAACCTCGAAGGGAGATTACATTTGCTAAGTTACTTGTTGTGAGAACTGCTTCGTGGTTCTCAAGGCTCAGCCTGTTGGGATTAGGCAGATAGGTGTAGTTTCTTCATAAATGAATTCGTTTTCTCTCAGCACCACTATAGCCAAATGTAATACTCAAAATAACCTGTTTCTAAGGGGTCACCTCTATGTGACACCCCTGTATTGGTGTCATCAAAATTAATAGGAAAACTTGCCTTAAGCTTAATTGGTATTTTAATGCCTACATTTTTAAATTACTTGAACACTTTCTTAATTAAACTGGAACATTAAAAATGAAACTGCTCTTTTTTTTTTCCTGTTTTCTTAATATTAAAACATTTCAAAGATAATTGCAATCCATATGGAAGTGTGCTTTTTGTAAAAAAAATTCTAAAACCTTGTACTTGATACTACACGTTAATTATAAGAAAGAAACAACTGGGGAAAAAAACTGTAATGGGTAGTCCAAAGGCCAGCAATTATTTCACCTGAATGATTGAACATAGCAATTGTTTCCCAGCTGTTTAGATTTTAATCTCATTGTGGATTTGTATTGCTTTCACTGACTATATCTTTAATATCTATGTGGACAGATGCTGTTGTGGTTGTTGAGACATTTCAGGAAACTCGCATCTTCCATCACCATTGTCACAAGTTAAAGGTCCAGAGACCTTAAGCTGATGATTCAAACTCATTTTTCCAAAGCAACAGAGTGAAAAAAAATACCTGTTTTTCTTAGTGCTCATTTTAAAGAAAATGAAGTGACTGATGAGATTTTTCAATGTCAATAGTCATTCTTTCCCTCAGTTTGCAATGTTTGTAGGGTTTTATTCAATGGATAGCTTCTAGCATCTTTCTAATCTATGGATCATTTATTGTGTAGATGTATTTTAACGTCTGCCCTGTTCTTGCATCCTCACTCACCATCCTGAAATTAACCAAATTCAGCAAATAAACCAAATGCTTGTGCTCACCGAGCAGTATTACAGTTAGGGATGGAAATGTATTAGTGAGCTTAAATTAATGTACCAATTCATTAAACATTTCCAAGCTGTGTGCCCGTATTTGCTAGAGACAAAATGCTATCCGATTGCAGTGAAAAGCCTTTTACGCTCCAGTACAAGCAATCTACGTCACCTCAGCTTCTAGTTCACACAAAGCTAACCCGCACTGAGCTGTGGTCACTGGAAATTAGATAAATGTCTACAGGTTGTTTTAATCTGATCTCATTTTCTTTCAGGTGCACCACTGCCAGTTCAGAGCGACTCCACCTTGGTCTGTGTTATTTTCAGTTTTATATCAGCGTAAGCAAGACCAGAATCAGATCCTGGTTTCTCTCCGATGCGTTGAACCAGTTTCGGCGTCGTACAGCTCTTCATACAGAGAGCCAGTGGCTTACGACGGAGTACCAGGTTGCAGGAGGTTTGCCCATCTTTTCTTCTTAATCTATTTAAGCTTGGTATTTGCTTACAGAAAAATACACTGCTAGTGCCAATTAAATAGCTGGATCATTCTTTTTCTTCCATCAGAAATTTCTTATTCTTTTATTCTCACTTCGAGGGGCGCAGCCTCTAAAGCATAATGTTGCACATCGAATTAAGTGGGCTGTTTGCGAGATTGAGCTCTGAAATTATAAATACCCTCTGTGTTTGTAAGCAATCTTCTTCAAAGAAATTTACACTCCTCCATTTTTAAAATGGGGACAAAGTGGAATTTCTGTCATCTGCCAAGCTCAGAGCTATTGCTGTCTTTTCTCTTCCAAACCTGCTTTTTGCTCAGCTGCTATGCCAGTTTCCCTCATGAGCCTCTTCCCGGGAGAAGCAGCAAAAAAGGCAGAATTGAAGCAGAAACGGAGCAAAGGTGTTTGTTCGCCCCTTGCCCGTGTCTTGTCTTCTGAGTAGAGCTGCCGTTTTCCCCCACAAGAAACTGGAGCAGTTAATTACATGCTCTGCAGCCCACATCACCCACAGTAGCTGCAGCCACGTGCCGTCGCCCTGCTCACCGCAGCCCGATGCCCATTCCCGCATCCCGGCCAGTGATGCAGCACGTGCCGCACCGGTCACCGCAGGGGAAATCCTCTGGGACAGCTTTTGTCCCATCCCGCACACCCTGGAGCAGGGCCTCTGGCCTGCCCCTGAGCAGGGGACACAAGCCAGAGCCACCTGCTCCTCTTATATTGACAGAAATGGGAGAAATTCTGCCGCCTTTGTTACTTTGGAAGAGGCGGCGATGTTTGACTTGCTGGTTCTTGCTGATGGTTCTTTTTCCCCTATTCTTTACCCAGCGAAATAACTTGGACAGCTGGAGCGCTCAGAAAGGGCCTCTCTTTTCCTCCCGATTAATTATGCAGCTGAGTCCGTGGTCTTTGATGTTGTAGCTGTGAACACTGATAAAACTTGAGGAGCTTTAGAGCATGAAAGTTGCTGCAACCGTTTTTTCTGGCTGCTCGTGTGTCAATACCCTATCGAGTCAGCAATTATCTTAAACCTTTATTGCAAGTCAATGCAAAATAAAGGAAAAATTTGTCAGTAATCATTTTTTACAAGACTCTTCTGCCAGATCCCGCTGCACATGCAAATTCACATGTGCTTGATGGGTTTTATAGCATTCCTGGAATTACTGCTCAAAATGCTTTTACCGTTATTTCAGGTGCTAGTGAGATAAGACCCTGATAAGGTTAGGATTTAGGAGGGAAGAGCATGTCCACCCAGAGACACTTCTAACCAAGCAGTGCCTGGCGTTGCTGGCACAATTTACCCTTCGGCGCGATATTGCCTCTTTTTGCATTTGTAATAATATGGCTCTTTAACACACTAGAAAAAAGGTTCTGCATCTAAAAATGGCACAGGAGCGAAGATTAAGAAAGCAAGCGCAGATGCCCAGCTGTTGAAAGCAAAAGCAGTATGAAATTGGGGGTGGGGGACAGAATTAGCATTCTCCTCACACGCTCGCCGCCTGCTCTAATCACAATGCAGGCATTATCAGCGAGCGTTGAATCTTTGTATTATTTCCAAGTTTCCCCTATTGTCAGTCATTGTGACAAAGTGCAGGACAATCTGACACAATGATGAATCACTCCAGACATTGAGTTTTCACATGGCTGTCAGATGATCTCAGTAGGCTGTGGCACCTGAAAATGCCACAAGACTAAAACTGTGTTGTACTTCAGAACAAAAACGGAGTTTGGTATAAACTCCACTGATTCAGGACATAAACATGGGAGCCTGGAGGGCAGGCTCAGATTTCTCTTACTTCTCTTGCAGAAATCTCTGCGTTTTTATCCAGTGTGAATGAAATCAAAATCAGAGCTCAGGATTTATTAACATGTCTTGCATGCAAACCGGGAAGATATGTTGTTTGGATTTTTACATTAAATTCCTGCATGGAAGGATTTGTACTGTGCTCATTTTTTAAAATACTCTGTTCAAGATGTAATGCCTACCAAAGCATAGGGTATTTTATCCTAATAGTTTCAGTTGCATATATAAAAATGAGCTTCTTGCAGTTTTTTTCCTGCATGGCAAAGTAATCTAGCAGGCTTTGTATTTTCTCTGTGGGTCAGGTAGGATGTAGCTGTACTGATAACTGATATATAGTCAAATGCAAATATGCTTGTTTAAGTACATGCCTTGCCTTCATGTATATTTGCTTGTTGGTGCTATTGTGAGTCCAGCCCAGAAGAACATTGCTCTCTCCCACATTATTATTCACAAAGGCAGCTTTCTGAGTTATTTCTGTTCCTGCACAATATTCATGATAGCAATTTGATACCTTAGCAGTTTCAAGGTTATCAAGTGATTGAAAATCCTACTGCTTACTTCAAGGTGTAACATATAAACTGTACTGCCATCCATTCTAGTAATATAATAGTTTTTCTTAATGCCTTTCATGAACTCATGATTTAAAGTGTAAGCTAACTTCAGAAAGGGCTTATCAGCCCCAGACTTCGTCGGTGCCGCTCGGCTGTTGAATACAGTCCCCTGAGTTTGTATCGCTGCGTGTAGCACTTGAGCAGGCAATATTTAATCTCTTTCAGAGGTATTGATACATCAGCTCCCGAATGAGGACATTAAACCGCAGCCATAATGAGAAACAAAGAAGCGGTTATTTATCTCACGTGTCGAAGGGCTAGCGCTCCTTTGATATGAATCTCGTCAGCAAGAATTGCAGATTGTAGATCATGGGGGTTAACTTTATACCAAAGAGCAGCTACAGAGCCATATGATACAGTAGCGTTCGTTAACGATGAACAAATAAATGCCACTGTATGCTTAATGAGGACATTGAAGAAAAGCCCATCATTCCTCAACCTGTTTTGGAGGATCCCAGCCACCCACTGCATTTTGGCTGCGGATGTAGTTTGGGTGGTTTCTGATTGGTAGATGGTGTTGCTTGATGGAGTTTACATGGTGGCATCTGCTTAAGTAACAGATGTCTGTGCCACTAAGGTGCTATGTTCTCACTTTTTATATAGAGAGAAATTGCTTCTCAAAGAGTTTTTATTGTCTTTATGCAAATTAAAATACAAAATTCCTCTCCTTAAAGGATCCTCATTATAACAAGAACCTTAAATAATCATAAATACATACGCAGCCTCATAAAATCTTTTGCTCTTTGGATATCAAGGAAGTTCCTTCTGCGCTGCCAATTGTGCATGAAATTAGTTCTTATTTCAACTACCAGTATGAAGATACTAGCTTTTATTCAGTGAAGCCCCACTGGATTTCTAAACAAATAGTGCAGACTAGTTGTTTGTGCCAAAGCATTTCAAGGAGGAAATTTTGTGTTCTGTTTCTTATGCAGTGCTGAAGAGTAAGATAGAACTCTGTACTTACTCCCTAGAAGCCTGGTGACAGAAATATATATGTTTTTTATCTTTCCTTTGCCAATTTTCTTTAGTAGCAAATGCGTGATGTCTTTACGGATTCTTCTATTTTTAACCAGGGACTGAAATCTGTGAAGGAATCATGCCTAGAAGAATGCCCACAGACGCCAGCCTATGTGGGCTGAGTGTTAAGGCACCCAAGTCCTTACATTCCTGGTTCATCTCGCGTCATAACTTTGCGTCATGTATGACTTAGTGCCTTGCACAGCACTAGACTCCCCATCTGTTTTCTTTATTTCCAGTGACAGAGAAGGACGAAGGACTTTTATCCTTTGCATTCCCTATGTACGGACCAAGCAGGATGGCAGGTACTCTGTAGCACGGCACCTTCAGACAGGATGAGAAGAAGGGCTGCTAAGGGAGGCCATGGCCCCAACCCAATTTGCACAGGAGTGAAACCAGACCCTGAGGCAGGTAAGCCTGTACCGTAACAGGATGGTTTGGGATTTTCTCCTGTGGGCTACACAGTTCAGGACAACAGCTCCTGAGCTGGACAAAGTGATCCTTGATGAGGAAGGCAAGAGGAATGTACTAATACCAGACTAGAGCGTCTACCAGTCGTTTACAGGCCCGTTGTACCTCATCAGCCTTAGGCAGAACAAATTGCCCCATGAAGACCTCTGAGGTCAGCCTTGGCTGCCAACCCAGAGATGATTTTGCTGCCTCCACCCCTCCCTGCCACCCACACATCTGGGGCAAGCCAGGCACAGGGCTGCTGCCCAGGGGGATGTGTATCTATGCACCTTCTCTTCCTTCATGTGGGCTCAACAATCACCAAACCTATGGTAAACTTGAGAGAAATGGCTAAATTCTTGCAGAGAGGGGAACCTGGATCATATTGGTCTCATCTAGTTTGTGCTTGTTTTTTGTCCTTTTAGAATATGTTTTATTGAGGGAAAATAAATTGAAAAATAAAGCAAAGGGAACAGAAATGTGGTTCTTGATTTTTTCTGACCTGTGGGATGTGACGCTGTAGGAGGCAGAAGCCAAAGTCTGTTCGGTGTTTCAACGGGTAAACCTTATTTTAGATAGATATTTCTGATATGACCTTTTCCTAACAATATTTTTTTCACATATCTATCCAGTAGACTGAGTAAGGAGGTGGTGGATGTGCGGTGTATTATTAACCTGGTGGCAACAACATTAATAACATAGAAGGGTGCTTTATTCTACTGCTAGCGCTCGCATCTGTTTCACAAACATTACCAAGATAATCACATTCTTCCTGCATCTGCTTTGCTTTAGCTCACACAGATAATTCAAGGGTAATGCACCTTGTCTAAGCTAATTCTAAATACATGCCTCAAACACAACAAAAAGTGCTTGGTGGGTATTTTGACCCAATGCACTACATCAAAGTAACCAAGTAAGCTGTAAATGCCTTGAATAAAATTGGACAAAAATTGGCATTTGTCCAGCTATGTTTCTGACTGGTAGCTGTTTGAGTTTTAAACTTTCCCTTTATGTGAATATATATCAAATTATAGTGCAAACTGCAAGTTATTCAGGGGTTCCAGTGAGAGCTCTGCTAAGAGATAAAATATACAACGGGCAGCGTGTGCTCAGATGAGTCCTGGAACCTGAGACCTGACCTTTTCAGATAACCTGCAGGCTATCAAAATTGCCTATATGGGACGACACCTTTGAGACGATGCACCTAATGTGGAGGAGCTTGGAGCCCTCTGGGTCCAACTTACTGGGACTTTGCCCGATGGATCCAGACATTAACTCCTGAAAAACGGAATCGTGCAGATGATTGTTGAAAGTGAGGTTAAATGAAATTAAGCAAAATTGATAAACACAGTAAATGATGTACTTAATAAAACCAGAATGTTTGTTGTCCGTTGAAAAACAACAAGAGGTCACACCCCTGGAGGAAGCCTTATGTCCTCACTTCACTGTGCCTGTTGCACACTACACATATCAAGTCCTGGTTTGTACAGTTAAGAAATATCAGTGACCATTGGTATCAGCAGCTTCTGTTGGTTACTATGATCAAGTAATAATATAAGGTGTCAGACACTTGAAATGACTCCATTAGAGCCAGTAAAGAGGAAAATTTATGAAGGCATCATTAGCATTTCCTTTTCAAACTTCATGCAAATTTCTTGGAGGAACATATGCCGAGAGTCCTCTGTTAGCACTTGGATCCAAGAGGAGTCTCCTTCTCAACACTGGCTACCGCCTGTCGTCTTCTAAAAAGTATGCCATATGGTTTCAGATAGCTAATACTTCATTGGACATCATTCCATTCATAAGCTTGATTTCTTCTAATCATACCCCATTTTTAAATGTTACTACTCCCAATCATCAGTATGATAAATCCATTTAAAAATAAATTATTAGCACTATTCCTATTTGCAAATTCCTATTCACCTAACAGACTTTATTGGCAAAGTTTAACTTGTGTTTGACTGAAGTTACATTAAAGTGCCCATCAACATAAAAGAGCAAATAAAAATGAGGATTTTTCAACCTCAAATCCTGAGGTTGTACAGGCAGCAGAGACAGCTCTGAATCCCTCCTAAAGCAAAACTAGCTTGTATGTAGCAGATCAACATTTTGGAACACAAGATGTCAAAGAGGGGTCTGAAACGAGTCTTTATTACTCATCTTCCAATGCCAAAATGCAGAATTGGGCATTTGAAAGCAAAGGCAACAGAAAATGTACAGAGAAAACAAGTGAGTTTGCCTCCAATAGTAAAATTATTTTGTGCTATGTAAAGTGATCTGTGAGTTATCTTCTTATTGCACTAATATATAGTGACGAAACTGTAGCACAAATTTGACTTAAAGAGAGTCCTTGCTTTGTCTTGAGGACCTGCATCAAATGGCAGGGTGTTTGTCCCAAGGTTAAGAACTGCTTCAACAGAAAAAACACATCCTGGATTTGATCGCTCATCTCACCATCACTGTAGCATTGAGTTTGGGGGACTAGTTTCTAGTTTAGCCCAGTAAAAGTGTGAGTTAATTTATGCCTCTTTTATTTTTCTCTGCTCTCACTTGTTCACGCCACTGATGTTTGGCTTTTCTGCCTCTCTGTCTCGGTTGTCCTTACTGTTTTGCTATTTATGTATTTTTTTAACTCAAGATTTTTATAACATTATAATTACTGTAACTGCTCACAAAAAGCCAGTAGAATTCCATCAGTAATTAATCATTTAAATAAAAAGCAATATGTGATAGGAAAACTTTGAGCTCAGTATTATTCAGAGATTGGCCAAATGTAATACCGCCTGCAACCATTGGTGCCATACGTGAGAATTGCTCATGGCCAACAGGAACAAGGAGCAAACCAGGACGAAAGGCTAGATCCTTCTGCAGCATGTAGGAAAGAGATTTTAAAACGTCTTGTTGAAACACACACACAAAACACTGCCCTGTCATTGGGAATAATAGGCAACAAATTGATACAGTCATTAGGGAACAGAAAATGAGAAGTATAGGAAACAGCAATTAAGCAATTTCAAGCCTAAATCATAACAGCGCAAGAGAAACTCCCCAGATGCCTTCGCAGCCTTTCAAATAATCACTGGATAAGTTTTGCCAGAAAAAAAAAAGAAAAGAAAAAAAAGAAAAAAGAAAGCAAATTCAATGCATATACTCAGGAAAACACAGAACTACAAAATCAAATTAACAAGGGGAAATTCCTGATGGATGGAAGAGGAAAGGACATGCGAGGACTGCACAGTGCCCCAGGCAGTGGTGCAGGACACGGCTTCGCAGGGAGGAGCCATGCAGGAACCATGCGGTCACCAGCCCCGTCCCTGACCCCTGCTGCTGCCCCGGCATCCCGTGCCCTCCCAGGGACCTCCTCGTTTTCGGCGTGGGATTTCTGTAACCATGTCCATGATGGAGGAGATTCACCGTCAATGGGTGATTTGGGGGAGTGGAGGGATCTCCTGTGGGAAGCTCCCCCAAGAGCCTGCTGTCCTCTTGGTCCCTGCAGCTTTTCCCCACGGTTATGCCCCATCGATCTGATCCCTTCATCTCAAAACACAGCTGGGTAGCCAGAACATCCCAAAATATCTGCACCTACAGAGTCCGAACTGACTGATCAGGGCAGCCTGGCAGCCAAGGAAGTGTCCTAAGCAGAAATTTAACAGCACTGCCACCCCTTGTCTGACTCTGCTTGTGAGTTCACGTTTCGGTCATCAGAAGCAATACTCTCCGCTCTCTCAGTCCCCTAAACTTATGTGATTATTCAGGTTTATCCTTCTAAGCAATTGTGCAAGGGGAAACATTTGGTTGGCCTTGATGAATCCTTCAGGATAGTTTAGTGTGGAAGCCCTGAGTCTCTTTGCCTGATGATGAAAAAAATGCTGGGGTTTCACAGGCTTGATATAGCTTGTGGTTTTTCTGATGATGACGTGAGTTGAAGTCCTAACACTGCCGTGTGTGTAAGCTTTCCTCAGCCCAGACTCATTTTGTGCCAAGCAACATCATTGTCCACGTGTATATCAAGAATTTGGGAGTGTTGTCCTGAAATCTTAAACCTGTCTCCAAACAAACTCTACGACTAAGGAGGAGGCTGACTGGTGGTTAGGCACTGCAAATACCTCATATCTGTTGGTGCAATGTCCAGCATGGCCATAAAACGGTGTTTATTCCTTTTGAACTGTAAAGTTGCTTTGTAAATTCCCAGAAAGCACCATGTTTTGGAGCAAAGCTGGATTTGCAGGCGCATACTGACCATCTGGGCAGCGTGCATGCAGGAGGGTGCACACTTTCTGATGGAACAGGATCCATTACGCACATGTGCATATTTCTTTGCATTTAATGTGAAATATGTCTTGCCAGAAATGTGTCTTTTCAGGACCAGTAAGACAATGATGCAGTGGAGGTCCTGAGCATCTGTTTATCTTTAACAGCATAAGCAGAAAGTCATGGAAATCATTAACAAAAAAATAAAAGAATCAAATAAGAGATAGCTAACTATATGAAATCCCAAATCTTAGCTCCAGGTAGTGCAATCATCTGAATATCTATTTCTTCCCATTTGCATGATTAATTGACATCCTGTTAACTGCTCATTAGGGACACTGCAAATCAGCGCGGAACAAAATAAACACTTCGCAACAGAGAAGAGGGTCTCTAATCGTGAATTATACTGGAAATAACGTTGGCTTTTAAAAATACATTTTAGGAGTCAACCTGTGTTACCTGCAAGGTAAACTGCAGATTGAAAACTTTCTGAGCTGCTGCTGGCGCGTGTTTGTGGCAGCCTGCGCAGTACTCGCGATGTTGCTCTGACTCTGATGAATTCCAGACTATATTGTCTCTGGCCAGTGATCTGAATAGGAAGAAGTAGTCACAAAAAGTGTTTTTCAAAAAGGTATTCAAGCTTATTAACATATTAGTCCAGTGGAGTGTATTTCTTGGTTAATTTATACACATCTCTGAATGCTCAGGTTTACATGTGAATAAGATTTCAAGTCAAGAAATATCCTGTCCTAATGATGAAGGCTCTGCTGCAGAGTTGTTGTCTGTAAATATAAATGCTGCAAGTAGAGCAGGAATATCTGATCTATAAAGTACCTGCTTGACAGTGCACTTTAGAGGTAGTAGTGCTGAGGGCAGAACCAGCACTGGTCTGGCATGCAGAAATCCAATGCTTAAACGCATTCTGAAAGGTCCCCAGGTCCCTTCTCTCCGTGTCTGCAGGCAGGTGTCCGTCACTTTGATAGGACCACGTGCCTGCTGGGGACCGTGCCTGAACAAATGCTTCTGCTGGACCACGGTTACCACACAAGCCATTATTGGAGATTTGGAAACCAATTAGTACATGCGAACCAGCTTGAGGTACTCAGATGGAAGGAAGTGTCAATGGACTGAGATTACTTCTATTTGTTACACTGCTGTGGCTCCTGGGTGCTATGGGTGCTATGGTAATAAAATAGAGTCATAGTAAATAATAAGTAAGGAGGGGATATAGCTAACAACTTCTCTTCGCACAATAGGGCTAAAATTATATCCCCTTTGTGGTCAGAGTAAGAAAGCCTCATGCAGTACTTTGAACCTGTACGGGTGGTGGTGTGGGGACGACTGTGATTAAGGAGCCGAAGGCTGCGGTTCTTCCTCACTGTGGCAAGTTCCCAACTCCACGGGGAGTTTCCACCACGGTCCCGTGGCTCCCTGTGCCCCTTGCAAAGGGAGAGGTACCGGGAGGAGCGGGCAACCGTTTGCCTTCCCACGCACGGTGCTTGGCCAGGAGAGGTAACAACCGCTTAATGCTCTTACACATCGCAGCAAGGGTATTACAAGATTTTTCTCCCTGTTGCAGCCTGGCAGTTCCGGCAGGAATTCTGGGCTAAATGACTTTTTTTTTTTTTCCATGCACCAGAGAGTAATTTAATTTGTTTTCTCTCTTGCTTGTTTTGTATTGCCGCAGCAGAAAGGACAACGACTGATAAAGGGAGAAAGCGAGAAAGCTGCGGCAGTGATTTTCCATTTTATCTATGGTGACGCTGTGTAGCAAAATGTAAAAATAGATCTCGGTGCTGACAGTTTTGTTGCTTCTTGATCTCAGGCTGGCACTTCGGAGCTCCCGCCTCCACCACCTGTGAGGAGCAGTGCCCGAGCAGAGGGATGGGGCAAAGGCCTGCGTCCCATGAAC
The DNA here is from genome assembly GCA_013398915.1 of Dromas ardeola. Taxonomy (NCBI): domain Eukaryota; kingdom Metazoa; phylum Chordata; class Aves; order Charadriiformes; family Dromadidae; genus Dromas; species Dromas ardeola. The sequence goes on from VYZM01013582.1 coordinate 194,856, forward strand.
GGGGCGACTCTCAAGAAAGCAAAGGTGAAAACAAAACAGCGAACAAGTTACAGTTTTTTTTCCTTGGAGGAGACACCTCCGGCTAAATCTTGTTCTCTTGAAACTGAGGTCAAAGGGATGAGCCCTGTGAACGATGATAGAGAAGACTGGGAACTAGAGACAAAGCAAAACCCTCCCAAAGGAAAGTGTGAGATAGCTGAAAACAGAAATATCTGGCTTCTGTTACAGTCTTTTCCAAACAGTACCCTATTTGCATGGCAGGTGAGCAGTGAATCACACTGTGTGGGACTTTTTGATCCGAAAAAAACTTACTGAAGGAGACAATAAGCATTTCAAAATCCATGTCCTGAACAACTGGCAAATTATCAGTGGGGATGACTGCCCACTTGAAAAAAGAAAAAAAACCTGGCGGGGTGCAACCCAAGCAAGCTCAGAATCAGTGATAATGTAAACTTTTCTTTTAAAAGCCACTTTTACAGAGATGCACCTCTTATTTACTGTACTCCCTTATGTTATTAGAGGGGAAAAAAAATATTTAAAAAGCATGTAAGCAAATATTGAACAAGAACAATCAAATGACAAAGGACTCAGAGAATGGTCACAACTTCTTTTTAACTCAGGGGAGGTGTTTGCAAACTACGGAGAGAAATTACATGTATGTATCTTTTCAAATAGGGAAAACAGTATTTAGTGGCATGGACATGTCAGCCTTGGGGGTATTTTTAAATTTTTTTTATTGCACGCCACTGGAGGAAGCAGCTGCAACTCCCGTTTTTATTAATACTGCAGGTGCGATGCGAGTATTGCCACACTCAGCTAAACTTTCGATATCCTCAAGGGACTGCACGGGGAAATGACTTTGATGGATCGCAGTTGCACTTGAAACCGAGCTAGGAAAGATTAGCATGTCTCAGGCAGAGAGATTCCACTCACCTGATTATTTTTTTTTGTTCTGATGAGATAATTTTTCTAATTAACCTTGATAACATTTCCAGACCTACCCACACATCGATGGAAATACATTTTCAAATGGACATTTCACTTCTACCCATGTTTTCTGGTAGTGAATACAGAATTTTAACGCCTTGGTTGCCAACTGATTCCTTTGGAAAACTAAAGCTGAACCTCTTTAACAGAAGCAGAAGCTGCCCACAAAAGCCTTTGGCAGAAATCCTCGCTTCCATAGGCACCGACGTGTTTTGTACACACTGATTGAATAAGGAGAACAGTATGAACTGAAGAGCAACTTACAGTGTCAGGTGCCAATTTCTATTTATTCCTCTTTTGACGCTTATCAAGGAAGTCAGTGATGCTGTCCTTTTCTGAGCTGGGTCTGAACGACTGTAAAAATGTTTTGAAAGCCAAAGCATGGCGGAACCTGGTCCTTTGGAAATGTTCGGTGTCTGGCCTTTGCCCCTCACACCATCCCACTTAGGAAGAGGAAGGACCATCTCATAATCCCGCTAAATTCATATGAAAATCATCCTGGAAGCAAAGCGAACCGTTCCCCCTGCTCTCACCCACTTTGTTCAGTTTTAAAATTACTCAAGTGTGCAGCCAGTGTCGTTTCCAGTAGTTTTTCAAAGCTTTCCTGAGTCCCCTCACTCCTGTCTGGCTTTACCCCAACTCTGATTTTCTACTACACAGAGATGGAAAAGCAGTTCTCTGCTTCCCAAAAGGAGCCATGGCACCCATGAGAAAGAACAAGCAACTCCCTGGTCATCCCTTCACCACATCCTTTGAACCTACTGGTGTGAGCCGAGGCGAGTGCTGCTCTGACAGGCTTTCCCAGGGCGCGTGCTGGAGGTAGTGTTTTTCCCTGATACCTGGAAGATGCTAAACCTTGCTGAGAATGCAATATAAAAAATAATCTACCACATTATCTAGGCTCAAATGCGATAAATGTGTATTTATTCCTAACCATTGGTCACATTTCTGAGTCTCTGACTATGATGTTACCAATAGAGCAGTGTTTAAAAGCAGCTGCAACACCGTTTCATAAACCTTCATACAGGCAGAGGAACTGAGAAACTGTGATATAGCTAACAACCTGTATTTTCCCCAGGGACCGGCAATTTAGATTTAGGGAGAAGTTTTAGCAGGATATTTGGCACAAGCTAAACAGAATTTAAGAGAGGGCCAATGTATATGTAAGTTTTAAGACAGCAATTTTGGAGACACCTCAATTCTTTTTTCTCTCTTCAGAGGTTATGCTGGTACCTCATCACCAACCTGCCTTTCGCCTTCTCAGACAGACCCTACTCCAGTTTCTGCTGCAGCTGGGTTTATACGAAGCCAAGAGCTATCTGTCCACTTTCATGTGACTTTATAGGTCTTTTAACACACCTGGTAAAAGGTGCAATTGCTCTGGTTGAGCATTACTTTCTTAGGCAGAAGTGATTGCTCTGTGGGATTGGCTTTCTTTACCTGTAGCAAGTTTTTTGTGTTATTCTTCTCAAAGAAAGCAATGGCACTGTCCGTTTCTGAGCCAGTTTTACAAAGACTGTAAAATAAAAGTGTGCTGAAAGCTAAAACATGTCAATAATCAGAAATCGCTTATTTTAAAACCCAGTTGTGTCATTGGCCTGAACGTGCCAATAAGGAGGTGCCATTCACCCAAGCCCCAAAGACATTCTTCATCATGGTTCCCAAAATAATTTGCACAAATTTCAGACTTGATACTATGTAAATATTTTTTTTTGCTCAACAGGTAACACAGGTCTGAGAATGTGTTATGTTTTTCCAGACATACTTTGGTGAGGGGGTTTGTTTCACTTTGCTCATTTCTGAGGCTACAGTCTTTATACTTCATCAGCCTTTGCCATAACTTTTAAAGGACACAGGCAGAGAAAGAACAGATGGAAAAAATAATAATTCCTTACTTTGAACATTGCAAGAAATGCACAATGCTCACCGGGTCTCATCCAAAGTTAATGGGAAGACTATCAATCTATTGTATTTACATTGCCTCTGTTACCGCAGGATCTGAGCACCTCAGCAGCTTTCAGTTATTTATCCTCAGGACTGCATGAGGTGGGGAAACATATTTTTCCCCATCTAATTGAGGCAGAGAAAGATTTTTTGTCCTTTCCAAGGTAATACACACTGATGGAGCAGGAATTTGAATCTGGGTGTTTCAAGTCCTTTAGTTGCTTTGATGGTAACCAGGTCCCACGTGACCTGCTGAATGGATGGGTTCCGGATCCAGCTCACCCTGACAGGCATCCGTCATCTTTAATCCCAAACGCTTCAATCCATATGTGGAGTATAGTACCAAGCGTGATGACCAAGTGGTCTGTAACACCTATTTAACCATCTCACATGCCTCAGCACATCAAAAGTTAGCTCGAGTGAAGGGAATCTCAAGAAATTACAAAGGCAGAATGAATCATACCAAAATCCATGTAATTTTTCTACAGCTCACTAAAAAATGTCTTGTCCCTCTCAGATGAAATGCGTGTTAATTACTGAATAGGGTATGAACAGAAAACCACTGACAAAGGAGTTTTACTACCCATAAATAACATGACCTGTGTGATAATCAGGAGCAAAACCTGTGAGAACATTTCACTGATGTTTCTTGCCCATGTCTCACTGTCCCGAGCACCTGGTCCTACTGCGTCTGTCATCTCCTTTGATCCACCTGCCACATTGCTGTGCTGGCTCACTCCTGCCTTCTCACAGGACATTCCCAGGGACAGGGTTTCCCATTCAGCATGCGTAAACACTTGTCCTCTGACCTCCTGCTACCTTTGTCCCACCGGTCCCATCCACGATTCTCTGTCACCATGCTTGCAGCTTGGCCTCCCGGCACGTGCACCACAGCATCCCCATAGCATCAAGCAGCCACGAAACTCCTCCGTCGTCCTCCAGCCGACACAGTGCTCTGCAACACCTTGGTATTGGTTATAGAGTTCCCTCATAAAAGGGATTGTGCACAATGATTTAGGATATGGAGGCCTGGGTGGTGAAGGAGACCCTCCTGCTTTAAACAACATGTTTAGGCTAATCACTGCTAAAGATTTTACTCCACTGGAGGAATCAATGCTTCATTCACGCACTAAGTGGTAGATCTCACCTGTTATGCTTTCCTTCTGGATGAAAGCAGCCTATAGTTTTTGTGACAGGCAAGCCTGCAGGGAACGGAGTGTCACCAGCATCCACAAAAGTGATTGATTCTGAAACAGGAGGCAAGAACACTGGCTCTGAAAAGAAATGCGGTATTTTAAACAACACAGAGGGCATAAAATGAGATTTTGGGGTTAAAGGTTTGGGTGACTGTTTTGTTTTTGAAGAAATAAAACCAGGAATAATATGCAAACACTCATCAAACATCTATCTACACATCTACTACGTATGCAGTACATGGAGAGTGCAATTTTGGGTCACTGTGTGCAATACCTGTATAACAATAACATAGATATTAATTTGAAGTAAATGTCTACTGCATACAGTGCTCATGTCATTTCCAGGAACTACATAAAGATAGCATGAAGGGCTTAGCTATGAGGATTGAAATAGTAGGGAGAACTCATAAACCGTAGTTAAAGAACTTAAAAAGCACATCTGAAAAGATGAACCTTTTGATAGGATTTAAACTGCCTATGGGATTCAAGAGCTTTAATCAACAAAAGCAGCTTATTCCATCAATGTCGTGAGCAATAGCAGAAAAGGCATCGTCAGTGAAGAACACTGTAGAAAACAATTTCTTTGGTTTAAAAAACTGTTTAGGAAATCTGAGACTCCTTCCTTTGTCTGGTGACCATCTGGATGGATTTTGCCTTGGAAAGCCTGTCCTGAACTTGAAGCAAACAAACATTTGTCCACATGGTAGGAAAGAAAAGATTGAAGCAACGTGCCAGAACTGGAAAAGCTGCCCATGCATATCAGTATATTTACCTAGAGCAAGAAAAATGTGCTCTTCATTTCTGGGACGTTATCTTTAGTCCCCTTGCAAAGGTCTCCTTGACCAGCCTGCATAGTGTAAAGTTAGGGAAAAGATACTTATTTTTTCCAATATGTGACATCTATTTCTGTAAGATACCTTTGCATTCAAGTCCCATTACCAGAAGACTCCCGCACCATGCTGGAGGCCGTGAGGGTTAATTTTTATGCTCCTTAATGAGGTTTTAATCACCCCAAAAGCAATTTGCGGTAGGCAATTCCCTGGGGGTGGAGGTGCCGCCCTGGCCTGGCAGCGCTGCCGGCAGCCCGTCCCTGGAGCTCACCACGGGGTTTCTGGCCAGTCTGGTACCCAGCGAGGTGGCGGTGCCAGATGGTGTCCCCTCCGCAGGGCCGGGCTGCCAGAGCCGGACCCGGCCGTTTCGGGCAGCTGGCCGTCGCGCTGATGGGCCCAAAGCCATCAGCTGGCACCGGGGCCACATCCAAGACCTATAAAGAGGGACAGACAGTAAACTCCATAATGGGGAGGAATAACGCAACGAGGCAGAAATGTTTATTTTCCTCTTCTTTTATGGTTAGCCATTATGAATTTGGGTGGCACTGTTTTAGATGGACCCTGGACAACTCTGTCTCTGTGCCGCAATATATTCACTCAAACACTCATTTAAATGAGCTGGCAGTTCAGGTGATGGTTGTTTCCCATTTCAAGCTCTTTAGCATCCCTGACTGTTTCTTTGCTAACTGAAATATCTGATATCCTTCAACAAAAAACCCGTGACTGCTAACAATATACACATCGAACCCAGACAGCAACTGAACTTTTATGCTCTTTAGCATTCCCAGTCGTCAATATTTACTAGACCTCTGAACCTGCCTCACCCAGTGCGCGAAGGCGGGAGGAACGCTATAATTCATATTTCCTCCTTTCACAGCTTTGAGCACGGTGTACGTAACCTTTCCTGTAAAGTCAGCTAAAATGATCCGTCATCTCAGACAGGTATAACTTACCAATGTAAAAGCGATGGGTCGTCACATTTATATGAATCCACATAGAGGGTAAAAGGTTAGAATATTTTGGAAGGGGCTGATACATACCCCACAAAGGACACTGATAAATTGTACTTTGGCTCTTGCTTATTTGTGCACCTTCACTGCTCTGGCAGAAAGACAATCGCCTTGCCTGACTAACATCAAGTATTACAAGGCTACTTTCCTAGTAGTACATTTTGGCAGTCTAGTGTGCATTTTTGCAGGCGCAAATACAGATATACCTAAAAGATATACCTGGAAGATTTTAAGTTCAAGATGAAACACCTCTTCCTTAAAAAAAATTTTTATTTTTTTTTTTTATTTTAAAATTACCTTGAAGTGAACTATGACTTACTCAGTGTTAAAATGAATGGCAAAGGTTTTAAAGAAAGTATATGTGTTTAAATGCTTTAAATTCCAGTAAAATCTTTCTGAATTTTTTAGAGCAGATTGAGGGCACCTATGCAGGCACATATCACCTTCCTGCCAGCATTGCAGAGTCTGAGAGCTGAATTATTAGGAAATCTCTTTTGCTGGATTTCAGACAAATCACTTTAATGTGCCAAAATTGATTTGGCATGAAATCATCAATAGACCCTCCAGAATACTAATAGCATTAAAGGCAGAGGCCAGGACTGTCAAACTTGCTTGGCTAAAGTTAGGCTCATAAATTAGTAGTTAGGCATCCAAATTAAAGTCTTCTGCTTCCAGATGTGCTGTGCGTCTCCTGGTCCAGCTGAAGAGATTTCAGCAAGTGACAGAGTTGCGTGGGGGTACTGGGAATACTGGGAAGGAGGGGAAGAGTTTATTTATGGCTTTGCTTCTCAGCTCAAATCTGCATATACAAGCCTCAGATGCTGTAGGCAAGCACCCCAGGTAGTTGCTAAACCACTATAGTTTTCTGCGTTTATTATTTTTTTAAACAAATCCACAGATCTTGACTCTGAACAACGCATCTTTCTTTTCACCCATTGAAAACACCGGCACAGCCCAGTGCCCTGAGCAGAGAGCTGACAGGCGAAAATCACTAACCTCTTCTCCCAGCTCCACTTTCAACTCCCCTCGTGGCCTTGGGTGAAACTTCTCCCAGCCTTGGCTTTCTTGTCAGCGACGACAGCGCTTATTTTCCGTGTATGCTGTGAACATCTCTCATTATCTTCAGCTACTTTCCCTGAAGCACAAATTTACTGTAGGATCTTTGGTATGAAAGTATAGAGCAATCGTCTTCCCCCAGCTAATTGTATTTATGGAATTTAAGAGTGGGAAAAAGCATTAGAACCAGGTCTTTAGACAGTAAGTTACATACAAGCTATCTCTGTAACATTTAGGGACAGAAGCCTTGGGTGACATAAATCTGCTTTCTTTAACTTTAGTGAATTTGAAATAATTTCCTTTGGTGGAGGTATTGATTCAGTTCAGCTGAGGTCCAGGCCTCTGACTTTTCAATAGCAACGTTTCCTCAAATGACTGGGGAAAGTACGGTACAGGAGGAGATCTGCAGCCAAGCAACAGCTCAAGGGAACTAAAACTGTTGTAGCTGATTAACAGAAATGAAAGCTGCTCAGAAACAAATCTGAGTATGAATTTGGAGCACAAGAATTAATTGAGAAGGGGATTCTCTTTGTGCTTCTTTTAGTAGGTCAGACAGTTTATCCATTAAGATGCCTTTGAAGCTGCCAGCAAAAGAGGCGTCACTGGAAAGATGAAACGAGCCAGTGAGTGAAGTCATCGGTTTGTCCTAAACCCTACTATTCTGAGTGAATTAGTTGCACGGTAAATAACAGAAGTCTAAGCCAAAAATGCTCCATTAGCCTTTCCAAAGGGAGGGTGAGAAAGGGATAGCTGTGGCAAGGGGTGAGCTGACGGTAACGTGCAGCCGTTATTAGTGCAAGAGCAGGGGCGTAATGCTGGAAGGTTGATTTTCACCTTCGTTCACGCAGCTGTGCAATACTTCTGCAGAAAACAACAAAGGACTGAACGCAAACTCACAGTGATGTGCTCCCTTCCTGATGGCGTTCATATAACGGTGATGCAGGGCAGGTGAAAGTTACGGTGATATCATGGTGACTTGGTAGACGTCTATTCACATAACCATGAATTCAGTGCAAGTTTTTACATTGATGTTAATGGGATGAGGCTCACAAAAAAAAAAAAAACCAAACAGATATAGGCACAGGAACTGATCACTAGCATATAGGAAAAAGACTGCAGCTCTTGCTGAAGTCAGTGGGAGGAAGAGATTTCTCTAGTAACATACAGAAAAGTATTTGAGAAAGAAGTGCACATTCAGAGCAAAGCAAATCAACTGTTTGTTTTTTCTAAGACTTGGCTGTTTGAAGATATTGACAGTAGAAGAATTCACTTTTTAAAGCTTCCTCTGTTTTTAATGCTTAAAGACAATGTGGGCTGTTTCTCACAAGGAGAACAGGAATAAAAGAGATATTAAGATCTCGCAGTTCTGCTCTTCCTCATCAGAGAAGAGTCACGGCAGATCATGCCATCCTCTGCCTCCAGCACCCAGCCTTGTACCTAAGGAATCACTCATCCTTTGCTGAGGATCAATTAGGTATAAGAAATGGAGGAAAAGAGGATGCAGTCACAGAATATGGCACATTTTAGGAAGTGAATTGTGAAAACAATACTTGCTTTGCCCATATTTTTCCGTACCTATAGCTCCAAAACCAATAAAAGAGGCTTTTTGTCATGATGCTGTATTATGTTGTATTTATTGTTTTTTCCAGCCTAAAGTGCTTTGTGTGTGAGATTAAAAAGCTGCAAGTCTCAGGCCATCTGGCCAACCAAATGGATTTAGTGTACAGGATCACTGCCAGATGTATGCCAGTTGTAAGTTTAATTTTTGAACATATAAAGTGCCTGAGGCTCTGTGTCTGTTATTCAGAGGAAATCATGTTCCAGTTTTCCAAAAGAATAGAGATACAGTTTGAATCTAGGTGCATGGTCGTTTCTCTTTCACATGGTTTAAGGCATATTCTTCGTTTCTCATAAAGAAAAATAATGGCAAGAGAATTTTGCATATATCTGACATGTTACGTATGTTTGATCACATCTGTCTGACCTTATGGAGCAGTGGCAACACAGCAATAATTTTCCTTAAGGAGCTTCATTGAAATTGTTTAATTGAAAGATAAAATTTCACAGAGTACTTTAGATTAATCTGCACTTATATTTATTTATGATCAACTTGGAGAATAAATATGTTTTCAAGTATATAATCATTTATAATGTCTTAAAAGTGATATTTAATTGATTTGATTTATTTTAAATGAGGAGCTAATGGAAGATGACATGTATTTTTAGCTTTACAGACTGTAAGAAGGATGAAGTGCATTCAATTTTTATTTTGCAAATGTTCTCACATAACAAGGTCCACAGCACATCCGAGATAGATATTGTGAAAATGAGGAAAGGCGTGAGCACAGATAGCTCTGGCCTTTGCAAAAAGGTCTAGAGGATTTTGTTCAAAACACACCAGTTGAAATCCAGGGTAGAGCAGGATTTGGGCGATGGGAAACAGTGATTTGCGGGTCTGGCTCTCCTGCCTAACGCACTGCTGCCCACATCAGTGTATTTCTTTGCAGCTGAAATACCGAGGTTGAATTACTTCCTCCTAAACAGACCTGAAGGCCCAATAAATCAGAGATAAATGTTTGGAAAGGAAAGAAAGACTTGTTTGTCAGGGCAGAGTTATTCCCCCTCTCTGACGGAGCAGCGAAGGAGGAGCTGGTGAAAGACAACCATCCACAGCAGCCAAGGGCTCCTGCGGTGGGTCTCAGGGCCCCCGAGAGGCGCAGCATGTGGGACAGCCCAGCGCTGGCTGGATCGGGCAATTTCCATCACAGTCAAGTTAAAGTATGTGTGGACTAAAATATGTTCAAACGTTTGGCAAAGGAGTGTGGTAGCAACTGGTAATGTTACTAGACACTGCCAAGAAACAGAGCCTCCAATAGGAATTTCTTTGCAAATATTTCTGACACGAAAAACAAATCTCAGTTTTCCAAAACAAGGACTGCGTTAGGCTTGAAATCAGCAGGTCTAATTGCATTCTTGCTCCTGGAGATAGACAAGAAGTTTTCGTTAGCCGCTCAGATTGGTATGTTGGCAGCTCAGTCGATTATGCAGTTGAAAAGGGCTCCGTGTGTTTTTGGGTTCACCTTCCCAATGAAAAGCCATAAAAGAAAAGCTGGCACTGTAATTTGTAGTTTATTTTATTCCTGAAAGTAATTTTCTCTGTAATATTAGCCTTTTTTTTTCTCCTCCAAACTCATTCAGGGGGTGGGAATCAGGGAAACCAAATAAATAGTAGATTTCATAAAGTAAGGAACAGCAAATTGAGCAAAAGGAGGATTATGAAGACTAAATCTTTTGTTCAAAGAGTGATTAAAAAGCATTAAGTTGGATGAAGTCAATCTAGAGCTTAACTGCACAAACCTTCTGCCCTGTTTTTCTTCTGTTTGGTTTTACATGTATCAAGAAATTGAAGGAGTGGGAGAGACCTCTTGAGGACTGCTGAGGGGGCCTTTTTAAAAATAATAGTTGAGGCAAATCAGTTGGACATAAGCTCTGTTTCTGGGTTTCCAGGGAATGTGAATTGTCCTGGGCAGCTGTGTCCAGGAGCAGCAAGAATAAGCTGTGTGCTTTTTTCCAGCAGAGGACTTGAGCAATTTACACCCAAAAGTATGTGCTGTGGGGATTCCTCCAGGCAAGGAAATTCTGGGATTTGCAGCCTCCTCTCCCCATGGCCTAAGTGAAAACAGTTCCCCTGCCCAACAGCAAATACAGCTGCAGTTCATTGCTGAAACAGGGAAGTGTCAGGGTAATTGCTATTTGCTTTGCATTCGGAATACGTTTGGGTTTTTTTTTCTGTGCTTTTAGATTAAATCTGCACAAGATGCGGGCATCCAGCTCTTCGGGTGTTGTTCGCCTTAAAGAAAACTGTGTGTTTAGAGGAGCACAGCTTCTATCCAGCAAAGAGCAATAGTATGAAGTAGGAGTTATCAGTGGATGCTATTTCGTAGCCATGGACATAAATGGAGAGACTAAAACCAACAAATAGTCAGGTTTCTGCACTTGCTTGTGCACGGCACTTTGAAAGCTCTGAGCCTTTTTTCCACACTGTGTTTATACAGAAAAATCAAGGGTGGGGGACAGAATGTGGCTGTAAACATAAATTAAGTTTGTATATTATTTTTTCCCACAGCTTTTCTGTGTTTACGGACTGAATTGTTTTCTTCTGTTTTGACTGTGGTTTTAAATGAATTGCCAGTGTGATTTAAAACTAATTGCTAATTTCAAAATCATCTGTCTCCAGCCATTTCCCATCATGGGCCTTTGTTCAGTACGTTTTCTTATTCTCCCAGTTTGGCCTGATGACATTTTCTTTATCTGAAATATTTTTGTTTCTCGTCTTTGATGTCCTTATGAACACGACTGAACATTTCAGTGTTTACTTGTGGAGAACACTGCCCTTGGAGAGTATCTGTGCCCCATAGCTCTGCTACATGGAGCAAAGGCTCATAATGGAGCAATGCAAAACTCTCCCAGTTGCCAGCAGCATTACTCTTAGTTGTACTGAGCAAAAACTTTGCCCTGAAACCTTTTACTCTCCTTGGATCTTATTTTTCCCCTTGATTCACATTTCTCTTTTTAATGAAGACCAGAGGGAGGAGCTTCCCCCTTCCTGAGGCACTTTGAATACAGGTTGGAGGAAAGCTATTTTCCTTCCAAAAGTTGTTTTTTATATTTCATCATCTTTCTCATTCTGTGATTGGATGAAAACAGAGATTTTGGTAAAAAGGAAGTTTTCTTCTCCCCCAGGAGCGCTAGTAAGTAGCCTAGTAGCTAGGGCACATGTCCATGGCAGAGGACACTGGCTATCTCCTTGGTCTGGTCCTTACCAGAGACTGAGCTTAGCTCTTGCGCAGTGCAGGACGCGGGGTGCCTGATCATCTTCATCTCCCCTCTTCTTTCCCTCCAGCCCTTCTCACCTCTCCCCTGAAATCACTATTATTCCCATAGAAATTTGCTTAATCAGCCATTTAACAAAAAAAAAATCCATGTGGTTCTAGCCAAGAAAGTTGAAAAACTGAAACAGGACTTGAGTTGAAGAAGTTGGTTAGCTCCAACCATAGGGAACACGTGTATTTATGTTGGCTTTTTTTTCTCTTTCAAGTACAGTGGATTATCATAGAATCGTAATGTCCTCTCAGAATTGCTTTTCCAAGGGGTGATGCTGTATAAATCATGAAAACTAGACATGGAAAATGTCGAGCAGGTCTCCTGGTCCAACCGTCTGGCAGGAGAAGATTGTTCCCTGCAGAATTTTCCCCAGTGCTCTGCTGTAGCAAAGTAACAAAGAGATGCTTTATCTGCAAAACAGCCCCACACCTATTTATAGTCCTGCAGAACTCATTATCTTTAGTTACAGAGAAATGACTTTACACCTCTGTTACAGAATAAGGTCCCTCTGTCCACAGTGTCGCAGCTGAGTTTGCCCACATGCACATCCCCAAAGCCACAAGTGTGAGAGCTGATATGCATTTGCAGCTCAATAATTCAATCAGAAACAAATCTTATCCACCGCAATCACATACCCTGCCTTTCCATAACACATTGATAACCAACCGGCAAACTTGATTATTCCTCCATGAATAATAGGCAGCACAGCAAAATGTTCCTGTGCGTTTAAAGCAGAGAAGGAGCATTTCATTACGAGATCCTCTCCCTCTTTGCCAGAAGCTACCAAACAATAAAATGGAAAGGAGAGATATAGCTTGTGGCATCTGTCAGTGCAGGTAGCCTTTGGTTCAACCTGGGCTGTTATAAATATTATATTAGAAGTATTAGCAAGAGCAGATTGGATTGCAGCAGGTCCAGAATGAGGCAGCCCGAAGGCTGGCAATAAAGCTGGAAGAAATGAAATGGTTTGGCATAGGTATCTTCTGCTTTGCATTGTGCAAGGAATGAAGAGGAAAGTGGGAAGTCTTTTTGCCTTGATTCAGCTCGTTTGGAGTATCTATTTGGAAGAGCCACTTTCGCCACCTCGGCAAAGATGGACTGTGCCTGCACAGGCAAACACCATGACACATGACACTGTCCTCACAAAGTCTATTTAATTACCCTTGTCACTGTTTTGTGCTTTTCTGGACATGTTTCTCTGTATTTAACTAAGTTTGGATCACCATTGGGCGTGGGCTGTCAGCACTTTGGGCCAGAGCTGGAAGCACAGCTTCAGCTTGGACAGGCTTCATGGGTGAGCCCGGGCACATCAGTGAGGGACAGAGTTTGAAGACATTCAGGTATTGAAAGATGGAAAAATAGTTACTAGATCCTCTTGGTTTCAGACAATGAGAACTCCTGAAACTGCCATTTAGTTTTCACTTTTTAAATCTGGTTCAGGTCTCTGCATCTTGGTCCCTCCCCGTATCATGAGGAGAAAATTATTTCTCTGACTTGAGCTTTTGTGAAAAGCTAAGAAACTTCTGGCAGAGGCCATATGATTGCCTCAGCTAAATAGGAAAATTCATTGTATGCGCTGAAATTCTGACAACTTAAGGGAGACAGAAAATCAAAGGGGGGTGAATATATCTCATGTTCCTTCCTGTTAGTGCAATTTTAGGTGTTGCTTGTAGATAAAAATTGTTCAGCAAAAGGTTTGATTTTCTAGGTTCACGGTGTTACTTAAAATAAAAAAATGGAAAAGAAAAAAAAAAGAGAACAAAAAAGCTTCTAACATTCTTCCTCCAGCAACGAGAGAAGAAAGCAGGCAAGAATCATTGAAGAGGTGGACATTTCCCACACCACTAAATAAACCCTCCGCCTTGGTGTACGCTGGGGATTAGGAAAGACAGATGCCAGAAACTGGCCTAGACCATATTTCCCCAGAGGAACAGAGATATATTGAGGGAAATCACAATCATTCTGTAAAATGTGATTAAGAAACCAGAATATATATTTTTTTTTTTTTCCAATTTAAGAATGCAACAGACTGGAGGGGAACCACCTGAGGAAGCTGATGGCAAGAGGAGCGGGGAGAAATCATTCCAGTCAATACTTCTGAAGTGTGGATTTGCATCGTTTGCTCTACAGCATTTTTATGAGAGCAGAAATGCTCATATAGAAGAGAATAGTCTTGATCATCTTGGGCAGAAGGCTATTTTATAAACAAGTACACATTTAATAGCCCTCTATTTGCTCTCTGGAAGGACTTTCCTCCTGTTTCAAGTTGGAGGTAGGTCTAAACTTGAGAGCACTCTGTACAAAAAGGCACTTGAAGTTTTCTGTTTAAGGACGTGCAGTTGCACAGCCTCTTTGAGCAACTTTAAATAGGTGCCATGAATGGCAAGTCAAGGAACTGCATTATCATTAGCTTCCACCTGAGGGTAAAAAGAAATATACTGTCTGACCTTAGATGGATCAGAAACACTGGCTATCAAGCAAAAGGCAGTAAAATATCCCCGACTGCTCTGCTACTGTTAACCACTTCTGGTATCGTGCCTGCCTTATAAAACGCACCAAGGTTAAGATCCTCTTGCAGGACTGTAGTCTTTGCAGGACAGGACGAGGCACCTGCACGCCCTACGCTGCAGTTATTGATGCCCATCCAAGGACTGGAAATGGTTTTCCATCACCATTGCTGATGCTCCTGGAATGTCAGTTTGCTGTTTTGAAATGTCCAGCTGCAGCTCTCTTAACCATGACCTATCTTGGTGCCAGCAAATTACCCCCTTGCAGATGTGTCTTGCACATCTGCAGGAGCAGGGTGGTGCTCCCATCTTCTCAGGTGACACAAATTTACGGTGTGAGATGCTCCTGCCCTGCTTGCTGCTGTACCTCGCTGGGCTGTCGCCCACGAGGCAGGGCCATGAACAACCTGCCCAGCACTCGAGCACCATCCTGCTGGGATGGTGTGCAATGCCAAGCCAACGGGTCTGGCCACACAGCCTTTTCCAGTCCCTTTGCTACAGACAGCTGCTCTTCAGGGCCGTATTTCTGTCCCCTGGGCAGTGTAGGGTAGGTACAGTCATTTCCCTTCTCTGACTTCTCCTTTCACACTAGACACTGTCATTTGTGCTTTGGCTCTCTTCCTAATGACTGTATTATTAGCTCTATTTTCGTCTCCTCTCAGCTGTTTATTTTGCATAGAGTTATTTTGGCTGCTCTACGTATCACAAATTGAGTAGCTGAACCGGGTCCACAAACTCTGACAGAGAAAGCCTGTTGAGCACCCCTTGTCCGACCAGCATCGTTTCCACCCTCGCATGTGCTGCCTCTCCCTGCCCACGCCGGCATCCCGAACGCCGTCCTGCTGCTTTTCTGAACGTACAGTGGCGCAGCGAGGAGCAGGGTGACCATATGGCCTGAGGCAGCTGGGCCATATGAGTCTCCATTTGCAACACCTAGTTTGCGCTTCCTAAGACACAAAAGGTATTTAATATGTTATGTGTCACTTTATGGGCTATTCCGGCCTTAATTGCAAAGTCTGAAATGGTGCACAAAAACTGTCCTCTTGAATGTGCTCCCTGCAGGAACAGGAGGCTTTGTCCCTCAGTCAGAGTGTTCTTCCATTTGGATCCAGGACATCTGAGCAAAGCAGCTGACACTCTTCACCATTCAAGGTGGCTGGTCCTACCACTTGTCATCTAGCTGTTACTCCCTCAGCAGCCCATCGGTGCTCGAGTTTTTGGTACAGCTAATGGAAATGTGACTCACAGAGGGCTGGGAGAAGTCTACAGGGCCCTCGATGGCTTTATGGAGGGGAAAGGAACTGTGTGACTCCAGTTTTCTCTTGGTCTCCTGACAGCTTCGGACCAAAGAGGTCTGTTATTTAGGTGTGACAGGGATGGAATCATCCTGAATTCACTTCTCACAGACCTCCCTGGGTTTTTGGAAAAGCCTCATTTACATATATGTATTCCCAAAATACGTCTCTGGAGAGCCCTCACTGTGATCAGCATCAGGTACGAGCCCTGCAGTCTGCAACGGCATAGGAGCTCCCTGCTTCCCCGCTGCCCATCAACAGCTAAAATGGGAATTTCCATCTGCACCGTGCAGACTGGCTCCAGATTGTTCACATGGAGGGAATGAACTGAGAAACAGGGAAGGAGCCCTCACTTTCTGCTTTCCTGGGAGCAAAGACTTCTCAAAGGTCCTATTTTCTTCTGGCTCACTGGAAATCCTTGAGGGAATGAGGGGAGGAAGGATATTAGGAGCTCCCTAAGAGCAAAGAAAGCAGGAGCACCTCATTGCCTGGAGAAAAGCAGGGAGGGACCGAGTGGATAGAAGAAGAAACGAGTGATCTCCATTCAGCTTTTCCCTTCCCAATAAATAAAGCTGAAAGATGAAAAATTATATAAAGCTGCCTATCTCCCAGGTTTTGGAAGAGGAAGGAGCGTAGGTTATGTGTGTGTGTTGTTACAAAGAAGTCTTAGCGAGAAAAGAGTTTTCTAACAATTTTACCCCCCTCCCAGCCAATCCATGGTTTTAGCAGCAGCCTGGGATCTCTGGCGGGCAATAGCCCACTTCCCAGCAGAAAGAACTCTACGGAAGCTGCGCGCAGTTTTTAATGTTTAATGACACAAAATCGATTGGAAGTGGTTGCTGGCTTCCACAATCAATTTTAGGAGATCTCTCAAAGAACAGGAGAAAGTGGGAGAGTTTCCATTAGCCCTGGAAATCTCATCAATGATAGGAAAATAGTTATAAACAACTCTGCACTCCAACAAATGTATTAACAACCCTGTCCTCGCTCATTTCTCATGTCGCTGTAAGAGGATACAGTTTTGTCACCAGTAAGGTCCTCTCCTGGTCTCTGTTCCACCCTGTCTTTGCACAGGCACACAAACATCCATGTGGTTGTGAGCACCTTAACAAGAGCGAGCTCTGAACAGCCATGGTTCACGGTTGCTGCCCCACGAGCTAGTCTGGGAATATCCACGGAGCAGGAATCCCAGGGGAATCCCAGCCCTGCCTGCGGGCTCTGCCCAACAGCAAAAGGCTCCTTAGCCAAAATACAGGGTAGGAAGCTCTCCTGCCCTAGAGCTGAGAGGAAGGGGCTCCCTGGGGAAACACGGGGCTCCCCGTCCTGGGTGCGCGCAGGGGCTGGCGTGGCCAAATCCACCCAAACGCTCGTGGGAGGCCACGCTCAAGGGCTGTTCGGTCAACGAGAAGGTGCCTGCTGATTTTGATGGGCTTTATGCCATTTGCCAAGCTTAATGCTGCATGGCATGAAGTGCCCTTTTTCTGCCCTTGTTTTGCTCAGACTGGGGGAGCGTGATGCCTTCTGCTAGCTAGAATCTGGTGGGGAAAAAAAAAAAAGGTTATTTTTTGCATCTTTTAAAAAATCCCAGGACTCAGCAAAGTTAGGAACAGCTCTGACTGCAGCTCAATACAAATCAAGAGGCTGTTTTCAAATTTTGTAGATTCACTCCAGGACTCCAGCTAAGTGAAGTCAAGGCAGGGTTTTTAATGCACAATTTAATCAGTGAATTTGTAGATCTCAAAAGGCGTGCTTAATTTAATATTGTTTCTAATGGCTATTGTCTTCATGCTTGCCTGTTTCCCCGGTGTTTTTCCCTTTTGTAATTACTTGAATGGGCATTTCCAGGTGCACGGAATATATTAGCAAGCACTTTCATTTTACTAATGAGTGAGGTGCTTTCGGTGTTTATTTCTTCATTGCCCTAATACTTGCTTTATTAAAGGTCCTGATTCTTCTAAAGGAGAAAAGTTTTACCACTTGTTTCTGCTTCATTTTCCTCTTCTACTTTATGATGCCCTTGAAAACAGAAGAATTAGATTACTTAGCGGCCAGGTTTATACGAGATTTAAATTATCAGAGAAAAGTAAAACTAAAAGGGGATGCTCAGTCAATGCCTGTCCTCACTGGTTAGGCACCTGTTGAACTTAAAGCCGTTCCCCTGGTCGTCGGGACCTCGGGGCTATTTTCAGCTCTCTTAGGGGTACCTGCGGTGCCCGTTTCCTACACCCCGTTACCATCCCTTAGCGTTAATGTGCAATTTTTCCACTCCTTGCCCCACAGCGTGCAGCCTGGGGACTCGTGGAGCGCAGGAGACCGAGCCTTGCCCAGCCACCCCAGGCTGCGGATGAGCGCCGTGCCGGCATTTCAGCATCAGCGGACAACCTTCATCCCGCTGCTGAGCAGCATTTATTATACATGCACAACATCCCTTTGCCACATGCTAGTCTAATTTTCAGATTAGCTGTTTATTAGCATTATTACAAACATGGCTCTTCATCTTCTATTAAATGGTACCGCAGCCCCTGCGCTCCCACACGAAGCCTGTAAGGAAGCACTTGGTTCACTAAATTACCCTGCAAATGTCAAACTTGCTCTGTATTATTAGCTGTGCGTCTTACATCCTCTTTATTAGGATTTCGTGTCTTGAGGGTGCCCTGTGGCGTATAGATTTTTTAAAATACAAACCAGTGTCATTTCACTGTTTAAAAGAACATTTAATTAAACTGGATTCATTGCTTGTATGGGGCAAGTTAAATGAAAACTAAATAGATGGCATATGATTACATGTTATTAAGAAGAGCGACTGCTCCAGAGACCAAACTCTTTTAACACAACATTAAGCTGAACTCATTTCATATGCACAGGTTAGCTCTGGCCTATGAGGAGAACATATTTTGAGAAGATCAGCAGAATGGTTATGGGCACTAAATAGCTCTTAACAAAATGTGTGTTTCAGGGAAGAAACCTTTCCTAAGCTGGACTTAAATATGCTAACGACAGAAATCAAATCTTCACACTGATTTTAGGTAACCTTTTAAAAATTACTGCTTTTATGGTATCAGATGTAAATGATAAGATTGACTTTGGTTATTATTTCGCTAACTATAAATTAAAAAAGGGCCACAATGCGTATAAAAATAAAATTTGAAAGTATTTTGTTGGCTTGAATCATTTGGTCACGTCATGACTTTTTAATGGTTTTTAGGTAAGCAAAAGGAATCGTAATTAAAAACTCCATTACAAAATTTCCTGTTCCCTACTCCATTTTTGTTAACACTCTTGGTGCAATCAGATTTCTTTAAGAGCACTCACCAAGTTTCCTTTCCAGGCATCCAAAGCTGTTTTTTTGAAAGTCCACCGCACCCATATCTTTCTCCGGCCCCGTCCCTAAAATTCGCCACGGCTGTGAGCCCACAAAGCCTTCAGCAGCGGTGTGGCATTCAGTGGGCAAAAGCTGCTATTTTTCACATGAATCGCAGCCATCTCATCGTACCCTTATAGCTACCAACTGCTCTGAGGTTAGGATTGCCTTTGGTGGTTTTGCCCGTCGTTCGGAGCAGGGATCAGGGTTTGGGTGTGCATCACTACATGGCATTGGCCAGCTGTCATAGCCCTCTGCCCCTTTCCTTCTTATGCACCCTCCTTGCCTGTTGATTTACCTGTTGCTAGGGTTAAAGCCACAACAGTGACAAACTTCAGCTCAAGCCCTCTTCAACTCCTCACAAGGACACCATATCTATTTTCTCTGCTTGCAAGTGAGCATGCACACCTAGAGCTCCAGGGAGGCAGCTCTCTGGAGGTTCATGACTGAAAAGCATTAGATGATTGAGATCTTGTATTTAAAATTGGAATTACCTGTTTCTCCCAATAAAGTAACTTAAAACCAGGCTGTTTGGCATGTAGCTGCTGGTGGGACCAGTGATGTGTGTCCCCGGTATGTGTTCCCTCAGCAGCACTGTGTTTCACGCAAATAACCTGTGTCAGCTGTGAGGACATCACTGTGGGAGGATTTGGCTGACAGACCTCCTCCAAATCCCATGGAGAGCACAAGGAAGAGGTTTCTCACGTGTGAAGTAGATGCATTCAGAGGTGAGGCTGCACCTCGGCTTCCCCTCTGGAAGAAAGCGCCCATCACCCCGCTCTGCCTGATTCCCCCACTTCCAGCAGAAGGTTTATCAATCCCTGGGTCATGAAGATGCCTAATGACCAGGATAAATACTCCTCTGCTCAGCACTCCCCCGGGCAGGTGCGGGCTGCTCTGCCTGCTGCCCTCGGCACTCCCGGCATGGCCCCAGGGCACTTTCCTGCTGGGAGCTACAGCCCGAGCCCCCGGGCTCCTCCAAGGGCTTGGGCTGCCGAGTGCTGCCACAATACCTGTCTCCCATTAATAAACAGAATAACTTCTGCCTGTGCGTTATGCCAGACATGTCCCTCTACCTCTATCTAGGTCAGCGAGCATCTTGAGAACGCAGAACTGTGCTCGGAAAAGAAGAGGAAGAGACCTTCCTATTTTAAGATTGTTTTAATTGCTTTTCATAACATCTGAGAGGAAACTCTTCCCCCGGAGTGCCACTTCCCTGACTCCCACCTCTTCTGGGAGGACCTGGAGATCTCAGGCTCTCCTGCACCGCAGCCCAGGCGCAGCACGGGCTCTGCTTCTCTTGGGGGCCCTCTCTAGATGGTCTCTCTTGTCTTCTCAGCGTGTCTACTTTTTATCTTCCTTTCCATGCGAGCATGCAGCCATGTATATATGAGAAACTGAATTACAGCAAACAAATTGAAACAAATAAGGCAGTCTTGGAGCAACTCTGCCTTCCAAATGGAAGGGTGGTTGTCCAGAGGTCGAGTTTATAACCTGTGGGCTTTGAAACAGGCTCTTAAACAGAGACCCTGCATCTCTTTTGTTTGTTAACACAATCCACCCTTGGGACACATCAGTACAGCCACAGCTTTGAAATGAGTTTAGTCAATATAGTAATGTGCAGGGATGTAATTAGCAACGTTGGAAGGGCTGCTGTGGGCAGATGGGAGTCGAAAAGGCTGCGCTTGTTGTGAGACAGTCTTTTATACATAGTGGCCTGGGAGTCTAAAGCAACGGGTGATAAATGACCTTACACATTGATAAGCCAGTTGAACAGTAAACCATGGCATCTGTGTTCCTTGGTTTGTTACAGGGCAGTTGCAACCTCTCTATAAATCACACCAGAATGAGGTTTCCCTTAGTGATCTGGGTTAACCTTTCCTGCCCTGTGGGTTAGCTACCCAGGGCTTTAAATCAACGGTTCTGCCAGGTGGCCTGAGGTTCCCCTGCAAGGTAAGAAACCCCAGATGTCCCTGGCTGTGGTCCTTTGCCTTCCAACAGACCCTGGTTTCTGCCTTAGAGCAAGGGCTATCTTCAGGCACAGCCTCAAAGCCTCTGCAAGGTGAGAAGAGGAGTAGCCAGGACCAGACCTGTAGGAACCAGAAATAGAATCATAGAATCGAATCATAGAATCATAGAATCTGTTAGGTTGGAAGGGACCTTTAAAGGCCATCTAGTCCAACCCCCCTGCAGTGAGCAGGGACATCTTCAACTAGATCAGGTTGCTCAGAGCCTCATCAAGCCTGGCCTTGAATGTCTCCAGGGATGGGGCCTCCACCCCCTCTCTGGGCCACCTGTGCCAGTGCCTCACCACCCTCAGTGTAAAGAACTTCTTCCTAATGTCTAATCTAAACCTGCCCTGCTCTAGTTTAAGACCATTGCCCCTCGTCCTATCACTACATGCCCTTGCAAACAGCCCCTCCCCAGCTTTCCTGTAGGACCCCTTCAGGTACTGGAAGGCTGCTATAAGGTCTCCCCGGAGCCTTCTCTTCTCCAGGCTGAACAACCCCAACTCTCTCAGCCTGCCCTCACAGCAGAGGTTCTCCAGCCCTCGGATCATCTTTGTGTCCTCCTCTGTACCCGCTCCAACAGGTCAGTGTCCTTGTGCTGAGGGCTCCAGAGCTGGACACAGTACTCCAGGCGGGGTCTCACGAGAGCAGAGTAGAGGGGGAGAATCACCTCTCTGGATCTGCTGGCCACGGTTCTTTTGATGCAGCCCAGGATGCGATTGGCCTTCTGGGCTGCAAGTGCGCATTGTTGACTCATGTCCAGCTTTTCATCCACCAGTACCCCCAAGTCCCTTTCCACAGGGCTGCTCTCTATCACATCATCCCCCAGCCTGTATTGAT
>VYZM01013582.1:216790-240998 GCA_013398915.1 Dromas ardeola
CTTGGCCTTGTTGAACTTCATAAGGTTTGCTTGGGCCCACCTCTCTAGCTCGTCCAGGTCCCTCTGGATGACATCCTGTCCCTCTGGCACATCGACCGCACCACTCAGCTTAGTGTCGTCGGCAAACTTGCTGAAGGTGCACTTGATCCCACTGTTTGTGTCATTGATGAAGATGTTGAACAGCACTGGTCCCAGTACGGATCCCTGAGGGACACCACTTGTCACCCCTCTCCATCTGGACATTGAGCCATTGACCACCACCCTCTGGATGCGGCCATCCAGCCAGTTCCTCATCCACCGAACAGTCCACCCATCAAATCAGTATCTCTCCAATTTAGAGAGAAGGATGTTGTGGGGGACCGTGTCAAAGGCCTTGCAGAAGTCCAGATAGATGATATCCGTAGCTAAGCCATAAATACTATGAAGTTTGTGCTGCAAAGCCTCTGTCAGAGCACAAGCTTTTAGATGATTTTTAATTTTCAATCGTATTTTTTTATCCCCACATACCATTACCTGCTGCCAGCCATGCAGCGTTACAGCAGCCCATAGGTACTTCATAGTTTGCCTTCTGCCCTGGCAGTGCATCTGTATGAGCAGCAGTTCGCCCGACTTATTTCAGGAAAGATCCCAATCCCAATAATACCTTCTGACAGAAATATTCCCTGACTGCTGACTCTCAAGCTTTCTCAGGTTTTGTTTTCCAGAAAGCTGTAATTTCAGGCAGTTTTAGCATCCACCCTCAAACTGCAAAACCTGAGAGAACCTGTTTTATACACGCGTACAGCAAAAAGCCTTTTACTCAGAATTATCTTAAAAGTATTACACTAACGCATCACTGCCTGTGTCTTCCCTGGAATTAAATGCAGGACTCCAGGGTTCATGCTCCCGTGGGCTGTGCTTTTAACAGCCTAATGCTTGCCCTGGGCTTAGATGTCAGTCATTATTAGGAAAAAAAGAATGAAATTGAGAAAGAAGAGATTTAGTGTGTAAAATGGGTAACAATACTTCTGTGCCATGGCGTCTTGTATAGTATCTCCAGTGCTGGTCATTTCAGCTTGGGCTACAAAAATCTGTAGATGATTGGACTATCATGATTGTTTATTTAGTGTTTCTCGAGCTGTGGTTACAGGTGGGGACCTAGGGAAGAGTATCCTATACACCTTACATATACGGGGCAAGGACATATGATAGTTTTCCTTAATATTTTTCCACCTATTTCAGCCCAGGAGCTTCCTGCATTGGACAGTGGATGTTCCCCCTCAAAACACTTCTCGTCCACAATGCTGTTGTCCTCTTTTGAACCCGTGTAAAGGTTTAACATCCGTTCCTCTTTCAGGAGGAGTCCCAGAGGTGACCCAGCTGCAATGGGAAAAGCCACCTCCTTCTTCAGGGTTTATAGATCTGAGGAACAGCAGCCATTTGGGAGGCAATTGCTGTCAGCAAACTCGTCCACTATCGCTGATCCAAATTTGGATCAAATCTCTCTTCCATAAATAATGCTTTGTCCTTCACGTAAAAAAAAAATTAATTTGTTATTTATACCACAGATGCACCTAAAACCCACCAACTAAGGTGAGGACTGAGTTGTGCTAGGCACTATAAAAACAAGCGGTAATCCCCCAAAGAGCTTTCAAAGTAAGGAATTGATAGTTTAGTTCTCCTAGCAAGACTAGTCACTGTGGATCTTTAAAATATATTTCTATGCAGAGCAGAGAAAGTAGCCAGGCTTTCATTCCTTTCAGTTCTTGATAGCAGACATAAAGCACCAAACACAAAAGCTAAGTGTTCGGCAACTCGAATCCCAGACAGAATATGTGTGCAAATCCTGCCAGATACAGACATTGACTTCTAAGCAGAAATTTCTCCCTGAATCAGGGAAATTACGAGCTCCTCACTTAAAATACCAGCCCCGCAGTGGTAGATTTGATTGCGACGGGCTTCGTAGAGAGGAGCGATCCCAAATGCTTACCATAAAAGCATATTTCTGACTTCGGCTATTGCGTTGCCTTCATGGACATGCTCAAAACAATCATTTTTAGAGCGGTTCGACTCCTGAGCGTGCCTTGGTGCGCTTTGAAGCAGTTTGTTCTAGGCAAGTCATGTTCACTATCCTAATCTGACATGAAGCCTGATGGAAAAATCTGTGATCGATTGTAGCAGCAGGACAAAGAGATATGAGGGGAAAGCAATGCAAAAGAACAGATATCAATCACTGGTTCGCAACGAGCCTAAAGAAGGTAGCTGGTGATATTCCCGAATTTGAAGGCAGTGTAGCACATCTTTTTGCTGTTGTAGGTAAACACTCCAAGCTGCAGACTGTTTGTCTTACAGACAGACCGATTTGGTATGAAAAGTGGATTTTGAAGTATGGATTTTGTTGGAAGGGGACAAAATAGACTATTGGTTTGTTACCTTGAAAACGGCGTAGCATGTAATGAGTGTTCACAGCGGTTTCACAGCTGCCTATTACTGCCATTTTTAAGCTTTTAAGTGTTTTTTATATTTGCAATTTTTAATTGATTGAATATGAAATATATGATGGAATGAATTTGTATTGAATAAGAAATAGCGGACACGATCAACAAACTCTTTAATGTTGAGTTAGCTTTTTTCTCGTGGCTGGACAAGATCATACTTCAAAGCAAATTAAAAATGTGAAGCCAAATTCTGATTGCAATGCAGGCAACAGAAATCTTCCTGTCAGCCTCAATAAAAGCAGGTGTAAGATTTCAGTATTAGTCCAGTCCATCCAATTCACATGTCTTTCTGTCTTTATCTAATCTAATACATGGTCGTGAGATAAATTACAGAAGCGTATGATAAATTGCATTGCTATTCATTTTTGGCAAGATCACCTATACTCTGGCCACTAATTCATCTCCGCCAGGATCCGTTGTAACATACGGGATCCTTGAAACAGCCTCCAAATAGTGTCATTTCATTTTCTTTAAGAAAACAAAGAAATTATATCTGCTGGCAAATATCCTGCATACCCTCACCAAAATAAATGATACCTCACTGCCACCTCTGCAAAATCATGGTTATAAAAATACCAAAATTTACTTATAACGTTAAGAGTCTCAAAGATATTATATACTATTTGAGAGGGAAACTATGACACGGTTTATGTTGAGGGATTTCAAAGTGGGAAAGGATGACGTGGTTTCGGTTTAGGGATTTCAAAGAATCATTAATTTGACTATTTCTGTGTTCATTGTTTTTTTGGCTAGAGAGACTTGATAATACAGATACCATACACAAAACTGAGCAAAAAATCTCCAATATGCTGTAATAATTTTTTCCAGTGGTTATTTAGAGCAGTTCACCACTCTAGAACAAAAGTACCATCCTGAATCACACCAAGGGTCACCTTGCACCCGCACATTCATGCGTCTGTGTTAGGTACCATTCATATCCATCTGGGAGTGGGAAGAGGAATATCCCATTAAAGCAAAAAGGGAAGATAACTGCTTTTCCCTCACACCCATCAGATCCTCCCCTGCCTTCCACACGAACTCTGCTGGGTAGTGAAGGCTGGTGGTGAAGTGCCTCTTGATGTGCAAGGAAATTGTGAAGCTTTGAATGTGAGGTGTTGGGAGGTACGAGCTAGCGAAGGCTGACTTCGTGAGTTGTAGGAGAACTCCCCATTGCCGCTAGCGTGAAGGAGCACCAGGACACTGCAAGCAGGTAGGACTGCAGCACAAAAGCCCATGTGAAGCCCATTGGTGGTAGACACCCTTGGTCCCATCACAAGCATGAGCTGTGGGATGTGCCGAGGTGCTGGTGGGCACTGGGCTTCATCCTGAGCCAGCCCCATATTCCAGCCCAGTGTCCCACCACCCCGCGGACGAGGAAGAGGGGCAGCAGTAAGCTGATGGCAATTTTGGCCGGAGGAGACATGTTAGTGCCCGTGGCCCTGCTCAGTGCCTGCCCGGGTAATTGTTTTCTGCTCCTCCACATTGCCACTTCGACTGTCAACAGCCACCTCCTCCTCCTCCTCGTCTTGCCGTAAATCGCTGTGAAATGGTGCCGTGAACCATCCAACAGCTGCTGAATTTCAACCAGGAGACTGCTGCACCTCAGTGGAAAGTGAAGTGGGTTTACATATCAAGATTTTAAAGTAATTTGGGGCATTTTGAGATGGAAGACACTTCTGATGTGAAAAGACAATTATATTTACTGCAAAATCCGTTATCTAACCCATGAAAACATGAGCAGTACTTCAAGACAGAGCATGTATTGCAGGATGATGTGAAAACCTGGCCTTGCTGGTGGGAGGGAAAGTTTTCCCCGTGATTTCAGGGAGGAGAAGGCTTCATCCTACACTATTTAGGAGCAGTTGAGGCATAATGGTTACGTCCAGCTAATCGTATGCCCTGCTATAGGCACTTGAGAAATATGATAGGCAGATGCATTCAGGTAGATAGCTATCCCTTGCTGTAGCGAGCTGAAGTCAATTACAGAGTTAAATTGTGAAAGATTTGACCTGATGTCATTTATATCTTGAGTCATAATTAACACTTAAAGTTCAACTCTATGGCAATTTTCTTTTAATAACACTTAAAACCTATATAGATCTCAAAGAATTGCGTAGACATGATGAAGGATGACTTGAGTGGATGCCAGAATTTCAGCGTTAGTAATTAATCCTCAAAACACCTTTGCAAGGCATATGGGTAGCATCATTTCTCTTCAGTTTCCCCTTTGAAGAGAAGCCGGGTTTGCCTGGTGCCTCCTCAAAATCTGTGGTACCTGGAGATAAGGACTGAGGCATTTTTAGCTGCTAAACCAGAGAACACAGCTCAGCCCGGCTCCCATCTTTTTGTCTTGATATATTTTTAAATTTTCCCACAATCTTTAGAAAGATTGTGGACAAATTGCTTGTCAAATGGACTGGTTTTTTCCAATTAGAAGCTATGCAAATGCAAAAGAAAAAATCTGCCGTAAACACAGCTTCTGCTTCTGAGATTTTCATGTGGATGAAATATGAATCTCACTGGGGGAAGAAACACGCTCTCGGACTGAGACCTTGTAAGCCGAGATTCAGCTCACTGCAGATTTTTATGGTCAAGTTATAACTGCCTGTAAAGCAGGGGTTTAAAATGGAAGTGCTGACAAAACTTTTAAACTACAACAGTGGAAATGGCGCCGCAATAATTTATAATCTACAGGCAGCTTTGGATTTATTATCACAATGACAAATGCACTGTCATTGTTAATAGGATATTTCCCAGCAAGGACTTCTTGTTATGCAAGCCAGGTTCACTATGTCATGCAGCATGATAGCAATAAAGTCTACAAGAATTTGTAATGAACTTCAATTACTAATAGATTATGGTTAATGGGAAATATGTGCAGTAAAGATATGGGTTTTTATATGCGCCTTCTGGTACTCTACAAGGCAATGATTTATGCTACAATTTATGTTAACATTCTCCAGTACGAAAAAAAGCTTAAATTGGTGGAAAGCCACTCCATCCATAACAAATATTTAAGATAATTTTGCACATCATGTAAATGAAGATGTAAAATTAGATATTAATCCATTTCATTTTAGCATTTGTATTTTTATTAAAAATGAAGACTTTGCCCTACCATATAATGACATTAAAAAATCCTATCATGGGCTGCGAGCATGAATTACACCGCTGTAGAAATGGCGACAGCAACCGCACTGTAAGTGCATTTGTTCAATTTGCTGTTGTAATTAACAGAGCAGCGAGAATATTTTTCTACGTATGATTTAAAGTAACAGCCCTGCAGCTGCTCAGGCAGATGTGTCTGATGCGGAGGGGATGTATAAGTGAAGACCGGGCTCCTTTGGTGGGGGTCAGCCTTTTCCACCCCCACTTTTGCTCTCCGCCAGCCTTTCCCTGTGGCATCGCTCCAAAGCTGTGCCTCATCCATGGACACCAGGCTATTCCCTTCCCTACACAGCAAACCTCCCGCGGGAATTACTTTGGGAAATAATCACCTGATGCAGCAACAGAGCCACGAGCTCACGCTCACTTATCAGAGGGACACAGGCCCAGGTGTTTGCCTGCTGTTTCAAAGGAGAGTTCCTCCTCCTCCTCCTCCTCCTCTCTCCTTCCCTCCCTCCAGCTTTTTTTCTCCTGTGCTTGTAATATAATCTGTAAATTCCAGGTTTATGCGCCCATGAAATCTAAAGAAAAAAGGACGTCTCCCAATTTAAAAACAAACACTGTTCAGAACCATCTCTGATGAACATATAGATGAAATGTTAAGGATTGCATGTACCCAGAGTCACATTTCTGCAAAATATCTGAAACCTGTATTTAAGCCAGAAAGGGGCACCCACACATGAAGAACTTGCGGGATAAGTACTGGTGTATTTTTAATACAGGTACCCTGACGCCCAGCTTGTTTCAATCAGTGGTATGCTGGTTTAAGACCATTGTTCTCAGCGAACCTCTGTATAAAGCCTATAAATTAATTTTCTAGGATTGCAAGTGAGGAAGACCCATCTCATTGGCCCACACATCCAGCTGGGGGGTTGCAAAGAGCGAGGCTGGCCTGGAGAAGTGCTTTTGGACTAAAATTCTGCTGGTTGTGATAAGGCAGACTTTTGAGAGGAAAACAATTAATTCAGTGCAGAAAACACACAGGTAAGCTCAAAATTGCCGTATAAATCCCAGTATGTGGACAGGCTGGAGATTCCCCAAACATGCTCTGGAATAGCAGTATCTCCCTTTAAAATTAAGGCTGATTCTTGCATGAAAATATGGCTTTTCAGGCTTTTGGGAAGTTGTTTGAGAGATTTACAAAAACTCCTTCGCTTTTTTGGTCAAATGAGCATAAAATTGTGCTTCCCCACACTCATTTCCTACTAAATAATATTTACAGTACGTACTTCTTGGAAATGTGTGTGTTACAAATTTAAAATTAAAAATAATTTATCACTTAAGTGTGCTCTTCTGATTCAGTTTTCCCCCTGCCCCATAACAGAAGAAGCTGCATATACAGAATGGAGTTTACTATATTTTTTTTCCCCACAGTTTTTTAATGAAATTCATAGAATCATAGAATAGTTTGGGTCGGAAGGGACCTTTAAAGGCCATCTAGTCCAACCTACCCTGAAGTGAGCGGGGACATCTTCAACGACATCAGGTTGCTCAGAGCCCCGTCCAACCTGAGCTTGAATGCTTCCAGGGATGGGGCACCTGCCACCTCTCTGGGAAACATGTTACAGTGGTTCGCCACCCTCATTGTAAAACATTTCTTCCTTATATCAAGTCTAAATATTCCCGCTTTCAGTTAAAAACCATTACCCCTTGCCCTATTGCAACAGGCCCTGCTAAAAAGTTTGTCCCCATCTTTCCTGTAGGCCTTTCCTGGTCTCCCCCACATTTTCAGAACAAACCTTCCGCAAAAACTCTAAAAAGATTTTTTTGTTGTATTTTTTACCTCTGCTAAACCAGAAAACAACAGGGTCTGTGTGTGCATCTTGTTGCTGGGTTTTGTTGTTGGATTTGGGTTGTTGGTTTTTTTTTTTGTTCTGGCATTTCTGTGGCTCCCAAAGATCTGTCACTCCTGACAGGGTTGATGTGGCAATATTCAGTGGTCATCTCCTTCACACGCACCATTTAGAAGAGGTCACTGACAGCACAAAAGGGCTACGAAAATAATTGTAACAACTAATTTGTTTCCCATTAGAAATGCATGCAGCAATAAGTCCTAATGAGAGGTTTTCTTCGTTTCCCGCTTCAGCATGTCACCGTAACAGCTTACAGATATACTGAGGTCTTCTAATGCAGGAATCTGTACGTAGCACTGTGTAAAAGTGGTAATAGATTCTGTTCTGTTCAACAGCTGAGAAGTATCATGGAAACATTCTAAAATACACTGGAATTAATATTTGATCACTAGGAGAAGTATGTGTTTCAAACAATTGGCTCTAAAATGAATATAAACAGCTATTAATGCCCAATATGGTCGCTTGTAAATCACTTCAAATCTTTAATAATCTATACTGTATCAGAAATGTATACGCAAAAATAAAACATAATTTCTTGCAGCTGAAGCATTACCTAAAGTAAACTATTTCAACACTGAATCAAATTATTTCAATGGCAGAAATCACACCTGTCTCATCAGATAAACTGAGTATTCAGACTATTAAATGCATTCAAGCGACTATATTGTATTCCACCATGCATTGTGCCTTGTAGAGAACATAACACTTCTTAAAATCATAAAATCATTTAGCAAAACAAATGCATCAACTACCTGAGTAGAGACAGCCGCCCGTGGAGAAGGGACCAAGGGGGTGAAGCACCTCCTTGTTGAACATCCCATACTATACATTGGATAGGTTTGCCTGACATAACCCCATTGAAAATGAAACAAATCCCACTGAAACCCACCAGTTTGACATCAGAGTTCATTTTTTCATCTTTCGTGTTACAAAGTTCACAAGCCACACGTGGCCCTTGCTGCCAGGCTAGTGAAAGGCTGCAACCAGGAGGTTTGTGTCTTTAGCTAAAAACACCAAAAAGCCCCATGTGACAGCTGTAGCTGACTCCTAACAAAGGCTTTGCATCAGGGCTCATCAGTGAAATCCACCTCCCCAGGACACTTGCTACCACTGCTGTGCCTCGGCCACCTTCAGTCCCTTCGCTCTCGCAGTGCCAGCATGGGCCTGCCCACAAATCGGTCTGCAGGTGCAACGTCATAAAAATAAAGTGAAAATACAGGGAGAGGGAAGCAATGCCATTAAATCGAGTTGGCTACAGAAGCAGGAACAGACAACCATCGCACATGCAGAAGGTGTGAGGCCACTTTTACAGTAACTGGAGGTATGAGACCTTGAAGTCACAGCAAGCTCAAGAGATCCCATTGAGCAGCCACCCAAATGGTTGGTTGTTCTGAGCCTCCACTCTTGCCAGCTGCACTGAGGAGTTGTAATTTGTTTATTTGGTCTGCAGAGAGTTTTTAAATTATGACGAAACCCCACATAGTTCTTTATTTTGTAGGAAATAATCTGGTTTCTGGAGTGCTTGAGTGGATGGTCCGAGTTACATCTGATTATACGACATTCATACGATAAAGCACAACTAACAGTTTAGTGAGTTACACATTCATAGATTAGTACAGAATTTATTGGGCATTAAAGCTCACTTATAACAACAGATATTAATACTGATTTCTTAACAGGGTCCAAAAATTACATTCAGTACTGAAGTAAACTAAGCCATTTATAAAGTATGAAAAACTTATTTCAGCTGTTAACAGTTTGTATCTGACTATTTGCTTTGGATCGAGAAGCAAGAAGTAAGCTCATGGCTCAACCACTATTACACTCAGGTTGTTATTAAAAAACACCTTCCCATCTCTTTCTTTACTGCATTCAGGCTTTCTTAACTCTTCCATTACCTGACGCTTTAATTCAGGAGGAGCGGTTTTAGAAAACTCATAAGTTTCTGTCAGGAAATCCAGCAACAGCTCCCCATCCTTGTCCCCTTCAATAAAGCAGCTCGTTATGTCCATGTGGGATGGGAGCTCGTAGAGCTGGTACTTCAGCCCGGCTGAATCCAGTATCCTTTTGATGTCAGCAGAGGAAACATAAGTGCAGAGATCATCCAAAGGGAAGGAAGACCCATACTTCTTCCACAGCGTTTCCCAGCCACTGGTTCCTGAGAGGTAAACCACCAGAAAAATGCTCAGGAATAAGGAAAAACACTATTTGAACAATTTTTTGATCATCTGGGTTTTTTAGCAGTTGTCCTTGTTGGGAGCAGGGTCTTCTCAGGGTTGGGACGTATGTCCTGGGGCACGGTGGAGAGGGCTGCCTGCCTGCCTCTGTGCCTTGGGTCTGGGACATCCAGAAGAGGATGGACACGTTACCTACCCTGGAGCTCCAGCACCTCCCACCGAGCCCCCAGCCGAGGCCAGGGCAGCTCAGTGCACTTAATCCTCACCCCTTCCACTCCCAACACCCTGCACCCCTCTGCTTCATGCCCACAGGTAATATATCTCAGGGACATCCTTCTGTAGTCCACGTGCTGAACACTAGCTACTCAGTGCCATCTCGATTTAAACTATTCCCTAGATTTCAGCTGCCTGTTTGGAAGACTGAATCCTCTCCTATTCCTTCACCTACTTACTTTGTGGTCGAGCTACATGTGAGCATCACTGAAACACTTATTACCAGTAAACTATTGCTCTGCTACATGAAAACCCTGATCACATCGTCCATGCAGCTGGGTGTGTGGTGGAGAAAAGGGTGGGATGGACAGAGCCCAGGATCAAGCTGCACCATCCTCCTGGCCTTCAGCCGTCACTCCCATGATGCTCACATGCTGTTGGGCATGGTCAATGAAAGGGCTGCCCCTCACCCCAAGCAGACCTCCCCAGTGGGGCCAGAAGGATGTTCTGGGTGTATATTATTTGGCTGTGCAAAGATGAAGGGTGAGGAAAGAAAAGGCTCCTGTAGCACCGCCATCGCCTCCAGAACTGAGCCCACACTTGTGCACGCACCTCTTCTCAAGGGACATTTTACAAAGAAAACCAGTTGGGTAAGCTGAAAACTCCCCAGATAGACCTTCACGTCTTTATTTCCCCTCACCCTGGATCTGTGATTCAGCATTTCTGCTATAAATCATTTATAAAAGGATCACCCAGAATGACTGGACGGGATGAAAATAACTTGGAGCCTAATGAGCAGCTCTTGAGAGTTATGGCTATAAATCTTCGTAACTACTAAAACCAGTTGCTCGGCGGTTTTGCAAATGCTTTATCTGCAAACAGTTATTTATAGTCAAATAAACAGTTTGGTGTTTAGAAGAGAGGCTACAATATTTTCTTTCACCTGGTGGAAATTGAATGCAGAGCACTAATTGCAGAAAATTTGCTGGTGTCAGTGTTGTGTGACTCAGTGCCATCTCTGAGCCGAGCAATTATACACTACCTGAACGAAGCATTATTATAATAGCTCTCAATAGGCTCAGCATATGGCACTACTTTTGTTTTCAAGGCGATGTAAACAGATTTTTTAAATGTGTTAAAAATAACACCGCATAGCTCTTGCAACTCGCCTGCTCTCCCGGCAGGGACGGAGCAGGAGGGATTGTAACCTTCACCGACTGACCAAGCCCTCTCCTATCAATCTTATTCCCAGACTGGTTTTTAATTAACACATCCTAATGTGTTTGTATTGGAGATGACATTAGCTTTATTTTTTGAAATGAGCTTTGTTCTACTTGTCTTTCAGTACCTCTTTTTGCTTCAGTGCTCCTTTTCATAGCACTTCTTCCTTCCCCTCTCTATGCTCTTCTTTCGCCCAAGCTTTTCCCCTTCCTTTCCTCTCTGCTATTCTGAGCCCTGTTCCTGTCTCCCATTTTCTTGCTGGCCCCAGCAATTTCTACTCCATTCTGCTCCAACAGAAAACACGGAGTCACCCAGTCCAGAGAGGACTTCAAATACTCTTCATGAATTTATGATTTTCATCAATGTGATTTTTAATCACACTAATTTTGAACAGACACATGTTCCTCCCTGTATTCACATTTCATGAATATCCAAAGGGACAGGTTAAGCAACTGGAAAAGAGTTTCAATTAACTCTATGCAGGTAATCAGCAATAGTCTGATACTATGATCTATTCTCGTCCAGCCAAAGAACAAGAGCAGTAACTCAGATCATTCAAAATGCAGATTTCTTGTAGTGAACTGCTTGAAAACACTTTAAATCAAAAACATTTTGGATAAAAACATTTTGAATAAATTCAGGTCAGAGAAGCGTCACTTCATTGTGGACACTTCATGAACACAAAAAAGGAACTTCATCAAACACATTACAGTTGGCAGACGTGGCCAAATGCAATAAAAAATTAAACTTAAACTGCTGAACAAGTAACACTTAACATCCCTGGAAAAAAACTATCAGATGTGACTTTACACAGTTAAAATTTCCATAGCTTGTGAGGCAAATTAAAGGCTTTCTAGAGTCAAATTGGACCGCACCATTGCAGTATCTCTAGCATACCTTGC
This sequence comes from Dromas ardeola, assembly GCA_013398915.1. Taxonomy (NCBI): domain Eukaryota; kingdom Metazoa; phylum Chordata; class Aves; order Charadriiformes; family Dromadidae; genus Dromas; species Dromas ardeola. The sequence continues at coordinate 228,799 of VYZM01013582.1, forward strand.
CCACAGTATTAAAAGGTTGTCATTTACCCTGCTCCCGCATTTTCCTGCTGGATTGACCACAGAGCATCTCTCTGAGATCTGAAACAGCCTAAGAACACAGTTTTCAACCCAAAATGATGATATTAAGGAAATGGGCAGTTTGAGAAGAAAATGAACCATATGTGCTCTAACACCTGCTGCATGGTACAGCCAAGCCCCATCGTAGCCGTTTGCTTAATGCCGCAAGTCTCAGGGAGCGAGATAATGCGGTGCCCAGCCCGAAAAGCCTTTTACAGAAAATAGCCGAGGCTGAAGGAGCTCCTGCAAGCCAGAGCCGCGGGACAGGGTTCTCTGCTGCCATCCATTACCAGCCAGGCTGTAGCATGGGAAGGGCAGAGGGCAAGAAAAAGGCATTTTGTGCCCTTGGCACAGGTTTGCTGGCTCACAAAGCCTTCAGCTTTACAACCTGCAGCACAGACCTGCGCAGGAAACACTCTGTGAATGTTGGAGGGGGTCCAGAGGAGGCCACAAAGATGATGGGAGGGCTGGAGCACCTCTGCTTTGGGGACAGGCTGAGAGAGTTGGGGTTGTTCAGCCTGGAGAAGAGAGGGCTCTGGAGAGACCTTATAGCCCCTTCCAGTGTCTGAAGGAGCCTACAGGAAAGATGGGGAGGGATTTTTTACAGGGGCATGTAGTGACAGGACAAGGAGTAATGGCTTCAAACTGAAAGAGGGGAGATTTAGATTAGATATCAGGAAGAAATTTTTCATTCTGAGGGTGGCGAGACACTGGCATAGGTTGCCCAAAGAAGATGTGGATGTCCCGTCCCTGGAGGTGTTCAAGGCCAGGCTGGATGGGGCTTTGGGCAACCTGGTCTAGTGGGGGGTGTCCCTGCCCAGGGCAGGGGGGTTGGAACTAGATGGTCTTTAAGGTTCTTTCCACCCCAAACCATTCTATGATTCTATCATTCTAAGAATTCATCAGTCTTTCTTCACGTTACTCTGACTTAACATACAATTTTCTTTGTTATACACCTCAGATATAGATGGCGTGCAGATTTCAATGGAAGTAGGTGAATGGACACCATTTATTACTCAGCCAGTTCACCTTTATTGGTGACAAGGATATTTCAAATAAAAATGTCCATTGGTTTCTAGCTGGCCTGTGTTGAACTTGCAGGAACCCCAAAGGTCCTCATGGCTCTTGCCTGACCAAGCAATGCTGGTGGAGCAGCTCTCACCTGACACCAGGATAATGAGGAGCTTCGCCTGCGCTTCCAGGAGGCTGTGGAAATACCGGATAGTCGCTGGGACGTCCTTCACATAATACAGCATCTGGGAAGAGCAGAAATGCTTACAGAGACACAGTGCTGAATATTATAACAGGTACCACTAGGAAAAAGGAATCAAATGGGGGCAATCTTGAGAGAAGAGCAGTGGGACAACAAGGCACTTTAGCACAACGCCAGGCAGCAGTCTCACGCTGCGAGCTCGGGGCTGTCAGTGCCTTCCGGCTCTCCCAGGACAAAGCTCACGTTCATTCATTAACCTGAGATAAAGACTTGCCTTTCTTAGCAGTGAAGATGGCTTGTAATGGCTTCGATAAACGTGGAAATACAAAGGCAATTTCACAGACAGGACAAGGAGCTTTGAAAACACTAGTTAAAATGTATTTTTAGTTGACCGCCACCCACAGCCTAGTTAATAGGACTACTGTGCTCAAAGTTGCTTTGCTGTAACTCATCTTTCATTTTTGCCATTCACTTATGCTTTAGTACTTTAAATTACAGGGAAATAAACTCACCTTTCTTCCCCTTTGAGTGGATAATGAGGTCACATACTTCATACGTACTTTTAACAGCCAAGTCTTTGACAACATTTACTTTGCATAGACCTTTACCTGGATCATGTGAATGAAGTCCCATTTTTTAGACTTCTTTTCTGCATTCATTCGACATTCATATTCATAAGCTGTCTCCTCATGCCAGGTAAACTTTACGTTCCCGAGGTTTGATGTCGCAGCCACACGCTCTGAAATAGGGAAGAAGGCAGGACAGAGCTATCTCAATTGCAAATATGGAACCGGTTTCCGTTCAGAGCTTTAATACATCCAGAAGTCATTATTTAGTCAGAGAGTTTTGGTACCACTTTAACACAGCAGTGGAATGTTTAAAACCTTGAGCCTGTATGTGAGATGGGGGCTGTAAAGGTCTGTGTAGGATGAAGTCTTAAGAGGGTCTGATGCTTTAATCTTTGCATCCTCATTTGGGCTCCTCCAGTCTTTACCTGATTGAAAAAAAAAGAAAGAAGCTCTTCCCCATGAGTGGCTCAAGCTGCATTAAAAGACGTCGTCTGGGATAAACAGTTATGTGGCCGCGAGCAGCAGATTTCATGCTGAAAGGAAGAAGAGTTGAGGGCCCCTTCGCTTCGGTGCCATGCAAGACCCACATGGCTGAGCAGAAGCCAGGTCATGGCAAAGGGTTTTCCAGAGACTGAACAAATAAATACAGAGGCTTTTGGAGAGAAAACACAACTAAAACCTCGAGAAGGGCAGAGAAAGCAAATGACTTGCAATGGGAATGTGTCACAGAGATGGTGGGAGAAGAAAGGAGCTTTGCTCCGTGAGCAAGGACCCCTCTCTTGACATTTGGCTTCTGCTGTGTTCAAATAATTTTTCAAAAGCCCACAGTTTCAGCCAAGTGCTTCAGGTAAAATGGATAGCAGCGTTTTAAAGCAAAGACTAATATAAAGAGTGACACATGGTGTGTTTTCAGACCTCGATACAATGCACATCCAGCAACCGAGGAAAGCAGAAAGCTGGAGAAGTGGATTCAAGGAATAAGCTGCACCAAGAGCCTGTCTCATCATTGAATTTCTTTGCTTTTATGGGAGAAAAACTGAGGGATAATTTCATATTTTAGGGGATGCTGGAATACTAATGTGTATCTGCTGGCATATGGAGCTCATCGCACTGCGCTCCTGCCAGGCGGTCGGGATTGCTCCAGGACAAAGCTAGCCCTGATGCGATTCCTGTGCTTCGCCGGAGTTAACATAAATTTAAAACTTACATGGCCCAAAGGCAGACTGAGCCTTAGCTACAGAACACATGTTCAAACCAACATGATTTGCTAGGACCAGCGCCTTTACACCACTAATCACAATCCTTCTCCTTTTGGGCTCTGATTAAGACATATCCCCATCAGACAGATGAGAAATGCCCCATCAGTGCTTATCTCCTCTCTTTTATGGCTGGAAATGGGCCACCCCTTTCGGATGCTGCTGCTGTTACTCTGTTCGCTTCCATTTATCAGTCACTGGCCCCGGCACTTGCAGTTCAGATTTAATTTGCCGTTTTAAACTCAGGCTTCATTCAGCAGCAGTTCATATCACCATCACAAATAATCTGGTGCAATCTGGTTCAGTTCAATTGCTAGACAGTCTGCGAGGAGACACTAGGAAGAAAACTGAATTGCTTGCCAGGGTAGGCTTTTAAAGTCAAAATTGCAGAAAGGGCAAACTCATTCTGATTATGGGAAGTTTCTGTCCAAAGATTCATCTGAAGACAAAACGTATCATCCTAACCATTTTGAAAAGTTTTCCTTAATTTTCTCCTGGGTTCAGTTCAGATTGTTGACTGGGTCAGAAGCCGGTCGTGTGCCCTTGGCGGGTGCCTTCGCAGCCAGAATGCCTGCAATTGCGCTGCATTGTGCGGGTGATGGTAACGCAGCTCAGCTGTGGGTCCACCAACATTCCAACCATGGTCATCAAGGGACTTCACCTGGTCGTGAACCAGGAATGAAGGAAAGCCACAACTTGGCCATGGGGCTTTGAGGAGGGCCTCTGTCGTACGCCACAGCCTAAAACAAACCTCAGTTTGTCATCACTGCACGTCCCAGTAAGAAGTTTCTCTTGTGAGCATGGCTTCTCCTTCCCAAGGAGAAAGTATCTGGTTAGGCAGAAAACATAACTACCAAATCCTCAGAGGCACAGATAATGTTTCCAATTCTCCTCGGAAAATCTTAGGGCTCAGAAACCTAATTAATGATACCTACTGGGGACATGATTAATTACCAAATAAGAAAGTTTAAAGAAAGAAATTCAGATTAATATTTCATTTTTAGTTTAGCATAAAACTTAAATAAGGACAACATCTTATATTTTCTTTAACTTTCTTCAGCAAAGAAACTCACTGAAGTATGATAGGACTGCCAGCTAATTGGAGATAGGTGATAAGACCACCAGGAAGCTTCAGCCCAAACCCAGTCTCAGGTAGCCTATGGTCCACAGCCCAGACAGGACAGAAATGCAATGTGCAAGTGCCCAAACTGTCTTATAAACAAAGCAGATTCTCTGTTGCTCATCCTTCACCATCCCAGCTTGGAGCAATGTAAAAGCTACTGGGATTTTGCACAAGTCTTCTTTTCAAAGATCAGGTCCATGAAATACAGAGACAGATATAAAAAAATGATGTATTTCCTGGGAGCCTTTGGTGTTTCCAGTGAGTCTGAACTCTCCCACTGCAGGGAGAAAGGGATTGTTATTTTTTTTTTTCCCTTCAACTTCCACAAGTTCCTTAATACTGGGAATGCTTTGCTTGTAAGGACTTAAGCAAGAGTAAAAGTTGGAGATTCACAGTGTGGTTTTACATTCTGGCATTTACTATGGTTTGGAGCATTTCCAACAATGCAGACTGCTGATGAGGTCCATTCATTACCACCACGTCCACTCAGCAGCCGCTTTCTGGCAAGGTGTGCTCTGCTCGGGGCTGCTCGCAGCCTGTATGGAGTAGCTGGTGCCACCTCCGTACAAGACCATAATTACCTGCTAAGGTAAAGCCTGGCAGGTGTTAATCCAGTGATAATCAAACTGTGGATTGATATTTAATGCTCACTTTGTAGGGCAATTTGACCAAAGCACCCCTGTTAACGTTCAATCCTGCTTGGAAAATGCTTGGCTTTCCCTCACGAACATGGCTCAGACCTTTGGGTTGGTGGAAGGAAACAAGCTCTAAGCCATGGAGCCCACAGCAAAAATCTTTCCTATCCATCTTACTTTCCTTTTCATGTTTTCTAATTCACAGGATGGTAACTAATTTAGTACAAGACTTTGAGGTTTAGCTATTTGTTATTTGGAAACGATTTTAAAGATATGAGAGAATTATCACGAGACACTAAGATTTTCCCTTCGATGTTGAGGATGGATCTTGATTCGGTGCAAGTTGAAGGAGAAAAACTTTCTGAAACATGGGGAATTTACTCTATTCCCATACAATCACCCATCAGTTCCCACCTTTCTTAGCTTGTAAAGTCTGTCTAGCCCAAGCGTTTGCCATGGAGAGTTCTTTGCAGTGTGAGAGACTAAGATTTTAACGAGACACTGAACATTGTTGAAAAGCAATGATGGCAAAAAAGCATAAAATAGTGACTTTTTTTTTAACTTTTAAGAGCCAATTCCGACAAGAAAGCATTTGAGTGTGGGGTCATCCAGCGTTCAACTCTTTTAATGCATTTAGAGTACTTAATGTAAATTTAATTCATTTAATGTAAAAATACCTTTGTACTTGGAGATTTGGTCAGCACTTGGCTCTATCGCATCGTTGTTGATGGTGACCCCTGGATATCTGGCTTGTACTTTTGAGAGGATCAGCAGGTCAATCTCACCTAGGGAAACGGGCAACATGAAATACAAGATAGAAGCAAAGCTCAGGCAGATGTTATCTTCACCATCATCACAACCCAGATTTTGAAGACTGATGCCTGCCATTCATGTACCACCCAGGTACAATGTAGCTGCTTTGTATTCTCAGCAGGTTGCCACTGAGGGTTTAACTCTAGGATTTGAGAAAAATTTAAATACCAGTCCCAACCATCTTCATTCCTCCTCTCTGACTACCACCGTCAGTGCCAAGGGAAAGCCGGACACAGTCATGCGCATATTTTCTGGGGATGGCCCAGCCTCCCGGCGAAGATCGTAAATGATTCTGACCGTACCAGTTCTGATGGTCCCAAGTCACCAGCGAACCTGGCAGGATCTTAGGAGTCAGTAAGAGCATTTTTAGCCAAGTATCTCACTGATTACCAGATCGCGTGGGTGAGGGAGAGGAGAATATGTGTTTACACTGGAATCAGAAACAACATTCATGTCTGTTTGTCTTTAGTGTCCTGTGACTTTTTCCATAAGTATGATGAAAAGCACACATACCATTTCTGTTTATCTAACCCCTGTTTACAGAATACCCCAGAGCTGACTGCACTTTCTTTGTGAGGAATAGTTCTTTCTGGACACTGTTCAGGCCAGCTGCAATTATTTTACAGATGGAAGTATCAATAGACCCAACATTTCAAAATTTAAAAAGAGGTGACATCGCTCTTGGCCACCTCTCCCCATCTGCAATGTAGGAAGCTCAGGGAGATGATGCTCCTGACTGAAGTATGAGTCCAGGGACAATATCACACTGGCTTGCTTAGCTTTCTTATGGCTCCCTTCTGCTTATTGTGGTTGAATACATTTTAGGTGGAAAAAATAGTGGAAGAATAAATTAAGGTAGAAAGAGTGAAGCAGAGGGTAACTGTGGTGAGTAACAGACCCAGTGGTCATGTTACAGACAAATATTGAGCTTTGTCTTGAAAGATGTATTTGCACTTGCATACCACCCCACAGTATAAAATTCTCTACAAAGGAACAAAACTATGTACTGACTGGAAGGTCACCCAGCAAACCCTGATGGACAGAGAGGCCCTCGCTGAGGGACTGTGGAGGGAGTGCTCCCATCTTATTACATGGTCTCTGCCCATCCTCGTGATCTTCAGTGCCCCTGGGTTCCCACCACTTCAGCATTAGCTCCATTATACAGAAGATTTGAGGCACAAAAGGAAAATATTTGGTGTTAAATAGCCATAATGTGAACCCCAGAGCTCAGCCCGGCACACCAAGAACTCCCCCAGGAGGGTCCTTTTCACTACAAGGAGGTCTCTGCCTGCTTCTGGCCCCACTGCACGTCGCCACGGGTCAAAATCAGGGACCCCAGCCCAGGTCTGACCTGCTCATTAGCACCCTGAGAATTTAACATGAAAAGTAAGGAAGAGTTCAGTTTTTTTAGACTTACGTGTCTTTCTTAAAGCAACTAATAACACCAAAAATTACGTGGCATCTGTGCAAGCACGTTCTTTGAGGGAATGAAATTGAATTTCTGAGGGAGCAGAAATAGCTGCAGCTTTGCTATCACTGCAAACCCTGTATTCTGTTGAAAAAATCAGAGCAAAGCCAGTCATCTGCAGGCTGCCGTGGTAAAATCCAGGAACACAGAATTTTTAACGAACTACTGCAATATTTTTTATTTTTGGTTGCTTTACCAACTTTCTGTAAAATGGATTAGCCCTTCGAAAAGGCTGTGTGGGTCCTGATAAAAAAAAAATTTGAATTTCACATTTCCATATGCGGCTAGGTTAATATATTCCCTCCCACTCTTCTGTGGCCAAACCACCCTTGTATTGTTTTTAACCAAAAAAAACACCCCTTTGATTCATAATTTAATCCACAGCCTTAATTGACTTCAGTTAGCTCTTTTATATGCAAACAAGTGTCCTGAGGCATTTTACAGTCAAATCTGTGGCAGCTTGCATTATCAACAATTTGGCAATTAGGCTATCCGAATTATTTAAACTCTCCAACACAATTACCTTTTAAAGGCTACCACTATGTTCACCATTAAGTTTCTAATTAAACATTTTACGTAACGGGATAGTTTATAGCACAGTTGCTACTTTATAGCAGCGTTGATGACTTTTATGGTTTTTAAAGGTACAGAGTGCTGCGCGCTGGAGTGTGAACTTAATAAGGCAGAGGCTGTAGGCGAAGGCAGGAGCTGTGGATGGGTGGGTGTAACGGGACATGATGCGACATTAAATGGTTTGCTTGTCTCTCGGGGTGGAAAAGTGGAAAGGAAATGCTCTCCATGCATGCTCCCTCCCTGCGAAGCGCGGGGCGGATGGGGCCAGGGCAGCTCCCTCGCCGGGGTGAGCTGGGGGAATTTGGGAATGCGGTCCCTCCTGACCACCCCCCACAAGGACCCACGGTGGGAACAAGCCAGCAAGGAGCAGGGTTTTCATGGTGTTGAGGTTTTTTTTACATCACAAAACGAGCTTCGCCTGCACGTTATTGGTTGAATATCAAGCTGGAGTGTCCCTGGCTAGGGAGTTAAGGACCTCACTAAGTAAAGTATTCCTGTTAAAAAACAACATTTTTTTGGGTGAAAGAATGGCTTCCTTTGTTTGGAGAGCAATGTTCCCACTCTGTCACACTATCTGTTTTATAACTAATGCCCACCATTTACATACGATTATTTTTACTTATTAGGAGAGATCAACAAAGCTGAGATTAGTCTTTGGAGATGGTATGACTAAAGCATTTAAACTAAATTAACTGTTCATACAAAATTTAGGTTTGATCACTTAATGGGCAGAGCAGAATTAGAAAACATAGGCTTTAATTATGGGGGAACTTAAGCAAGAATTTAATGAGAAGAAGCCACTTGATGTTATTGGTATTGTTTTTCCACCCAGTGAACTTCAGATAAGAGACTTATTTCTTCAGATTTCTTCTGGATTGCTTCTGGAATTTATGTTCAGCTCCAGTGATTTGGGGGACAGTAGTGCCAGGGGGCTCTTGTGCCTTGACGGTGGTCAGAAAGGATGTACAGGCAGAAGAGTGTTCAGCTGAGGCTGTCACAGAGCAGGGCAGGAGGCAGCGAGGATGGGCAGTTATCACATCAGTGAATAGTTCCAGGGGAGAGTAATTGCAATGCGAGCAAAAATTTAGGATTCTGAGGAACCTAAGACATTATGGCCCTTTTTTTTTTGCATAGAAACACAACGGGGCAGTTCAAGCCTCTCTCTGCCCTTGAGAAGTGATGGTGCAGAAGGAGGGTTCTCGTGGAGGACATACAAGAATCAGGGTGAGGAGGCACAGGCTGTGTTCAGACGATGTGGCCACACACCAGCTAACACCATCTGTCCCCTGGAGCTGACTTTACAAGAAAAGACTTATTTCCCACTCTGCTCCTTTCTGCAATTTTTAATCCTCTGTTCTTTGGAAAAAGAAGGTAAAACCATATCAATATTGAAGTCCATAGCATACCTGCTCCACCACCAACGCTTAGAATATTGATTGTAGACTTCCCGTTTCCAATACTGAAAAACATTATTTATAGATTTTAGGAGAGCTACCCAGCAGAGAGGGTTACATGCATTGTATGAAGCATGGAAGATCCCATGAAGGTTAAAATCCGCAGGACAAAATCAAATGCAATGTGCGTATGTACAGGCATGCCTGGGAGCTGGCAGGAGGGATCAGATTCAGAACTAATGCTCTTTGGAGATTCATGATTTCCAGTTATTTTGGCAATTTGTAGAGGATTTCTTTTTTTATTATGAGTGCATACAAGCAGCGGCAGGTACATTCCTTCTCTGTGTCTGTGCTTCGAGGACCAGAGACCTCCCTGGGTCTGGACCAGCAGCTTAAAGATTATTTGTAGAAGTTCTACATTTTGCAAAATGGGGACAAAGAAGGGAGAGTGTGACATGCTCAAAATCCCTTAGCGAGGCTTTGGCAGAGCCATAAAGCCCTGGTCCCGGCGCAGGGCCTCCCCAGAGCCAGGATTTGACCCCAGCTGCCTGCTGCCCGCAAATCCAGGGCTCCAGAGAAAAACACGCACCGGCAGGCAAAGCAGGAGTGTTATTTACACACACTAGAGAGAGCCTAAGTATTAACTGAAAAGGTTGCTTTTTAAAAGATGCTTTCGGTCAAATTTAACGTCAGAATGTAATATCTGTCATGGCGTTTCTCAGGTGTTAGAGGTGGTTCAGGGTAAGCTGTATTTGCATGCAAGGAAACAATTCAGCCTTATCTCCTCCCTGCTAGGCAGGCTCCGTCCCGGCGAGCAGCCGTTCCGCCCTGTGTGCAAAGGAAATCTCCAGCCCAGCCCTACCGGAGACCCACAGAGGGGGCGACCGGTGGGGAAGAGCAATCTTCCTCTCGCAGGCAGCCCCCCGAGCCCGTCCCCACCGTGGGACCATGCCCTGGGTTGTCCTTCACCTTGATGTGGTCACCTCCACGTTACCTCGCTATCACGGCCGGCAGTTGCCTCTCCATGAACTCCTGCATGCTCTGGTGCTCCGTCGAATTCGCCAGGAAGAGGCGGAAGGACTGGAGGTACCTGGCAGGGTCGCAGAGCAAGTTCCTCATGGGCGATGCCATGTTTGGGGTCAGAAGGGTGCAGGAGGGGACTGGTTGCTCCTTGCAGCTCTTCTTTCAGACCTAGAGAAGGAATAACAGATGCAGGAGAGGTAAAATCCAGCACGCGCCCGGGTTTCGCTCCGCATTACTGGACTTCGCTCCACGTCCTTGGCCCTGCTGCTGCACTTTTAAAAGTATTATGCAATTTTGTGCTAGAAGCTGTAAATCAGGTTTGAGCAGCAAAGGGTGATGTATCATCTTTAATCTGCGCAGAGGAAATGCCAGCGTTTTTTAACTGTGCTGACGCAGGCCTCTGTTAAAACCCAGTAAAAGGGTCTTTAGACGGTTCTTAAATAAAAGAAAAATTCCCCTATTTCTTGAGGGCATGGAGGAGCTCCAAAGACTTGGTCTGGATTAGAAGAAAATGCAACACACATCTCCAGAGATGCTGGCAGATGTCTCTATCTGTTTTTTTAATCTTTTGATGTTCTTAAAGGGAATGCTGATGGTGCAGTGAAAACAATAAAAACCTTATAAATGCACTCTTTATTTTTCTAGTTCCTCTGAAGATAATGGTATAATTCCCATGGGCTAGGTAGTTAATTCATGAAAGCCACGTGAGTTACTGGAATGGATGTTGTGCTAAACCTGGCTTGCACAGAGTCGGGAGCGGGGGAGGCAGAGCATGATACCGGGAAATGTCGGGCTGTACCTTGAAAAGCGCACAAAGACGTGTTCACCCCCTCTGAAACTGCAGTTAAAGTCCATCACATCTTGTCCTAACTGCCAAGGAGAAAGAGGTCCTCTTATTTCTTGCAGGTCCCAGGCCTAATGACCAGGCTGCATCTCTCACCATCAGATCTGCCTTTCCCGCAGGGGTTACGTCCCAGCCACCTCTCGTTATTTTTATTGCTCTCTTTGGACTGTCTCCAGCCAAGCCCTGTTGTTGTTGAAGTTCAGCAGCCAAGAGTGAAAGCTGAGATCCTGCTGAGGTCCCCATGCTCCCAGCGCAGCCGGGACGGCTCCCCTCGCCCCATCGAGACCCCGCGGACCCTGCATTTGCTCACCAGCATGACGACTGAAATACAATCCACAGGCTTTGCTTGGGGATTCTTCCCAAACTACTTCTCTTGTCCCTTTGAACAATAATTCTGTCCTCTGTTGTGCTCCCAGTCCCTCCCAGCTGCACATCGAATAACAACAGTCTCACCCCTCCTCCAAATCACGAACAGAAACATGAAAGAGCTGCCGGCTCAGATTCATACTCGTCATTACCACCCTTTCTGGTGGAGAACTGCTGAGAACTTTTCTGACCGAGTTTTCCACCCACCCAATAGCTGTCTCATCAAGCCCCCGTCTTCTTCGCTTGCTTATGAGAAAGACACACAAGATGGTGCCTACCCTAAAGCCCCTGTATGAGAACACCTCCTTCTCCCCTGTATGCCAGGACAATTACACCACCGGTAGAAAGATGGGCTTGGCAAAATTTCTCCCTGACATCTCCATGTTGCCTGGCCACCCCCTTATTCTCTTTCTGGTGCTCACTCCTTTTCCAAGGATGGTTTCTAGGGACAGCCATCGTGCTGAGCAGCTGCAGTTCCTCTGGGTCCTCCTCCTCCTCCTGCCCTCTTTTCAAGGATAACATGAGCTGCTTGGCTTTGCTCACCTTCCTTACTGCTCATGCCAAAGATAACATCCAACTCATGGCATGTTTTGGTTTTGCATCCCATGAGCCACATCTCTACATGTCCCAAGGGTCCCCCCAGGAGGATGCATAGTGAAGGCTGGTGATGATGCGCCTCCTCCAGCACGTGCTGCTAGCAGAGCTGTTAGGTCAATTAGCAACGTCTGTTAATTGCTCTCCTTGAGGCAGTCCTAAGGACCAGCAGCAACCTCCAGAGCAGGACCCAAGGTGGGATTTTCCACCCATACCACCGCTAAGGCAGACCTGGCTTTCAGCACGTTCCCTGTGCCCCCCCCCCCCCCCCC